>JAYEVH010000098.1:0-52498 GCA_036346255.1 Ampelocalamus luodianensis
AGCGTTTTCTAAGTCTTCGCGTTCCCATCTCTTTTCGCCATTCATTTCTTGATTGGCAGCTCTGACGGAGCGAGCTTTCCGACCTCCGACCGGAGCTCTCGCTGTGAGCTGCTCATCTTTAGATCTGCGGCCCACGTTCGTTGGGACGTTCGGACCCCGAGCACCTCCCCCGCCGTGGATTGTTGGATCTGATCCAACGGTCGACGATGTGTGGCACAGCGCGCGTTCCGTTTGGCCCTCGCGCTTGGGTCATCCGATTCGCAATCAACGGCCCACATTGTTCCACATCATTTCCTTTTGTTATGTTTGATTGCTTTCCGGTAAGCTTTTATTTGTTAATTAAAAATGGTATGAAAACTTCAAAAATTCATAACTATTTCATTTTAGCTCCTTTTTAGATGATTCCTATTGGGATATATTCCTGTTTACCTAAACTTTAATCTGAAAATATGTTTAGGTGCTGTTATGTAGCAGAAAATGGTATAGATTGTATTAACTTGTTTTAACATTAAATGTTGTCTAGAAATTCATTTAAAACTTGAAAAACGCATAAGTACTTCTCTGTAGCTCCAAATTAAGCAACCTAAAATTTGTTAAATCCCTCTGATAATGTACTTTAATATGGGATAGGTTTTGTTCATGCAATTGCCTCTGAAAAATGATGTGCCCTAGTTTCACAACTTAGAAAAATCATAAGTAATTCATATTAACTCCAAATGAAGTAAATACAGTTTTGCTGTTCTTAGAATGCCATGTTCTACTCACCATAAAAATTTCAGGTTCTAGAACTTTCTGGAAAACTGTTCCATGAACAGTACCCGAAATTAATTTAAATTGAATTGTCTAGCTGAAAGAAAGTGTTTAGGCTATAACTTTTTGCATGCTTAGTCCAAATTGAATGATTCTTGTTGATAAATTTATTTAAAATCATTCCCTTGCTCTGTATAAATTTCATGGGATTTGGATGACTTTGGATTTTCAGTTTCTTTCGGTGTTCTTCGTTCTTATTGGATTTTCGCGCTCTTGCGATAGATTCCGAAGAGTTTGTTGAGCCCGAGAGTGACCCTCTGCAGCAAGAGGACTTCCAGCAAGGCAAGCAGATGTAGCATCATTTGATCATATTGCTCCTATTATTTTCAAAGTCCAATAGTTGTTTGCAAATTCTACGTATGCATTGCTATCTTGTGTTAAACTATTGTCGATTAGTTGACCCATTAGATGCATAATCTGTAGATAAATGTTTATCCTCTACTACTAAGCCTAGTATGAACTTGCTGTGATTTTTGGTTCGTTGGATGAGCCCTTGTCATTTAGTAGTTACGAGTAATGTTGCTTAGTCATGCTTAGCTACCGGTAGAAATGGGTGTTTATCGACTTAGTCGATAACCTTGATCACACAAACTTATTATGACTTTGTGATTCAGCCTTTGTGCTATGTTTAATTGTGAAAATTAAAAATGAAAACAAAATGATTTGGACTTTGGCACAATGGTAACTGGAATGGTGCCCGAGTCAACAAGGACCGAATTACTTGCGCCACCGTACTGAGCATTTTTGCGTGCTAACCACACTAGAGGGAAATGAGACCTCTCTTCACTTAGTACTTTGGTGTGTGTTAGCTCCGAGTCGCAGGGGGTCACAGGATACAGATGTTTGGGAGCATTGTAGTTGTCCGAAAGCTTTACCCCGGGTGGGTAGTTGTCTTTCGGCTTTACAATGTAGCGTGTGGGTGTCTATCCATACAAGCGGCTCGTAGTTGATACACAATATTGGAAACGTCTCGTAGGACTTAGTCGTGCCGGCATACCTTCGGAAGTGTGCTTGTTTCTTATGGCAAAAGGCGGTCTGAAGTGTGGGTACAATGGTACACCCCTGCAGGGTTCAAACTATTCGAATAGCCTTGTCCTAGGTTATGGACACGCTCGGATACGCCCCGTGAGAATTAGACTAAAACCTTTTAACTAAAACTTGATGGGTGGTACGAATCGGGGATTCGTGCTATGTTGTGGTGGTTTTTTGGTTAGTCACCTCTAGGTTGTTACTTATGTTATTTATGGTTACCTAACTGTTATTACAATGATTAAAAAAACAGATTTGACAAATTGCCTTTAATCTATTACATTATTGCAAATGAAAATTGCTTTATGCGTGCAATTAACCATATAACCATCTCTTTTGTTACAGCTTTCATGTAGCTATGTATAGGCTTGTTACTCGTAAGTCTTGCGAGTACATTTTTGTACTCAACTACATTGCTTTGTTGTTGCAGAGGAGGAAGTGGATCCCCAAGGGATCAACTTCTGTGAGTTTTGTTGCGGTGGGTGGGACTAGCTTAGCGGCCCGGTTGGTTGCCTTGTAGGTTATGTGGCTAACCGGTCATCTTTTGTTTATAGCCATCTTATGGCGCTTTTGCTTCCGCTGTTAATTGTTACTTTAATGTCATTTGGCCGGTCGGCTCTTTTGTAATAACTCTATATATTGTATACCTTTTGCTAGACTTGGTATTATATGTTGTATGGAAATGATGCATGATTTTGTCAAGATGTATGTGTGCTGCAATTCTGGGAAGCACATGTCCATCGAGGCTTATGATATTTGATTAGTAATACTAGAACCACATGGAAGTTAAGTATTACTAGTTAAATACCCCGGGTCCTCACAAAGTTGGTATCAGAGCCATACTGACCATAGAAGCCCCTAGCGTCGTCGCCTTTAGGTTATTTTTTTTCTTTAAAAAAAAAACATAGTTTCAAAACTATCAAATGGTTTGGGAAAACCTAAGTAAGCTCTCAGATTTTACTCCTCATCTATCTTAGCTTGCTCACCTTACCTTACTCTAATTGAGTTTGAAAAATTGTTTTCCTCTTCCCTTTCCAAAAGATAGTTGTTATCGATTACTTGCGGTTTTGGGAAAACCAATGAGAGTTATAACTTGAAGTATGGCTGTCTCTTGGAGAAGATTAGGAGCTCTTTGAGTAGGAAATTTCGGCTTGGGAGCTTGGAGGCAAAATCTGGACATCAAGCATAAATTTCTGGACAGCTAGCTTTTAGTAGTGTATAGAACTAAAAATGAGAGGTAATTCAACTAAAACTTGTGGGAATAAAAGGGTAAGATGTGATATTAGTTGGCTAAGTATCTGTCACTCTATTAGGTGGTTTTACCTTGCTCTTTGGCTATGTTAGAGCTAGATTTGAGTTCTGAAATTTTACCTTCCTAATCGATTGCTCGTTCTTTCAATACGACTTAGTCGTGCCAGGAAGTTGATCTTGTGACTTGAGGTCTTGTACTGATTCTGTGCTTATTTTCAAGCTTTTGGAGTTCATTTCGTGGATGTGTTAATCGTTTTTCCTTGCCTTTAGTTTCGGCTGTTGCTAACTTATCTTAGTGGAACAGGATGGCTGGAAGAACTCGTAGCGGATAGAGTTAGCCAGCTGGTCATGATGAGGAGCTCCCGCCTCCTCCGACCATGGCTGAGGTTCTTGCTCAGATTGAGCGGAACCATATGGATCAGACGCAGATCATCGAGGTCATTGCGAGGAACACCTCCACTCCCTCTGGTGCCTCTGGATCTGGGGGAGGTGGTGGACATCAGTCGTGGGGGGACTCTCGGAGTTCATTCGCACCCAGCCGCCCACTTTCTCACAGTCCGAGGACCCTCTCGACGTGGACGATTGGCTGTGTCTGGTTGAGCAGAAGCTCAACATTGCTCAGTGCTAGGATTAGGAGAAGGCACTCTTTGCATCCCATCAGGTGGAGGGTGCAGCACTCTCTTGGTGGGAGAACTTCCTCGCCATGCAGCCCGCTAGTCATGTGGTCACTTGGGAGGAGTTTCTTAAGAAGAAGGAGTTTCTTGCGCTCAAGCAAGGGCATAGAACTGTGACTGAGTACTTGCATGAGTTCAACCACCAGGCGAGGTATGCTCCTGCTGAGGTGGCCACTGATGAGGCCAAGCAGGAGAAGTTCATGGAGGGCTTGTCCGAGGAGCTATAGGACAAGCTCTTTATCGTCGACATCCCTGACTTCCAGACCTGGGTGGACAAGGCCATCGTCGCCGAGCACAAAGCGAGGGCGCTAAGTGAGTCCCACAAGTGCAAGTGGGAGGCCCAGAAGTCTGCACAGGCCAGCCTCTCTCGTCCCTATGTTGGGCTAGCACCAGGGGCCCATTCTCAGGCTTCACCACCACCGAGGCCGTCGGCGCTAGTTACTCATCCTCCGTAGGCCGTGTTTTAGCCACGTGCACCTGTGGTCCAGCAGCAAGGTGGCCTCCGTAATCCGGCTGCCGAGGTCAATTGCTTCTCCCGTAACCAGAAGGGCCACTATGCTAACAGTTGCCCTAACAAGACTGGAGCGGCCCCTCGTCCTAATGGAGGATGAGGGCAAGGGAGCAGGCATCCCCCTGACCAGAAGATGATCCAGAAGGCCTAGGGCATGGGTAGTGGCTGAGTCAATCACATCTCGGCTGAGGAGGCACCCGACGTTGTGTTGGGTACGCTTCTTGTCAATTCTCGCCCTGCTGCAGTATTGTTTGATTCATGAGCTTCGCATTCTTTTATTTCAAGATCCTTTGCTACTGCTAGTGATCGTCACTTTGTTCCTTTGGGTGTTCCTTTGCTTATTCGCCCTCCGGGTTCAGAAATGAGAGCTGATCAAGAATATCGGGGTGTCCCCATTGAAGTCGAAGGAGTGGGATTCTTGGCGAACCTCATCCTCTTCAACTCAGCGAGTCTAGATGTGATTCTTATGGATTGGTTGTCCCAACACTTGGGGAAAATCGATTTTGCCAGGAAGGTCGTCTACCTCACAAGTCCCTCACGCGAACAGGTTGGGTTTTCGCCGCAGTTGCAAGGGCCGCATCTTTGTTCACTTGAAGCGAAGCCAGTCTTGGAGATTCAGGATGTCCCAAAAGTGTGTGACTTCGCGGATGTTTTTCCCGATGATTTGTCTATGATGCCTCCAGTTCGAGACCTGGAGTTCGTCATCGAATTGCTACCCGGTACCGCCCCGGTTTCGATAGGACCGTACCGAATGCCTCCTAATGAGTTGGAGGAGCTGAAGAAGCAGCTAGGTGAGCTTCAAAAGAAGGGTTTCATCCATCCTAGCTCATCTCCTTGGGGTTTTCTAGTGATTTTTGTGAAGAAGAAGGACAAGACCTTGCACATGTGCGTTGATTACCGTCCGCTTAATGAAGTGACGGTGAAGAACAAGTATTCTTTGCCCCGCATTGACGATCTTTTTGACCAGTTGAATGAAGCTTGGGTATTCTCTAAGATTGACTTGAGATTGGGGTATCATCAAGTCAGGATCAGATCTGAAGATATTCCGAAGACGACTTTTGCTACCCGTTATGGCCTTTATGAGTACACCGTCATGTCTTTTGGCCTAACCAATGCTCCTGCCCTATTCATGAATCTTATGAACTCAGTATTCATGGAGTATCTTGATAGGTTTGTGGTGGTATTCATTGATGATATTCTTGTTTACTCCTAGAGTGAAGAAGAGCACGCTGAGCATCTGAAACTTGTGTTGGGAAAGCTGCGTGAGCACCAGCTGTATGCGAAGTTCAGTAAGTGCGAGTTCTGGTTGAAGGAAGTGGCATTCTTGGGCCATGTTCTTTCAGCGGGAGGCGTAGCTGTGGAACCTAGCAAAGTCAGTGATGTGCTATCTTGGGGCCAGCCCAAGTCAGTCACCGATGTGCGGAGTTTTCTTGGTTTAGCGGGTTAGTACTGTTGCTTTATCGAGAACTTCTCCAAGATCACGAAGCCAATGACTGAGTTGCTCAAGAAGGATAAGAAGTTTGTGTGGTCCGCTGCTTGTGATGAGAGTTTTCAGGAACTCAAGAAGCGTTGGACTTTAGCCCCAGTTCTTGTTCTTCCCGATGTCCACAAGAGCTTCGATATCTTTTGTGATGCCTCTCGTCAAGGAGTCGGTTGTGTTCTTATGAAGGAGGGCAAGGTAGTGGCCTATGCATTGAGACGGTTGAGGCCTCATGAACTCCACTATCCAACCCATGACTTGGAGTTAGCTGCAGTGGTTCATGCACTTAAGATTTGGCGACATTACCTGATCGGTAACCGTTGTGAAGTGTACTCAGATCACAAAAGCTTGAAGTATTTGTTCACCCAACCAGATCTGAACCTCCAGCAAAGAAGATGGTTGGAATTGATCAAGGATTATGACATGCGTATCCAGTACCATCCGGGCAAGGCCAATGTTGTTGCGGATGCACTTAGTCGAAAGGTGTATTGCACTGCTTTGATGCTCCAGAAGCAACAGCCCACCCTTCATGAAGAATTGCAGCGGCTCAATTTGGGTTTGATTGAGCACGGTTCTCTCGCTACCTTGGTTGTGCAACCAACCTTGTTGGATCAAATCAAGGCTGCGCAGCAATCGGATGTTGGTGTGAGTCAAATCAAGCAGAACATCAAGAACGGGACAGCCAAGTGCTTCTCAGAAGATGAGCATGGAGTTGTGTGGTTTGGGCAGCGCCTTGTGGTTCCTAAGGTCATGGAATTGCTTGATTTGATTCTCCGCGAAGCCCATGATTCCCCCTTGTCCATCCATCTCGGGGCCACAAAGATGTATCAAGACCTTCGTCAAAGATTCTAGTGGACCCGAATGAAGCGCGAGTTTGCTAAGTTCGTCACTGAGTACGACGTGTGTTGTCGTGTAAAGGCCGAGCATCAGCGTCCAGTAGGTCTTCTTTAGCCCTTGTCAGTACCCGAGTGGAAGTGGGATTCCGTGGGTATGGATTTCATCACCGGTCTGCCCCGCACTTCTTCCGGGAAGGATGCTATCTGGGTTGTCATTGATCGGTTGACAAAGGTAGCACATTTTCAGCCAGTACGGACCAACCTCAGTATCAGTCTGTTGGCAAATCTCTACATTTCTCGCATCGTTTGTTTGCATGGTGTGCCGAAGACGATTGTTTCTGATCGCGGTGCGCTCTTCACCGCCTGCTTCTAGAAGAGCTTACAGGCAATAATGGGGACATGTCTTTCTTTCAGCACAGCCTATCATCCTGAAACTGATGGCTAGACGGACAAAGTCAACCAAGTCTTGGAAGACATGCTCCATTCTTGTGTTCTTTCCTATGGGAAGAAGTGGGAGAAATGCTTGTCGTTTGCCGAATTCTCCTACAACAACAGTTTCCAAGCCAGTCTCGACATGGCACCTTTCGAGGCCTTGTATCGGAGAAAGTGTAGAACCCCATTCAACTGCTCAGAGACTGGTGAGAGGCAGTTCTTTGGCCCAGATTTGATCAACGAGGCCGAGAGTCAAGTTCAGCTTATTCGCGATCGTTTGCGCACAGCCCAGTCGAGGCAAAAGAGCTATGCGGATCGCCGTCGTCGTGAGTTGAGTTTTGAGCCCAACGACTTTGTTTATCTCAAAGTCTCACCTTTTAAGGGCCATCAGCGTTTTGGCGTCAAGGGCAAGTTAGCTCCTCGATATGTTGGGCCTTACCGCATTATCGAGAGAGTGGGAGTTGTTGCCTACAAGTTGGATTTGCCAGCCACACTTGAGGGGGTACATGATGTGTTCCATGTGTCCCATTTGAAGAAGTGTCTCCGTGTTCCAACTGAGGAAACTCCATTGGAAAATCTCGATGTGCAAGAAGATTTGACCTACCACGAGCATCCTGTTCGTATTCTGGAAGAATCTGAATGAAGAATAAGGAACCGTGTCATCACATTCCTTAAAGTTCAGTGGTTGAATCATTCCAAGGATGAAGCAACTTGGGAGCGGGAAGATCGTCTTCGTGGGGACTACCCGTCTTTCTTCTCCGAGTAAATGGAATCTCAGGACAAGATTCTTGTCAGGGGGGATTTGTAACATCCTAAGTATTGGCTTGTGTTTCAAATGTAAGAAAATGTGTAGAAATTAAAAACTTTTCTTACATCTTGTATTTCATGTATGTTCTGAAGAATTCTTGTAAAATAATTATGGAAATACAAATCACAAGCCAATTTTGACCTAAATCTTGGCCCTTTCAAAAACCTTGTTGTTAATCTTGTGATCATCCCCTGAAAATATTTTTCCTAAATTCTAGGGTTAAGTTGTGACCCCTCTAAAAAATATCACAATTTTTAGAAATTGTTTGAATGATTTAAGAGGTCAGTCAAACCTGTTTGACTCTAAGTCAAACCCTAGGTCAGCACTTCGCATAATTTTTGGAGGAAAATGTACAGCCTGAAAGCCTCTAAAAATTTCACACAAAGTCAATATCAAAGTTAGCAAGCTCCTGTAAAACTTTTAGAATTTTTGGAGTTAGTTTGCTACCTCAAATAATTCCTCAAATATTTGTTCATTTTTAAAACCTAAATTCAAAACCACTGTTGGTCTCGAGTTAGACCCGAGCGCAAATCAATTGACTCGGTCGAACCAAGTCACCAGCGCCGCACTCGGGCTCGGCGTTAGGGTGCGTGTGTTTCGACCGTTGGATCTCCATCGGGCGGTCCTCGTTCGTAGAGACTTTCGGACCTCCCAAGAGCCACCTCAAACCTATACTAAATTAAAGCATGATCACAGAGAAACCTAATACATTTTAGTTTGTTCCGATTGGAACCCTAGACAAAAACTTATGTATTTTACAAGTTTAATGAATTCCTAGACAATATTTTAACGTTGAAACAAGTTAATACAGTTCATATCATTTTCTGCCACAGAAAAGTGCCTAAGTTCATTTTATTAAAGTACTAATGCAATTTGAATCACTCAAAAAGGAGCTAAAATGATTTAGTTTTGCACTTTTGAAATTTAAAACACTTAAATACTTTGAAAATTGGAGCTCTCGGGGTGGTCTAATAGAACTGACGAAAACGGGGAGGTCGGAACCGTCGATCTAGGATCCAACGGCTCCAGAGCACAGGAGCACAGCGCACCAGCATGACGCGCACAAGGGAGGTCTTGACCGTCGGATCAAGATCTGATGGTCCAGAGCTCCATGAGGAGGTCTAGAGGCTAAAAGCTAAAGGAGGAGGTCGGGACGGTGAGATCTAAGGAGGAGAGGTCCTGGCGGCCAAAATTTACCGAGGAGGTATTAACTGCCAAGGTCTCCACCGATGGATTTAGATCCAACGGCCCACGAGAGTTGAAACATTAGGACTTCCCGAATGCCTCACCAAGTCTGGGCCATAGATCTCAAAAGGAACAGCTTAGATCAAGATCATATTCAGAGGTCCGAATGTTCACCAGATCTGAGCCGTAGATCTAAAGATGAACGACAAAAGAGGATCGGAACGTTTAGAACTCTAAATACGCCGAGGAGGTCTAGCCCGTTAGATCTAGATCTAACGGTCCAGAGCTGAGGGGAGGTCCTAGAGCGAAGAATCTAACGGAGGAGGTCTTATGTAACATCCCCAATTTAATTATTGAGAATTAATTAGTATGCATCTCATTAACATACAAAGTGTTTTTGAAACATTTGCACAATATTTTCCACTTGGAAATTATCAAACAAATTCTAAACATACACTTCAAATTTAAACTCCAAAAGAAATCAGGAACAAAAACTTATGATAATCTCCTGGAAATAATTTATTAAAATACTTTAATAATTATCTTGAATAAATATAATTTTTACCAAATTTTTGGAACTCATTTGCACCCTCAGAAAATTCGAACACAATTCAAAGACCTAGTCTAAGTCTGAATTTAAATTATACAAATTAAATCATGAAAAGTGGGTTTTAAAATTTTATTTGGGAACTAGGTCATCCCAGGAACACCCATGAATTAATTCAGAATTTATAGAATTTTATTTATATATTTAAAGCCTCGGTCAAACCTTTTTGTTTATTTGGACAAACTGGTTTTAAAACTCAGACTCACTCACTGTTGTTCCGACCGGACCCCAACCCAGCCGGCCACACCGAACTCGAGTCCAACCCGACGCAACTTGACTGCACCGCACCGTCTGCACATTCGGC
Source organism: Ampelocalamus luodianensis (assembly GCA_036346255.1). Taxonomy (NCBI): domain Eukaryota; kingdom Viridiplantae; phylum Streptophyta; class Magnoliopsida; order Poales; family Poaceae; genus Ampelocalamus; species Ampelocalamus luodianensis. The sequence continues at coordinate 9,928 of JAYEVH010000098.1, forward strand.
CGTTCGATTTGAAATCAACCGCCGGATTTAAGTGGGCCATTTGGACCTTTCGAAGTCACCTTGAATCTGGATCGTTCACTCGTGATCGCGTGGTCCAACTGCACCCCTTCACTGAGCCGCTGACGAGGCGGGCCCAATCGTCAGACCTTTCTTCTTCGTTGGGCAGGAGTTGTGCGCCACGCGCAGGACATGCTCTGCCGCTCCTCCGTTAGCACATGCGATGCCGTAGCCCACCGCCCTTTCTGGCCTATCCCTGGGCTTCGCCAGCTGACGCCGTGTCCATTTCCCTCTTCCTCTCGGGTTAAAACCCACTCCATGCCCGTTGTTTCCTTTCACTTCTCCTCTGGTTGCCGAGGAGAGGGAGGCTTCTTTGAGCTCGTTCCTTCGGTAAAGTCCGTGTAACCAAGTCCTTGAGCTCTTAATTTCCAAGCCATTTCCGTTTTTAGTAATGCCGACCCTTGCCTTTGGGTGTAGATCTCGGGACAAGGACATGTCATTATGGCTCTAGAGCGCGCCCGCGACTAACCCTTGTTGCCATCTTCATCCCCGGTGAGATCCTCTCCTTTTCTTGCGCGTCACAATGTGCCTTAGGGTCTAATTAAGTTTTCCCCTCAACTTATTGCTTGCTTGCTTCACAGGAGCTTTTAGATTTCGAGTTAGCCCCATTTTCGGCCGACAACACTATTCATCACCACATTGTCATCCTGGTGAGCCATTTTTTGATTCCATGCATTTTCACCATCTTAAAGCCACCCCCAAGCTTCCTCAACCCTTTGTTGTCATTTCTTTTAATTTCCTAGGGAACCTCCTCCACGTGAGGCCTTCCACCGCCGCCGCCATTGCCGTGGGAGACCCCTCACCGAGCTTCCCTAGACCTTTCTCTCCCTCTGGTAAGCTTCACTAAGTCCCCTAGTAGCTTGTGCGCACTTTTGTTCGGTCTTTACATCATCAGGGTGGTGCTTGCACGTAGGGCCGTAGGATGCCGCCGCTCGTCGCTGTCTAGCCGCCGTTTTAGGGCACCTCGACCGCCGCCACCGCCAGTAGGAGGTCCGCATGGTTGTAAGGAGTCCATTCCTGCCCTCGAACGACGCCGGTGTGGGCCACAGCGCCGGCGAGCAACCTCGTGGCTGCGCACGTGCGCGAGTGGCATGCTCCAACCGGTTACTGTAGCCTATCATTAGAGTTTAATTGCAATCATTAAGATTTAATACATGATCTTTGTCGGCCAAGCATTAATTAGCTGCCGAGTTATTTGCGTTTAGTCTCTATGACATGCGGGCCCTGCAGTTTAAGTGCATAGTAACCTGGGCGGTGAACCCGTGGACCGAGATCTTAGCTCTTGGTCCATGCACTGTGCTTGTAGACCGAGTCAATGACAAGTAGGCCCTATGATAATCTCACTTATTTTCTTCTTAAGTGCATAGGATTTCTTAAGTGCATAGGATTTCTTCTTACTGTTCTTTTCAAACTCACTTATTTTCTACAATAATCATACAGTCAAAATCAAACCTCTTATATTTTTTTCTCTTTCGGCTGACTTTGATGGTGATTGTGTGCACATCTATTAGCTACCGCATAATACCACATTTTAAATAGCTCACTATTCTATGCAACCTTTACTGTTATTAGTTCATTTAGACCTACAAATTTGTTATGGAGTACTGACTAGCTCATTAGCGAACTAACAATTGCTAAACAGACTTCTACCCAACTTTGGCCTTACTGACACTTAACTATTAACAATCCTAAGCACCACACAACTAATATGTGGATGCTAACAAATTTTTCAGCATGCTGTTACCTTATGGTCTTACTACCAGAACTAAAAACTCCTAAGAAACAAATCCTGCCGAGGACTGAGATAATCTCCAATAAGATTATGAAGTTTCCCCCAACACATTGCCTTGGGAGATGTTGGCCAGACCCTACTGCAGATCTTCCAAAGGTGCCATACTAACCCATTGCTATACAGATCAAGAGACCCAAACTGACTAGTACCGTCCGACAATACAACTTATCAAAGTGCAACTTCAACTGTAAGACAATCAGCAAGACTAGTATTGACTCATCAACTACTGGAACTGGTTCTACTAACAAAGAGCCTAAAATGACACAGAGAGATTGAGCAAGAGTGGGAGCCTCTGCTAGATGAAGTCCACAACACAGCCACTCTGATGGTTTCAAGGTTTTCAATTCTTATACTTGCTTTCAAATAGGTTTGTTTCCTGATAGCTTAAGTGTCTTCAATGGCGAAAAGGATCCACAATCTTACTAACTACAAGTGTACTATTCATCCAGTAGACAATACAAGTATTGCTGAAATGAAGTGCTAACTTCGAACTCCTTTAGAAACTCATATTTTAATTCGGTTGGTTCAATTGAGTGGTTCCATGATCAGCCATATGATCAGTTAGTATTAGATGGCTGGTCTCACAAGTGAGCTTAACTGACACTAGTAATCTATCTTCTTAGAACCTTCTCTGCTCATCAGCCCATTTAACAGACTAGCAGCTCCGACAACTAACCTTTCCACTAACCAGACATACACATAAACTTTCAGATTAGCTTACCGACAAAACTAATTACCTCCAGAACATCTTCTCTGTTAATGCATTTCACCTAATACATGACTTTCAGTTCATTGACAAAACAGTGAAACTAGATTCAGAGATTAACTCATTTCAGAACTCAACTTCCAATTTGCTAACCCATTTGAAGTGACCTAAATACATCCACTTAGCTGATTAGCAGTGAATGGCCAGGTTAAAGAGGGTGGGCCCCACTGTCAGCCACAGGAAACTCAAAGGAGAAAACAGGGGAGTGGCACGGGCAGAAATGGGGCTGTGTGGTCGCCGGCGGTGGAGCTGCGGCGAGGCAAAGGGCGAGGCCAAAATGGGTCGCCAGGGGGTCAAGGAAGCTAGGGGTGGTCTCGGGGTGGCCGGAGAGGCACTGTGGTCGCGCGGCGATGGCGAGCGGCGGCCGGCCGGGGAAGTGGAAAGGGGCGGGAGCACCGGAGAGGAATAGAGACCAAAATGATGAGTGCATGAGCACTAGGGGGTTAGTGGGTCTCACGAGTGATTGCCGAGGACGGAGGGATGCCGAGGTGAGCCGGCGACGGTGACAGTGCGGCGTGGCCGATTCAACGTGGCGGGAGCCACAGGAAAACGAGAGAGCAAGTGAGTGCTAAGAGGAGGTAAAGGGTGACTATAAGATGCTCACAGAGAGAAGAATCAAGCGGGGCTCATTTGGAGAAGACGCGGTGGCGGTGGAGGCGGATTTGGCGGAGCGAGGAAGAACACTCGTGCACGACTTCTCGGTGGGCGAATCCAAAAATTTCTTGAGGGGTTAGGTTCGGGAGGCGGACGCGCGCGTGACACGATCGGAAGTGGGCGAAGATCTCGTACGCGGCGAGCGGCGTCGAGCGACTTCGGCGGTGCATCGGTTTCGTGAATGGCATTCGGGCTTCTAGCTCGTTTCGGTTTTGGAGAAGAGGTAAATGGAGAGGGGAGTTGTGGAAGATGAAGAAGGGGGTTAGAGGCACCTGGTGCTCGGTTTATATAGGCAAGGGGGCGGATCATTCGCGAGGAAGCCTGCGGGCAGTGATGGCGGTGCGCTCGGTGCTGCGACGGTAAGGCCGGGCAGAGCATGGGCGCATGACGCGACCGGGTGGCCTGGGCATGACAGGGATGCGACACGGTATGGGCGTTGGCGGGATGATGCGGTCGGGAGCTGGAGAATCCGGGGGCAGCTCTAGCGGCATGCGCATGCGCACGGGCGCGTGTCCCAGGCGCTAGCGAGTGGCTTGGTGCAGTGGAGAAGATGGGTGGCGGCCGGGCCCTGGGTAAGTGAGAGGGGGAAAGGGTGGCTCGGCGAGCTGGTGTGGTTGGAACCGGTTGGCTCGGGTCCGGTCGGACCAGAGGAACAGTAGGCGAGTTAGATTAGGTTTTAGTGTTGACCGAAAATAAGCAAGTTTGACCCAACGTTTTAAAATAGAAATAAAATTCTAAAAATTCTGAAAATTTTTGTGGGCATTCTGAGGTTCACATAGGATTTAGGAAAAATAGTTTCAAACACTTTATATACTGAAATTTGTTAGAATTAAATTATATTCAAATCTGCATTAGTAATTTGATTTGAATTTTGGTGAAGGTAAAATGACTTCTAAAAATTTGGTAAAAATAATCATAATTCAAGATAAATAATCTACTATTTTAATAAATTATTTTTTGGAAACTTTCATTCACACACTTTCCTTGAATTCAAATAGAAATGGAATTTAAGTTTAAAAGTTTGAAATTTCAACACAAACTTGAATACAATCATCAAAAGTTTAAAATTGTGCACAAGTTTGTAGAAAACTAAGAGCATGACCAAGAGATACAACAAAAGTTTTTAATCTTTAATACTTTTATACATTTGAAATACAAACCCTAGTTTGGGGTTGTTACAAATCTACCCCCCTTAAACAGAATCTCGTCCCGAGATTCCGGTAGTTCGGAAGTCGGAACGAAAGGCTTGTGGCAACCTAGGTGGGTTTGGTCACGGGGTCACTTTTCGGATTCCGGCGCAAACCGAACTCAAATATGAATCCAGAGAGGTTATTCAGAAGTTTTAGGTTCTAAAGTGGGAAGCTTTGTTGAAGGATTTCTAATGTCCTTTTATTAAGTGTTTTCTAGGTGGTTCATGACGCAGAGATAGTGCTGGAAGATCATGACGCAGTATCCTGACGTTGCTGACACATTTTCCTTTCCATTGCTTTGTTTAACCATTCCTTTCTTGATTCGAAGATAATTTGACATCACGCTTCACGTCGTCTTCTGGTAGTACGAAAGATTCGGCTCCACTCAGTCGACCAAAAAGGGGCATTGATCAATAGAACGGAAAGACTGGTTAGATGGTAATCTAGTATCACACCAGGATTCAGTGTAGAAAAGAGAAGGCAAGCAAGGTTTAAGGTGGTACTGCCTAACCTCACTTCTCTAGTTCTAATTGCTTGGCTGGGAAAGGAAATGCACAGGATGAATGCACGAGGGGATGCATGTGTGCAAATTAGTCCTAAGGCGAATTTTAAATTTTGGTTAGTGAGAGTGCAAATGCTCACATGTATGCTTACGTGCTCCTTGTGTTAGGCAACTTGAGTAACATGACATGCTTGACTTAATTTAGAAACTATATGCATGATCAAAGTATAGGAATCAAGATGCCTAACAAGTATTTTGAGGTACCTTCTACCCCCCTTAAATATTTCGGTACATGAAAGATAAGTTAAGGAAAGAATGGACATAAGGTGAGGGAATGGCAATGAGTATGCAATTTAATTCTAGCATGTACTAATCATCTCAAAATCACTAAAAACGATATCAATTGAACCACCGATAGTTTTCTGACATAATTGCGATGCATGCCGCCGGTAGGCGATGCGCAACTACTTGGAACAAAGAGAGCAAATGGTTACAAAATCCCACGTCTATAATCTAAGTAATATCATTAGGGCGAATATATATTCTACGAATAAACCCTAATTTAATCCTAATATCGTAATAAGGCATCGTCTAGGGGAAATAGACATTACCCTAACCCGATTGCAAACACATGACAAGAAATGAACTCCAAATGTTTGTATGAAAGCATGAGACCAGCGCAAAACCACAAAGCAAAAGATTTGCTTCCCGGTACGACTAACTCGTATTGAACGAACGAGCAATCGTTTAGGATGATAACATTTTAGAACACAACTCAAGTTCTAACGCATCTAAAAGGCATGGCAAAAACCATATAAGGGTGCATTGGGTACTAGCCATCTAATATCACATCTTACCCTTTTAATCCCATGAGTTTTAGTTGATTTATCATCTCATTTTTAACCCTAACGACGAACTAAGTGCTCGCAGTCCAAAACTTGTGCTTGTTGTTCAGATTTTGTATCCGAGCTCCGAGATGAGTGCTTCAAATCTTCACTAAATAACAACCAACACTTCATATTTTCAAATCTCATTATTCCCCAAACCGAATTTAACCCATAACCAACTAACTTTGAAATGAGAAGAGAGGGAAACAATGTAATACTTCAAATTCCAATTAGAGAGAATATTACTCGGGAGAGGGAAATTTATTCAATAGCGAATGCAACAAAGTTTAGATATGGAAATAAGTTCAAAATTCAGTTTTTTGAGAGAGCTTTGGGCCGCCAACCCACAGTCGTAGAGGAAAAAGCCGGCCTTAGAGGCCCATGGCCCATGGCCCATGGAAGGTTGATAGCCCACTTAAAGGCAAGAAAGGGGGGATTAAGCCACAAACCCTAATATGCTACAATATTCCCAGCAGCTACGGTCGCCGCGCCTACTACGATGCCGGCTGCTACGAAGCTGCGCCCTTGGCCGTCGCTACTATCTCCGGTGTTTCCCCTGCAAAGTGGCCGACCATAAGGAAGAGGAAGGAAGGAGAAGAGGAGAGGTTGTTCTCACGGGGTTTGATCAGCGTAACACGCATCTCCAAGGGTATCAATTCGTTCCCCGCTATTTTGATGATGTTTAGATGTGAAAATTGGATTAGTTTGATTGGATCAAGTTCTGTCCGCAGTAGATTCAATTCTGTCCAGTTTATTGCGTGGCTAGTTTTGGGTTCTTAGAGGCCGAATTAGAAGTTTTGATCTACGAGATATATTTAGATAATGTTCTTAGCTTTCGGTGGCCGCCAAGAACACCTGATTCCGACATACGGATCAAAAATTATGATTGTTTTAGTTTCTGCTGTTCAGAATTCTGACGAGAATTAGCAGTCACTGTAATTGTTAAATTATGACTTATATAGAAGATTATTCAGAAGTCTTGCCCATAACGACTTTTGTACGTGATCTCATTAGCTTTCAGGATTGATAAAGAACATCCCATTTGGATTTGTAGAACAAAAGGTATGCACATTTTAAGTTGACTGTCCAGAACCCCGACGAGAATGAATTGTCCAACTGCCTTTTAATATATGATCAAGTTAATGGCAAATTCAGGGCTTTCACCGAACTAGGTTATTGTAGGCCTCGGTCTTAGCTTTTTATGTTGATAAAGAACGCTAAGATTGGGCTGGCCAATTAGAAGTTATGGCCTTTTTCGTGCTGCTGCCCAGAAGTGTCAGGCAGTTCTGACAGAGGGTGTTCATCAGTCTTTTGGGGCTTGGTACATTCAGAATTTGGGATTTCCATCAACTAGGTTGTTGTAGATAATTTTGTTACCTTTCAAACAAGCCTAAGTTTACTTTTTTACGAATTTCGGAGCAAAAGTTATGTCAATTTTAGTATTGCTGCCCATTATGGTTTTCTCATGGAATGTAGTTCAATTGGAATAAAATTGTGTAGTTAAACGTTGGGGTGTTGGGGTTTGTGTTGCGAGTAGTGTCTTGACATCGTGGTTCTTATTGAGTAAATTAATGGTGTAGGAGGTGAGGCTCCGGGGTTAGCGGCATCGTCGTTGCCACCTAACGCATCGCAACGCTAAAGGCAAGTACACTGACGTTTGTATGAATTGTGCATGTTGGTACGGTGTTTTTATTTGATACGTGAGAAGTTCCGATGACTATGTTTCTTCCGTATGTGAAATTCATATGTTCAAAGATGATGCTAGTCGTTGTTCATAAATACATTCATGCATCCATGTTCAAGTTCTGTCCACAGGAGTGGAACTCCACGGGAGTGGAGTCAAAAGTTGCATCGATGTTCATGTTCCGTCCACGGGAGTGGAGTCTAAAGTCCCATCAATTCCAGTATGGGCATGTAAGTCCCACCATTCCAATGTGGGCAGTTTGGACACCTGTATGAAACGTTCTTCATACGGGACTTGGATCCCCACACTTTTGTTAAGGTGCGGGCTTAAATGAACACCGACGGGTGTGTTACTAGCTATACCGGTATAAGCACGTGTGCAGTCCATCCTTTGATTAATTTCATTCATATCATGCATTCTTAAATGTTCATTCGTGGTATGTACAGAAACTGTGAAGACGTTGTCTTGTCCATATTGGTTGTCTGTTAATTTATTCAATGTACTTGCTGAGTCTTGGACTCACTCTTGCTTTGTTTATTTATTTTAGGTGAACATTGGTGATGAAACTCTTCGGAGGGAGTAGACATGCACAACCCACTCAGTTCACTTTACCCTTGTAAGTGTTGGATTGTATTAAATAAACTTAGACTTGAAGGATACCTTACTTATCGTTGAGTTTGTTTAAATAACTGTTATGTTCATTGATCATTCGTTGATAAGATATCGTAGCGGATCCAATATTACATTCCTGTTTATGTTCCATTTGCTGATGATCTGTTTAGCTTAGTTGATGATGTATTTGTTGAAATTCATTCCGCTGTATGGTTATTACTTAGGCCTTTAGGTAGCATTTTGGCTTCCAAATAGCCAGGGTGTTACAGTTGGTATCAGAGCGAGCTTTAGGTCCGTGGTTAATAGAAAAATATTAAATTGACACACTGTGCACAGTAGGTGGGGTTGGGAATTACATTGCTTTTGCATTATCTGTTGTTATGTTTCATTTGTTGAGCAATTGTTGAATTGCCTCTGTACTATCTTTCTTGTTGTTAATCTATAATATGATATGTTATGATATTCTATATCTATGAATCTATTCTATGATTGCCATGAGATGATCATGTATAATTATATTTGATTATATTGTTTATGCGTGTCGATAATGGTTGTTAAGAAGTGGAGGCTGTAGTTGTGGCCTTGGACTTTGTCAGGTTATACCACCGTTCGTGGTAGACGAATAGAGTAGTTACCCCGAATACCCTAGTTGCAGGAGTTGTGATGAGGGCATCCCTAACACTTATACATCTTTCCCTATTGGTGGTCATACACATACTGAGGTGGACGCCATACGTGGCCTTCAAATAATTCAAGTGCGAAGTGCATATTGGTCCACTTTGAGAGCAAGAGCTAAACTTCTAAATCAACAGTGCTTTTGTTTCTTAATGAATCTTCTATTGTCATTGATGAGAATTGGGTATTACCTCATGCAAATGTTTTGTGCATTCTCGTGTTTCAACATTGTGAAGCCTTTGGAACCAAGAGGGAGGTCGGAGTCAAAGCAATGGAGGAGAAGCTCACGTGGGTCAACCAAGGGGAGAAAAGCCCAAGAATTCAAGCCCAATTCGGATCTTCCACAAGTGCAACCGAAATTCATCTCGGAATCAACTCAGAATTCAATTCGGATTCGGTTCGGGACAGCCCAACAGGGCTGTAATAAAAAACCATAACTTTTGCATACGGAGTCCGATTGGGGTGTTCTTGGACTTGTTTGAAAGCTTATTCCAAGGCCCACACAATGGTTTTGGCCCCAGCTTCAGAAGACTTACGGTCGCGCCGCTATGGCCGAAACAATGTGACGGACTTAAGTTAGGTTTTCCTTTTTGTGTGTTTTTAGGTCTTAGTCGAGTTAGAGTTTGATTCGGCATGTGTGGCTGGCCCTAGGCCGTGCGTGAGTCGTGGAGGGCGCCTTAAATACCCTTGCCCCTCCCTTGTATCCATTAGACCAGTTTATGCATAAGATTGAAACATAGCTATTGCTTGTTCTTTCGACACGAGAGTTCATGCGAGGACTTTGAGAGAGAATTAGGCGATCCATTTGTTTTGTTCTGCAATCCAAGGTCAAGCCGTCGTTCCATTGGAAATGGGGACTTGGCGTTAAATGCGTTCGTGGTCTCGCGACGAACAACTACCCGGTGTATTGTGGGCGTATTCCGAAGAGTTGAGGGTTCGTGCATTGGCGCGAGTGTTCAGCTAGCGACATCGTCTACTTCGCATCAACTATCCACGGTTTCTCACTGAGAAGATCGGGCCTCCCCCGTATCATGTGGTATCAGATTCTAGGTTTACTCGGTGAGAACTTCTTTACCCGTAGTTAGATTCGTTTTGTTTCCTATCGTACAATAAACCAAAAATTGCAGTACCAAAACCGTAGTTTAATCTGTTATTTCTTGTGCGTTTAGTTAAGTTTTCATCCATTAGAGTTTTGTTTTAGTGCTGATCCTTGTGTTTCCATTGCGTAGCTTAATCTTTATCAAAAAAAAATTTGCTGATTGAACTCCCTCAATTAGCACCCAAAAACCATCATCCGATCTGTCCGTGCGCTGTCTTGCTAGCACAATCCGAGACGGTGTTGTTTCCTTATCCGAACTCCTTGGTGGGACTAGAGTCCTAATCAACCTCTAGCTCAAACACAATCCGAGTCCAATTGCTCCATCTTGAGTTTCGGCCACTACATCATAGCCGGCCGAACCACATTTGGTGTCCTTTACATCCTTTCATCTTGAGACTAGCTCACGATATTGCACCTAGGGCTGCTCATTCAAGTTGATTACACGTTCTTTGTTTTGTGAGGTTGCGCAGTTCCACGGGAGCAAAGCGAGAGGAAAAGAAGGAAAAGGCAACCGCATATAGAAAGAGCGCGGTAAAAAAACGCTAACTTTTGCATACGACCTCCGATTGAGTGTTTCTTGATCCGTTGGAAAGGAAGCGGGAAAATAGAGCCAAAAAAAGAAGTCGGGAAATCTGGGTTTTACATCGCGTAAGCCACGGGCATACGTGTGCGGAAAACTTCGACACCAAAAAGGTCGTTTAGGGCCTCAAAGCGCCCGCAAACCGAGAAAATTCCAGTTTCTCGATTTCGCTCAAAATTGTGAGCCCCTCTGCGGTGATTCTAAGGTACCCGTGGCGGCGACATCCCTTTCGAGTTGATCCGCGCATACTTTTAGCTACTACAGATGCGGGTCATCTTTTTAGCTTGTGTTTTTCAATTTTGATTGAGCAATCTTGTGCCCTAGTATATTCCTTTGCAATTGGCTAGCGTCTATCCCCGTGCTTGGTGCAAAACGAGCTGGTTTCATCTCTTTTTCGCTTTCGCTAGCTCAGTCCTTTGTTTGCATTAAGTCTCATTTATCCTTGCGTGTGCGTTCATACACTTCGCTTAAACTCGTTGGATCAGCACATAGGCAAAATACTCTAGCTTGGATCATTACTTAGCTTTACAATACCTTGAATATCAGATTGCATAGGATATACACATACCGTCCAAGCTCCACCTACACCCGTTTGTGTACTCCCTTGCTCTTGGTTACGCTCCTACATTACGGGTTAAGGTCGTTATTTGTCACAATCGCTGTCGTTTTGCCGTCCTTGATTCACTTTGGAGCGGTAAGCTTGTCTTGTTTCGGGACGGTGAGTTGCGGCGTAATAGCGAGAGCTTTTGTTTTACTAACCGGATATAACCTCGTTTCTTGTTTGTGAGTTGTTGCTATGTCGAGTCACGAGGAGGATCCACCTAATCCGGGGCGCGGTTACGTGGGCCGAGTACAATCGGTTGCGCGAGATGCTACAAAAACAACTTCAAGATGGTGACAATGGCGTGCGCGATGAACTTCGGGAAGTTGGTGGGTGAACACCCTCGGGAGGAGGTCACACAATTGCGTCACGCCATCAACAATAACTTCACGGAGCTACGCGCCATGTTCGCTCAACACAATCTCGTGAAGTGCGCAAGCCGATGACACGCAGTGCACGGCCCTCGGCCGTTTTGCACAATGAGACCGAGGATGAGCGTGCTATTCGTGTGGATGAGGAGCGGCGAGCGGCAGCGCGTCGCATGGCGGTGCCGCCAAAGCGTCGGGATGGCGGCGCGGCACACCTCGAGCTCATGGCGTGGCGAGGCAACGGCGGCGTGGCGAGGCGCACCACGGGGTGTCCACGGAGGAGGTGTGCATCGTGCACCTCGTAGCATGGCGGATGAGGCGAGCAATGAAATGACGATTTCCCCATCGGCGACTACGATGACCGACAGCGCCACCATCGCAACAACGTGCGGCGTCGACACGACGACGCCGGCGATTTTGTCGCTAAGCCCAAATTTACTCTTCCTATATTTTCGTGTGGTACGGATGTGGAGCAATACCTCACTTGGGAGCTGAAGGTGGATAAGTTGTTTGAATGAACAACTATTCCAATGAGAAGAAGTCGTTGCTTGCTTCCAATGGCTTGGATGATTATGCTACACATTGGTGGGAGCAGTTCATTCGTAGCGCATGGAGCGCCATGAGTTGCCGATTACCACCGGGAGCGGATGAAGCGACATTTGCGGGCACGCTTTGTACCTCGCCACTACAAGCGCTCACTATTTGAGAAGTTGATGGGTGCGACAAGGTATGAGGTCAATTGACGAATATCATAAGGAGATGGAAACTACATGATACATGCGGATGTCGCGAGAATGAAGAATGGACCATGGCGAGATTTCTAGCGGCATGAATCATGTTTGTCAGCGCATTGTCAATCACCATCCCTATAATGATATGATTGAGTTCTTTGCACCAAGCACGCCGGCCGGCGACAAGTGATTGAAGATGCACGGTTCGCTACCCGTTCACGCCCTTCACCATCCAGACGACCATATAACAACGGCCCACCAAACAAGAGCACTCGCGGAAGCAATTCGGCAATGCGCGATTCCGCAAGTAAGAAGTGGAGAGTACACCAGCCGGCGCGTCGACTGCGGCGCCGCCGCTAGTGCGACCTGCGTCTATGGGGTCAACGGGACGTTCACGTGACATCATTTGCCACAAGTGCAAGGGTGTTGGCCATTTTCGAGGGACCGCCCAAATGTCGAACTATGCTTATCACCGAGGATGGCGGTTATGTTTGACTAGTGATGACGAAGTCGCCGATGCGCAACCAGTCTTGCACTGCGATGACATAGAACAATGTGAGTGCGATCACGAGTTTCCTAACACCGAGCGGTATTCCATTGTTTGCACGCCCAAGGTGCTTAGTGTGATGCCATCGCCGTCACTCGAGCAATGGTGCAATTTGTTTTGAGACTTGGGCTAAGCTTGATAAGGGTAAGGTCCGCAAAGTGATCATTGATGGCGGAAGTTGTCACAATTTGGCTAGCAAGGATATGTGTCATAAGTTGGGTTTGAAGTACTTGCCGCATCCACGTCCTTATCATGTGCAATGGTTGAGCGACAAAGAGGAAGTGAAGGTGAACTATATAGTGCAGTGGCGTTTTTATTGGGAAGTACACCGACATCGTGGATCGCGATGTTGTGCCTATGACGGTGTGTCACTTGCTCGGGACGCCATGGCAATATGACCGTTCTTGTTCATGATGGGCGTACAAATCGCTACACATTTCGATGGAATAATATGGATATCATCTTGAAGCCCCTTACACCGCAAAGCATTGTGAATTCTTCAATGCAGAAAATTGAGATGCACGTTGAGACCGCCAAAGAGCGAGAGAAGAATTTAGTGATGTTAGCCACCAAATCGAAATGAGAGAATTCAGCGAAGATCCCAATTTGGTGCACTTTGTACTATTGTACAAAGACGCCTTGCTTTCGACTAACGACTTGTCTTCTCTTCCTAGTGGTGTTGCTTGTGTTTTGCGGGACTTCAATGACGTCTTTCCAAGCGAGGTACCGGTGGGCTACCACCATTCGTGGGATAGAACATAAGATCGACTTGATTCCAGGAGCGTCGCTGCCGAACCGACCACCGTACCGCACCAATCCCGACGAAACAAAGGAAATTCAGAAACAAGTACAAGAGCTTCTCTCCAAAGGGTATGTGCGTGAAAGCTTAAGCCCTTGTGCTGTTCCTGTTATTTTAGTTCCTAAGAAAGATGGTTCATGGCGTATGTGCGTAGATTGTCGAGCGATTAATAATATCACAATTCGATATCGTCATCCTATACCTCGCTTAGATGATATGCTAGACGAATTGAGTGGTGCTGTTATTTTTTCTAAGATAGATTTGCGTGATGGTTACCATCAAATTAGGATGCATGAAGGGGATGAGTGGAAAACAGCATTTAAAACAAAATTTGCGTTGTATGAGTGGTTAGTCATGCCTTTTGGTTTAACTAATGCACCTAGTACATTCATGCGCTTAATGAATCATGTTTTAAGGCATTTGATTGGTAAATTTGTGGTTGTGTACTTTGATGATATTTCGATTTACATCATGTGAATCTGAACACATAGACCATCTTAGACAAGTTCTACAAGTTTTGCGTGAGGCTAGGTTATTCGGTAACTTAGAGAAGTGTACCTTTGCAAAGATCGTGTCATCTTTTGGGCTATGTTGTTTTCGCTGGGGAGTTGAAGTAGATGAGTCTAAAATTGAAGCGATTAAAAATTGGCCAACTCTGTGAATGTAAGTCGATTAGGAGCTTTCATGGTCTCGCTGGTTTTATCGGCGCTTTGTGAAGGATTTTAGCACCATAGCTGCCCCTTTGAATGAACTTACTAAAAGGGTGTTGAATTTGTGTGGGGTAGCGCAAGACAATGCTTTTGCTGAACTTAAGAAACGCTTGATCAAGCACCGTTGCTTGTTTTACCTGATTTCACTAAAAATTTTGAAATTGAATGTGATGCTAGTGGATTGGGTATTGGCGGTGTTTTAATGCAAGAGGAAGACCGGTAGCTTATTTTAGTGAGAAACTGAATGGTGCTCAATTGAATTATCCGGTCTATGACAAAGAGCTTTATGCTTTAGTGCGTGCATTAGAAACTTGGCAACACTATTTATGGCCTAAAGAGTTTATTATTCATTCGATCATGAGGCATTAAAGTATTTAAAGGGCCAAGCAAACTGAATCGTAGACATGCCAAATGGGTCGAATTCATTGAGTCGTTTCCTTACATTGTAAAATATAAGAAGGAAAGGAAAATGTGGTAGCTGATGCTCTCTCTAGGAAAAGTGTGCTTTTAACTCAATTAGGAGTGCAAGTTCTGGTTTAGAGAGTTTGCGTGATTTATATGCTCATGACCATGATTTTTCCGTTCCTTATGCACATTGCAAAGAGGAAAAGGCTGGGATAAATTTCACATCCATGATGGGTTTTGTTTCGCACTAACAAATTATGCGTTCGGACTCCTCCGTGCGTTTGCTATTCTGCAGGAATCACATGCGGGTGGGTTGATGGGACATTTTGGACGTGAGAAGGCGTTATCTATGCTGAGCGATCACTTTTATTGGCCTAAGATGAGGCGAGATGTAGAGAGGTATGTGCAACGATGCATTACTTGCCACAAAGCGAAATCAAAATTGAATCCACACGGTTTGTATACCCCTCTACCTGTTCCCAATGCACCATGGGAGGATATTAGTATGGATTTTGTTTTAGGATTACCTAGAACTAAGAGGGGGAGTGATTCTGTTTTTGTCGTTGTGGATCGTTTTTCAAAGATGGCACACTTTATTCCGTGCCACAAGAGCGACGATGCGTCGCATCGCATATTGCTAACTTGTTTTTCAGGGAGATCGTGAGACTACATGGCGTGCCACGCACTATTGTGTCAGATCGTGACGTGAAGTTCATGAGCTACTTTTGGAAGACACTTTGGGCTAAACTGGGGACGAAGTTGTTATTCAAAGACGACTTGTCATCCCCAAGCGATGGTCAAACGGAGGTGGTGAATCGCACACTTCGATGCTACCGGACCATGATCAAGAAGAATCTGCGCGAGTGGGAGGATTGTTTGCCGCACGTGGAATTCGCTTATAATCGGGCCGTGCACTCCACTACGCAGTTGTGTCCTTTTGAGGTGGTGTATGGTTTCAAACCCTTTACGCCGCTTGATAAGGAAAACGTCACTCGCACCATATAGTTCACCTTCACTTCCTCTTTGTCGCTCAACCATTGCACATGATAAGGACGTGGATGCGGCAAGTACTTCAAACCCAACTTATGACACATATCCTTGCTAGCCAGATTATGACAACTCCCACCATCAATTATCACTTTGCACACCTTACCCTTATCAAGTTTTGCCCAAGTTCGAAATAAATTGCACCATTTGCTCTAGTGACGGTGACGGCATTACACTAAGCACCTTGGGTGTGCAAACAATAGAATCTTGCTCGGTGTTAGGGAACTCAGGATCACACTCACATTGCTCTATGTCATCAGTGTGCAAGACTGGCTGTGCATCAGGCGACTCATCATCACTAGCTGAAACATAACCGCCATCCTCTGTGATAAGCATAGTTCTGACATTGGGGCAGTCCCTCGAAAATGGCCAACACCCTTGCACTTGTGGCAAATAATGTCACGTGAGCGGCCCGTTGACCCCATAGGCAGGTCGCACTAGCAGCAGCGCCGCAGTCGACGCACCGGTGGTGGTGTACTCTCAACTTCTTACTTGCGGGCTGCGCATTGCCGAATTGTTTCCGCGGAGTGGTCTGTTTGGCTATTTGTTGTTATATGGCTGTCTGGGTGGTGAAGAACGTGAGCAGGCGCAAATCGTGCGTCTTCAATCACTTGTCGCCGGCCGGCGTGCTTGATGCAACAACTCAATCATATCATTATAGGGATGGTGATTGACAATGCGCTGACAAAGCATGATTCATGCCGACTAGAAATCTCGCCATGGTACATTCTTCATTCGCGGACATCGCATGTATCATGATAGTCTCCATTTCCTTATGATATTCATCAATTGATCTTATACCTTGTCGCAGCCCCGCCGACTTCTCAAAAGTGAGCGCTTGTAGTGGCGAGGTACAAAGCGTGCCCGCAAATGCTTTGCTTCATCCGCTCCCGTGTTATAATCGGCAAGTCATGGCGCTCCATGCGCTACGGATGAACTGCTCCCACCAATGTGTGGCATAATCATCCAAGCCATTGGGCGCAAGCAACGACTTCTTCTCATTGGAATAGTTGTTCATCCGAAACAACTTATCAACTTTCAGCTCCCAAGTGAGGTATTGTTCGACATCCGTACCACCGAAAATATAGGAGAGTAAATTTGGGCTTAGCGACAAAATCCTCGGCGTCATCGTGTCGATGACGCCGCGCTGTTGCGGTGGTGGCGCTGTCGGTCATCGTCATCGACGGGAAATCGTCATCCCATTGCTCGACCTCATCAACCCGGCCACGAGGTGCACGATGCACACCTCCTCGTGGACACCACGTGGTGCGCCTCCACCACGCCGCCGTTGCCTCGCCACGCCCATGTGCTGATGGCGTGCGCGCACGCCATCCGACGTTTGGCGGCACCGCCATGCGGCGCGCTGCCGTATCGTCGCTCCTCATCCACACGAATAGCACGCTCCTCGTCGGTCTCATTGTGCAAAAGCGGCCGAGGGGCGTGCACACTGTGTTATCGGCTGCGCACCCACGTGGGTGTGTTGAGCGAACATGGCGCGGGCTCGAGAAGTTATTGTTGATGGCCGTACGCAATTGTGTGACCTCCTCCCCGAGAGTGTTCAGTCCAGTCTGAACTTCCCCGAGCTCGTCGCGCACGCCATTATCACCATCATGAAGTTGTTTTTGTAGCATCTCGCGCAACCGAGTGTACTCTGTCCACGTAACCGGCGCCTCCGGATTAGGTGGATCCTCCTTGTGACCTGACATGGCAACAACTCACAAACAAGAAACGAGGTTATATCTGGGTTAGTAAAACAAAAGCTCTCTCTATTACGCTCACAACTCACTGTCCTGAAAACAAGACAAGCTTACCGTTCCAAAGTGAATCAAGGACGGCAAAACGACAGTTGTGACAGCGAACGACCTCAACCCGGTAATGTATGAGCGTAACCAAGAGCAAGGGTTACAAACGGGTGTAGGTGGAGCTTGGACAGGTATGTGTATATCCTATGCAATCTGATATTCAAGGTATTGTAAAGCTAAGTAATGATCCAAGCTAGAGTATTTTGCCTATGTGCTGATCCAACAGGTTTAAGCAAAGTGTATGAACGCACACGCAAAGATAAATGAGACTTAATGCAAACAAAGGACTGAGCTAGCGAGCAGAAAAAGAGATGAAACCAGCTCGTTTTGCACCAAGTACGGGGATAGACGCTAGCCAATTGCAAAGGAATATACTAGGGCACAAGATTGCTCAATCAAAATTGAAAAACACAAGCTAAAAAGATGACCCGGTACTGTAGTAGCTAAAAGTATGCGCGGATCAACTCGAAAAGGGATGCCGTCTTCACGGGGTACCTTAGAATCACCTGCAGAGGGGCTCTATCAATTTTGAGCGAAATCTGAGAAACTGGAATTTTTCTCGGTTTGCGGGCCCGTTTTGAGGCCCTAAACGACCTTTTTTGGGGTCGAAGTTTTCCGCACACGTGTGCCTGGTGGCTTACGCGGATGTAAAACCCCCAGATTTCCCGGACTTCAGCGACTCTTTCTATATGCGGCTGCCTTTTCCTTCTTTTCCCTCTGCTTTGCTCCCGTGGGCTGCAGCAACCCTCACAAAACGACAACGTGTAATCAACTTGAATGAGCAGCCCTAGGTGCAATATCAATAGCTAGTCTCAAGATGAAAGGATATAAAGGACACCAAAAGTGGTTGGACGGCTATGATGTAGTGGCGAAACTCAAGATGGAGCAATTGGACTCGGATTGTGTTTGAGCTAGAGGTTGATTAGGACTCTAGTCCCACCAAGGAGTTCGGATAAGGAAACAACACCGTCTCGGATTGTGCTGGCAAGACAGCGCATGGACAGATCAGATGATGGTTTTTGGGTGCTAATTGAGGGAGTTCAATCAGCAAAATTTTTTTTTTTGATAAAGATTAAGCTACGCAATGGAAACACAAGGATCAGCACTAAAACAAAACTCTAATGGATGAAAACTTAACTAAACGCACAAGAAATAACAGATTAAACTACGGTTTTGGTACTGCAATTTTGGTTTATTATGCGATAGGAAAGAAAACGAATCTAACTACGGGTGAAGAAGTTCTCACCGAGTAAACCTAGAATCGATACCACATGATACGGGAAGGCCCGATCTTCTCGATGAGAAACCGTGGATAGTTGATGCCAAGTAGGCGATGTCGCTAGCTGAACACTCGCGCCAATGCACGAACCCTCAACTCTTTGAATACGCCCACAACACACCGGGTAGTTGTTCGTCGCGAGACCACGAGCGATTTAACGCCAAGTCCCGATTCCCAATGGAGCGACGGCTTGACCTTGTATTGCAGAACGAACAATTGGATCGCCTAGTCCTCTCTCAAAGTCCTCGCATGAACTCTGGGGTCGAAAGAACAAGCAATAGCTATGTTTCAATCTTACTAATAAACTGGTCTCATGGATACAAGGGAGGGGCAAGGGTATTTAAGGCACCCTCCACGACTCACGCACGGCCTAGGGCCGGCCACACATGCCGAATCAAACTCTAACTCGGCTAAGACCTAAAAACACACAAAAAAGGAAAACCTAACTTAAGTCCGTCACATTGTTTCGGCCATAGCGGTGCGACCGTAAGTCTTCTGAAGCTGGGGCCAAAACCATTGTGTGGGCCTTGGATTAAGCTTTCAAACAAGTCCAAGAACACCCCAATCGGACTCCGTATGCAAAAGTTATGGCCTTTTTATTACAACCCTGTTGGGCTGTCCCGAACCGAATCCGAATTGAATTCTGAGTTGATTCCGAGATGAATTTCGGTTGCACTTGTGGAAGATCCGAATTGGGCTTGAATTCTTGGGCTTTTCTCCCCTTGGTTGACCCACGTGAGCTTCTCCTCCATTGCTTTGACTCCGGCCTCCCTCTTGGTTCCAAAGGCTTCACAATGTTGAAACCTGAGAATGCACAAAACATTTGCATGAGGTAATACCCAATTCTCATCAATGACAATAGAAGATTCATTAAGAAACAAAAGCACCTGTTGATTTAGAAGTTTAGCTCTTGCTCTCGTCAGTGGACCAATATGCACTTCTGTACTTGAATTATTTGTAGCGTCACGTATGGCGTCCACCTCAGTATGTGTATGACCACCAATAGGGAAAGATGTATAAGTGTTAGGGATGCCCTCATCAACATTGGTGATGAAACTTTTGGGAGGGAGTAGACATGCACAACCCACTCAGTTCACTTTACCCTTGTTTCGACATAAGAATTGTTACTGCCTTTTGATTTGTGAAGTATTGGATTGTATTAAATAAACTTAGACTTGAAGGATACATTACTTATCGTTGAGTTTGTTTAAATAACTGTTATGTTCATTGATCATTCGTTGATAAGATATCGTAGCGGATCCAATATTACATTCCTGTTTATGTTCCATTTGCTGATGATCTGTTTAGCTTAGTTGATGAAGTATTTGTTGAAATTCATTCCGCTGTATGGTTATTAGTTAGGCCTTTAGGTAGCATTTTGGCTTCCAAATAGCCAGGGTGTTACAAACAACTTTTTCGACAACTCAACAAAATAAGGCAAGATGAGCAAGCTAAGATATGTAAGGAGAAAAATCTGAGAACTTACTTAAGTTTTCACAAACCATTTGACATTTTCAAAATAAGTTTTTCAAAATACCCTAATGACGACCAAGCTAGGGGTTTCTACGGTCAGTACAGCTCTGATACCAACTTTGTGAGGACCCTGGTTTATTTGGCTTGTAGTGCTTAATCAACCACCTGACCCTAGCATCACAAATCAAATAAACCAAGCCTCGAGATATGTATACTTCCCAGAACTGCAGTATACACACCTCTTCACAAAATTATGCATCAATTCCATACACGAGAGGTTACAATATCAAAACTTCATAATATACAACAGATTGAAAATAACAAACTATACAGCGGAAGCAAAAGCCATAAGATGGCGATAAATAAAAGAGCCAATTAGTGTGCCTTTACCCACAAGGCAACCAACCGGGCCGCCAAGCTAGTCGTCAAACCCGAAGCGCATCTCACAAAAGGGAGACCCTTGGTGCTCACCTTCTTCCTCTGCAACAAAAACATTAAGCAAAGCATCTGAGTACAAAAATTATTTTTGTACTCGAAAGACTGACGTGTAAGGGTAACAGAACTATAATTTAACTACATGCAAGCTTTATTTAAGTGGAGGGGGCTCTGGACTTATTTTTAGCAAAAAGCCAGTTTTCTTTTGCAATAATGTAATAGTTTGAAGGCAGTTTTAACAATTCAAATTTTATTTGCAGAAATAACAGCGATACAGTAAGTAGTAACATAAAGACATCCTGGAGATGATCAACCCAATGGTCATCACAACAATAGTATGAACACCCGTTCATACCATCCCATCAAGTTTTAATTAAATGTTGTAGTCTAGTTCTTGGGGGCGTATTCGAGCGTGTCCATAACCTAGGACGAGGCTATTCGAATAGTTTTAACCCTGCAGGGGTGTACCAATGTACCCACACTTCAGACCGCCTTTACGCCAAAGCACACTTCCGAAGGTATGCTGGCACGGCTAAGTCCTACGAGACACTTTCCAATATTGTGTATTAACTACGAGCCGCTCGTATGGATAAAAATCCATACGCTTACATGGTAAAGCCGAAAAGACAACTACCCACTCAGGATAAAGCTTTTCGGACAACTACCATGCACCCAACACCATCCCTCCTGCGGCCTCCTGCGACTCGGAGCCAATACACACCAAAGTACTAAGTCAAGAGAGGTCCCATACCCTCTAGTGTGGTTAGCACGCAAAATGCTCAGTACGGTGGCACAAGTAACTCGTTCCTTAATTGACTTGGGCACCTTTCTAGTCACACCCAAAAGCACACCATCTTACCATTGTGCCCAAGTCCAAATCATTTTGTTTTCATTTTTAGTTTTCACAATTAAACATAGCAAAATGCTAAAACTAAAGTTATAATAATTTGTGTGATCAAAGTTACCGACTAAGTCGATAACCGCCCAATTCTACCGGTATCTAAGCATTGCTAAGCATCATATCGCAAAGACAAATAAAAGGCCTAAATCATTCAGGGCTCTAATTCACGATGAGAATAATATTCCTAAGGTAGTGGCAGGGGTGAACAATTTTCAGGGCAACAATACAATGGGATTAACTACCTCTAATCGACAAAATTAATCATTGACACAAAAGCATGCATACGTACGAGTAAAACAAAGTATTACATTTTAAAAGTAATGGGATTGAGTGGATATGATCAAACTGCTTGCCTTTGCCTTGCTAGAGATATTCAACTTGCTACAGAGGATCACTCTCGATATCAGCGTCATCTAACGATAAAAAACTGCCAAAGCGAAAAACAGCAAATAAACACCAAGATTCCAAAAGAATCCAAAAATTAAAACACACAAGATAGATTATGAAATTAGGAACAACAAATTAGTTGATTAGGAGTTTATTTAAATTAGTTAGGATTTCTTCTTACTGTTCTTTTCAAACTCACTTATTTTCTACGATAATCATACAGTCAAAATCAAACCTCTTATATATTTTTCTCTTTCGGCAGACTTTGATGGTGATTGTGTGCACATCTATTAGCTACCGCATAATACCACATTTTAAATAGCTCACTATTCTATGCAACCTTTACTGTTATTAGTTCATTTAGACCTACAAATTTGTTATGGAGTACTGACTAGCTCATTAGCGAACTAACAATTGCTAAACAGACTTCTACCCAACTTTGGCCTTACTGACACTTAACTATTAACACTCCTAAGCACCACACAACTAATATGTGGATGCTAACAAATTTTTCAGCATGCTGTTACCTTATGGTCTTACTACCAGAACTAAAAACTCCTAAGAAACAAATCTGAGAGGGTGAGATAATCTCCAATAAGATTATGAAGTTTCCCCCAACACATTGCCTTGGGAGATGTTGGCCAGACCCTACTGCAGATCTTCCAAAGGTGCCATACTAACCCATTGCTATACAGATCAAGAGACCCAAACTGACTAGTACAGTCCGACAATACAACTTATCAAAGTGCAACTTCAACTGTAAGACAATCAGCAAGACTAGTATTGACTCATCAACTACTGGAACTGGTTCTACTAACAAAGAGCCTAAAATGACACAGAGAGATTGAGCAAGAGTGGGAGCCTCTGCTAGATGAAGTCCACAACACAGCCACTCTGATGGTTTCAAGGTTTTCAATTCTTATACTTGCTTTCAAATAGGTTTGTTTCCTGATAGCTTATGTAACAGCCCCAATTTTTTGAACAGTAATTAAATGCTTTCTGAACAGTAATGAGGTACTGTTCATAGCCTCACTGTTCATCTTTACAGATTGGGCATTATGTTGCAAATAAAAACTTTCTTTTTCTAGCCAAAATCCAAAACCTATTTGAAGTTTCAAAGAAAATACAAGTTAATGCTTGTATTTTGACTGGGAAGTAATTTTATCAAAGTCTAGATAAATTATCTGGACCAAGGACAATTTTTGTTGATTTTTAGAAATTATTTTGCTTCGGAGAAAAATATTTGGTTTTAAATAAACCTATTCGGCTAAGGTAATTATTTATATAGTTTATAAAGTGAAACTGTGAATTTAGAAATTTATTTGGGAAATATATCATCCCAGTAGCCTCCTGGTAAAATTTCATGATTTTACAAATTTATTTGCTATTTTTAAAGCCCAGTCAAACTTTCAAACTTTGAATTTAGAGTTTGGTCAACCCTTCCGGTCTAAACCTAAACCCTAGCACTGTAGCGACTCGGACCCATGAGGTTGAGTCCAACCGGTGCAAGTTGGTCCGGCACAGTCACGCTCGGGCGCGAGCCCAAACCCCTCGCGTACTGTGAGCCGTTGATCTTCCATCGAACGGGCGGTGTTGCAATATCACGCGGGCTGTCCACGTGTGCAAATTAATGTCCACCCTTGGATCTTGATCGAGCGGTTGGGATGCGCGAGAACCACCAGACCATCCGGATCCCCTTTCGATCTCCACCGTCAATCTTAGATCCAACCGCGCAACCCTTTTTGATTTGAACTTAAAGGTGCGCATCCATCTTGAGCCTTTAGATCTAAATCCCACGGCGCTCCTTTTTGACCGCGGGCTTTTAAGGTCCAAATTCCATGGACCATTGGATTTCAATCGTAGGGCCCATATTGTGTATGCATTCGGACCATCCGGATCCCGCGTCAATCCTGACCGTAGAAAGCTAATCTAACGGTGCCGCGTCATCGCATTTAAAGGTGACGTGTATCCTTTGAGCTGGATCGTTGGATTTCAATCCAACACCCCTATTTGAATATTAACCCCCGAAATCCTGTAGAGCCCCTTTTTAATCTCTATCCTTCATTTGAGATCGCACGGCCCATATTAAATGGTGCCGATTATTTTTCCTTAATGCCTATTTCCATCGCAGTCGTCCATCTCTGATCGAACGGTCGACGATTCTTGGAGCTTTTAGAGCGCGCGCGTGGTGACAAAGGACCCACATGTCGATGTTTGCCTCTCTTCCTCCTTACCTCGCGGCGCCATCACCGCTCGATGTGAGTAGAGGAGTTATCCAAGAATCATGCAACTAATTTTTGGATATTTAGCCTAAGTGGACACCTCATCAACTATAGACCTTTCCACTTTGCCCTGTAGCTCAACCTCTATATATAAACCCTAGCTTTTGAGCTGCTGCCATTGTTGACCACTAGAGCTTTTCATCTTCCATTTTCATCCAGTGGAGTTTCTTGCTCCTCCAACTTGCTTATCCATCTTAAACACTAGTTTCACCTTGTAATAAAGATTTGATATTTTTTGTAGGTTAAACCAGAGTTTATTTCTCTGTTGATCAACATCGGTTTTTCAGAACCTTTATTGTCTTTCTTATCCTGGTAAGCTAAAACCTTAGTTTTTGTCATCCTGAGCACCTTAAGGACCTTAGAAGCTCACTTGGATCATTCACTTGTACATCAGTAGCTCCAACTTTCTTTAAACTAGAAAGTTGCTTTTATAACTTTTCGATCTTTCATATCGTTTTCAAGAACTAGGGTTTCTCCTGTCGACTTATCATCATGGGTAGGTCTTAACTGAACCCTAGTAGCATAATAAGTTATTCTTTTGATCCTTCTTATCATGTATTTAATTTTGTAACAGAGATTTATCTCTGTCCTCTGTTGTCGGTTCACCCGACAACATTGGTTTTTCTTTAGTTTTTGTAATCTAACCGATTAGGGTTAGGTTAGGGTTAGTATGGATATTAATTACCCTAAAAGATCAGGCTAAACTTCATTTCAAAATCTTTGCTTGACCTATTTTCCTTAAGCCCGAAACCTAAAGTCTGTCCTGTTTCTGTATTTTCAAAATCTTAAAACTGAAACTTTGACCTAAACTATAGTTTCTGTTATTTGAAAGCTGTATATGATAATATGGGTTTTATCATTATTAGGGTAGGTATGACTTAAGCATGTTGTTAAACATGCATTTCCATATTGATCATACATGCTTCTCTCATTCTGTACTTGTTGTCGATTTTGGTATTTATTGAATTTTATTGTCTCTTTTTAGAATCTGGTTCTTCAGAAGTCTTTGAGTCTGTTTCTGAGCAACCTGAGCCTGCAACAGAAGTATATTATTATCAAGGCAAGCATCCTCTATGCACCATATTGATCCCCAAAGTTTTATCTGAGATTTTCCAAATCTGAGTGATAATCGTTGCATGCTACTTTTCTCAAAATACAAATTGTGATCTGTAGTAGTTAGTTATGACCTAATATTGTGGATTACCTTAATTCTAACCATACACTCAGACTTAGAGTAGTACTGTATACTATAAACTCTAGCTTCAGGGTTGGCTTAGACATGCAGTCTAGAGAATATTAGAGTTTGACAAGATTATCTTGTCAAACATGGGAACCACAAAATGATTTCTGTCATTTTGAACTCTTTGTCCAGTTTATTTATACCAGAAATGAATTTTACATCTAAACTGATCTGGACAAGAGGAAGCTAGTGGTGGTGCCTTCGTGCACGAGATTGGGAATTGTGGTGGACTTGTCTGGATTAATTAAGGACTGAACTCTGATTGTTCAATTCAAGTTCCCCACGTACTTCCACATGTAGTGTATGGGCGCTGTTTGGTTAAGTAAAGGGTTAAGACTATTGGGCTGGAAACAAGGGAGTAAGGATATGTGTATTGATCTTGTATGGCATAGATGCTCTGGTCTTATGACTGCGTTTTATGCCATGTGAGCTTGTATGTCAATATCAGATGTTCTTAGAAGGGTGAGGGCGTATATGTGCTCCGTCGCATGTACGTACCTTAAAGATGCCGATTGCAATCTAATATGGGTAGTGAGCCCAGTTCGCATTTCTTTATGTTTGGGTCAAGCATTCTGACGCAACATGTGTGCCGATTAGCGGATGCTATCGATCGTTGTTTAGCGAGATCGGTTCACACATGGGTATCCAACTCAATAGTGTTAACTTGTTGAAAAATGTCAAATCTTAGTTTCCCCGGTCGGCATACCAAAGGAAGTATGTCATCATTCGGAGGCATCCGAAGGCAACGGGATGACTAAGTCGTGTGGGTAAAGATGTACACCTGCAGGTATCAAAGCATTCGAATAGCCGTGTCCACGGTCATGGACAATGACTTGAGTTGATGTCACCTGTATAGAGTTTTGATTTAAAAATCTGGTTTTGATTTAAAAATCTGGTTTTGATTTCTGGTTCCGCATGAGGGAATTCATGCATTGTATTGTTTACCTTTATTCTCATTTACTTACTGTTTTAATCCAGTTCGTTTCATTAAATTGCTTTATGAAAACTTAGCAATTGTAGGTTAAGGTGTACTGCTTTATGCAAAATTTAACCAATAAGCCTGCCTGTTGCAACCTTATGCATGTATAAATTCTACTCCTTTGTGTAGGTCCTAATACACACTTTCTTTTATTAGTTTGTGTAAGTCTTGCTGAGTACCCTCGGTACTCAAGGTGCTATAACCTATTGTTGCAGGTGAGGATGGTTACCTTTATGAAGTGCCCGTTAGCGTCGATCAGGGTGACACTAACGAGTAAAGCTATTTCTTTCCTCCACGCAATCGCCTGCGGGTGGATGGGGCCATTCGTGGATTTTGCGCTTTATTTTGCTTCCGCTGTCAGACTTTTGTAGTGACCAAGTCACTTGATATTGTAGTACTTAACCAACTTGTAAACTTATGTTTAATTATGTAAATGTATGACTTGTATGTGTATGATGCAATGTTGTTTGAGGATATATGCGCAATGGTCACTGATCCTGGGAACCATTGTGAGACATATATCCGGGATGCCTAAATATTGGGTTTGTTACTTCTTAAAAATTTATGCTTCTAGCATGATCTTTAATAAAGGATCAACACTGTTCCTTAATTAAGAATTGTGCTACAGTATAAATTTAATTAGGTACAATTGCAATATTCCGGGGCATCCACAGCTTAAGTGTCTTCAATGGCGAAAAGGATCCACAATCTTACTAACAACTAGTCTACTATTCATCCAGTAGACAATACAAGTATTGCTGAAATGAAGTGCTAACTTCCAACTTCTTTAGAAACTCAGATTTTAATTCGGTTGGTTCAATTGAGTGGTTCCATGATCAGCCATATGATCAGTTAGTATTAGATGGCTGGTCTCACAAGTGAGCTTAACTGACACTAGTAATCTATCTTCTTAGAACCTTCTCTGCTCATTAGCCCATTTAACAGACTAGCAGCTCCGACAACTAACCTTTCCACTAACCAGACATACACATAAACTTTCAGATTAGCTTACCGACAAAACTAATTACCTCCAGAACATCTTCTCTGTTAATGCATTTCACCTAATACATGACTTTCAGTTCATTGACAAAATAGTGAAACTAGATTCAGAGATTAACTCATTTCAGAACTCAACTTCCAATTTGCTAACCCATTTGAAGTGACCTAAATACATCCACTTAGCTGATTAGCAGTGAATGGCCTGGTTAAAGAGGGTGGGCCCCACTGTCAGCCACAGGAAACTCAAAGGAGAAAACAGGGGAGTGGCACGCGAAATGGGGTGTGTGGTCGCGGTGTGAGAGCTGGCGAGGCGGTGGCGAGGGCCAAAATGGGTCGCCAGGGGGTCAAAGAAGCTAGGGGTGGTCTCGGGGTTGCCGGAGAGGCACTGTGGTGGCGCGGCGATGGCGAGCGGCGGCTGGCCGGGGAGGTGGAAAGGGGCGGGAGCACCGGAGAGGAGTAGCGACCAAAATGATGAGTGCATGAGCACTAGGGGGGTTAGTGGGTCTCACCAGAGTGATTGCCGAGGACGGAGGGATGCCGAGGTGAGCCGGCGACGGTGACTTGGTGCGGCGTGGCCAGTTCAACGTGGCGGGAGCCCTGGGAAAAATAAGAGAGCAAGTGAGTGCTAAGAGGTAAAGGGTGACTATAAGATGCTCACAGAGAGAAGAATCAAGCCGGGGCTCGCTGGAGAAGACGCGGTGGCGGTGGAGGCGGATTTGGCCGGAGCCAAGGAAGAACACTCGTGCACAGCTTCTCGGTGGACGAATCCAAAAATTTCTTGAGGGGTTAGGTTCCTGGGGAGGCGGGACGCGCCGTGACACGATCGGAAGTGGACGAAGATCTCCGGCGCGGCCAGAACGGCGTCGAGCGTCTCGGCGGTGCTACTGGTTTCAGGAATGGCATTCGGGGCTTCTAGCTCGTTTCGGTTTTGGAGAAGAGGTAAATGGAGAGGGGAGTTGGGGAAGATGAAGAAGGGGTTAGAGGCACCTGGTGCTCTGTTTATATAGGCAAGGGGGCGGAGCATTCGCGAGGAAGCCTGCGGGCAGTGATGGCGGTGCGCTCGACGCTGCGACGCTAAGGCCAAGCAGAGCATGGGCGCATGGCGCGACCGGGTGGCCTGGGCATGACAGGGATGCGACACGGTATGGGCGTTGGCCGAATGATGCGGTCGGGAGCTGGAGAATCCGGGGGCAGCTCCGGCGGCATGCGCATGTGATGAGTCTACGGCGGCCCGATCTTCCGATAGGTTCGATTGATTTCGTCGTGAGGACGTTGACGCTTTGAGGCTTTCGACCAGCAGATCGTCACCTCGCGGTCGCTACACCCGCACGCATCGTCGTTATCGACCACGCCGCACGCCGATCGACCTTACCACGAAGGTTATTGTCCCCGCAAGCAATCGAAGCAACTCACAAGAACAAAGAAGATGCAATCTGAATTGTATTGCGAATATGAATGAAGTTCACAATGTGGGTTCTCAAACCGATAAGCGGTGAAAGCGCAAAGTGGCGAGAATAATCTAAGAAAACCCAACCCTACCTTTGTGGCGGTGTTGTATATTTATAGGGGAACGTAAGGGAGTTGACCTAGGGTTGTGCGATCATGGGAGAGGCGTACACAACCTAGGTTTTGACCCGACACGCTTACAAGGCCCTATTAGGCCCAAAACGGTGTCGCGACACCTAAAAGCTGGTCGTAGAACTTGAGACCTAGTCGTAGCGTGGCCGTGCAGTCGTAGCGCCGCGAACCTTGTCGAGGGCTTGAGACCAGTCGTAGCGCCGCGGGACTGGTCGTAGGGTGGCGAACCTTGTCGGCGCTTGAGACACAGTCGTATCATTGGCGGGGTGGTCGAGGGTCGTAGACACGGTCGTGAGACCTTGGGGATCCATTATTCCTAAGTAACAACATATCATCACAATTATTAGGTAGTATACCATTCTGCATAGATAAATTATTAGCACCTAGAAACGAGCTCACCTCATAATTTAAGTGACGCGCACGAGCTCTTGTCATAATTTAATAGCCGTGTCCATGGTCATGGACGATGACTTGAGTTGATGTCACCTGTATACAGTTTTCATTTTAAAATCTGGTTTCGGTTTTTATTTCTGCATGAGGGTATTCATGCAATGTATTGTTTCCGTTTGTGGTTCATTCACTTACTGTTCTAGTCACATTTTGATTTATTAAATGGCTTTGACAAAACCTAGCATTTGTAGGTTAAGATGTACTGCTTTGTGCAAAATTTAACCATTTTACCTCCCTGTTGTAACCTTATGCATGTACCAACTCTATTCCATTGTATAGGTTCTATTATACACTCTCTTTTATTAGTTTGTGTAAGTCTTGCTGAGTACCTTCCGTACTCAAGGTGCTATAACCTATTGTTGCAGGTGAGGATGGTTATCTTTACGAAGTGCCCGTTAGCGTCGATCAGGGTGACGCTAACGAGTAAAGCTACTTCTTTCCTCCACGCAATCGCCTGCATGTGGATGGGGCCATTGGTGGATTTTGACTTTTTAGTTTGCTTCATTGTTAAACTTTTGAAGTGACCAAGTCCTTTGGATAATGTAGTACTAAACCGAAAGTTGTAAACATATGTTTAATTATGTAAATGTATGCCTTGTATGTGTATGATGCAATGTTGTTGAAGGATATATGTGCAATGGTCGTTGATCCTGGGAACCATTGTGAGACATATATCCGGGAAGCCCGCATGTTGGATCTGTCACTTATTAAACTTATGCTTTTAGTATGATCCTTACCAAAGGAGCAGCACTGTTCCTTAAGTAGGAATTATGCTACAGTTTAAATTTAATTAGTTACATTTCCAACACACCGGGTGACCACGGCGTTGGTATCAGAGCATACGTTGCCTGTAGGTTAGAGGTAGCATGGCCGAAGTAATTAGAGAGTCTTCTAAGAAAATTATTTTAAATCAGTGATATAATTTCGAAAGTTTAAGTATGACATCTTTTATTTCTTATCCTCCTTAATATCAATTCTTGCCCCAACTTTCTGTTGGCTTTTTCAAAGTGAATTGTTTTCTTATCTTGTCTTTTTGTCTATAGATGAGCGGGTGGTATTTGGTCAAGGAAACCCGAGCTGAAGATGTGAATGGATTTCCGGCTTTGCTGCGAGACATGATGTGGCGAGCCAACTTCACCTATCAGCCGGAGTACGCCATCTATCGCCGAGATCGAGGTCCAGGGATGGAGGAGTACCACGCCATCATCAACGTTATTGCTCAGCAAGTAGCAGGCAGTGTTCCCTACTGTGTCCAAGTACTTGCCACTTCTGAGTCTATGGCGGTTCAGGAAGCTGCTAGTAGGATGATGAGCCTTCTTCGTCATGATTTGACGGAATTGTCTCAACCACCCTATGACCACTTCCCGAAGCAAGGTCCTACTGCAGAAGCGAGCAGGTTTGATGAGATACAGTTTGGGGAAGATCCTCAGGTGCGACAGTTGGCGAGGATGGTCCGCATCATGGACCAGATCCATCGCTGCCTTGTGAGGGAGTTGTGGGAAACTCGGCATCGTCTTAATGAAGCCCAGGAGTATCTGCTGCTTGGAGTCAACATGAATCGCGTTCCTCGTAACGTGCTTTATGGTGACCACGAGATCTCCCCTACTGCTACACCACCACTTTACCGACTTCCAGAAGTAGCCGGGTGCGTGCCTGTTTATGGACAAGTGCGCCAGGCCCGGATGACTGCAGGCTTTCCTCGCACTCTGCGGACTGCACCTCCTGGAGGTCATCAGCCACTTCTGGGTTCTCCGAGGCGTCTTATTAGCCCTTTGGATCCTATTGACACGGGTTCCCCTGGAGCTCATCTTCTGAATGAGTTTCCGGTGAACTTTAACCGTGATCTTTATGCTAGCACCTCGATGATGAACCCTCGTGGATAGGTGTCTTCTCGTTTAGTAGTTGCCCTTAAATAAATGCATGTAATAGGGAAGTGGTAGTTTGTAAAGAATATGTAAGTTCGACTTTTTGGTTTGTAATATAACCTTTATGGCCAACTATTATGTGCGGCTGGAACCGAATCCCTTTTGCTGTATCTATAAAGTTTATGTTTTGGTGTTAATCTGAATGCATGGCATAACATGATGCATTATATGTACAGTGTTTGCTTCTTTTCTAATTACAACCTTGTTTGTGTTTGCCCGAGTATATCCTTGTTATGTTGTTAACCATTGTGTGGTAACAGGATGACAGGACCCACTACTCGTGCGCAGACACAACAAGGGAAGGGTCTTTCAACTTCAGTGCCCCATTCTCAGGGAGCGCAGACTGAACCCTCTAGTTCTCAGGGTCCTCAAGGTGGTCCCCAGGAAGAGGAGCTTCCTCCACCACCCACTATGGCTGATGTGCTCATGCAAATTGAGCGCAATGAGAATGGACGAGCAGCGCATATTAGAACAAATTGCACGCAATACTTCTTCCACTACTACCCCGGTGTCGAGCGAGGAGGTCATCATGTGCGAGGAGTCTTGCTGAATTTCAATGGACTAACCACGGTGTTCTCGGCTCTCAAGATCCCATGGAAGGCGAGGACCGCCGGACCATTGAGAAGAAGCGCTAATTGCTCAATGTTCCAAGAGGAGAAGGTCCTTTTGCGCTTATCACCGGATGGGGCAGCTAGTATCTGGTGGGACAATCTTCTGGCCGTTCAACCTGCTGGACACGTCCCTACTTGGGATGAGTTCATGGAGGCCTTTCGTGAAGCTCATATTCCTGAAGGAGTGATGATGATCAAACAACATGAATTCCTCGCTCTCAAGCAAGGGCGAAAGTCCGTGACTGAGTATCTGCACGAATTTAACTTCCTTGCCAGATATGCTCCTGATGATGTTTAGACTGACCTTCGTCGTCGAAACCGATTCTTAAATGGACTATCTGAAGAATTGCAGATGGCTGTAGCTTTGCATGACTTCAGAAACTTTTCCCATCTTGTCAACAAAGCTATTGTGGCCGAAAGCAAGAACAAAGCTTTGGAGGAGTCACGCAAGCGGCAGAGGACTTCTCAGTTTGTTCCTAGTGGTAGTTCGCCAAGGCCTCGCATGTGGGTGCCTAGACCTCCGCGGGCACCAGCTCCTTTTTCACAGAGGCCGGTCGTGTTTGCACCTCGTCCATCTCCTCCCACTACACAGCCGAGGCCTAGTGGAAACCGCCACCGATCGTCGTTCTTGTCCGGAGTCATATGCTATCATTGTGGGCGCCGGGCATTTCGCATGTCGGTGTTATGCCAAGGCACAAGGGATACCACCTATTCAACCTTCTCCAGCTATTGTGCGTCCTGCACCACCTTCCCCGACCGTGGTCAAGCGACCGTTCCGTTCGAGGTCGAGGTCCCGAGAAGTCACTCGAAGTTGGTATGCTCCTAGTTAATTTTAGTACTGCTACTGTTTTATTTGATTCTGGAGCGTCCCATTCATTTGTTAGTAGACAGTTTGCTGCTCAACATCAGTTAGTTGTGCATCATCTTCATCCACCCCATATCATCCACTCACCTGGATCAGTCTTTCTGACTGATCAAGTCTGCCGTAATGTCAACATAAATATTGAAGGGGTAGACTTTTGGGCAGATTTGATTGTGATAGATTCTAAAGGGTTGGATGTTATTCTGGGAATGGATTGGTTATCCAAGAATCTTGGGCAAATTAATTGTACTCACAAATCCATTTCTTTAACTAATGAGAGCGGTACCTCAGTTATTTTTCAATCCAGGACCGTGAGTTCTCACCTTTGTGCTCACCAAGTTGATACCGCTCCCTCCTTGGAGTCGGTACCAATTGTTTGTGAGTATGTTGATGTCTTTCCTGAAGACCTTCCCGGTTTGCCACCAGATCGGGAAGTGGAATTCGTAATTGACCTAGTTCCTGGAACTGCTCCTATATCCAGAAGTCCTTATCGAATGCCTGTCAACGAGTTGGTTGAATTAAAGACACAACTTGGAGAATTGCTTGACAAAGGATTTATTCGACCGAGTTCCTCACCTTGGGGATGCCCGGCTTTATTTGTTAAGAAGAAAGACAATACTTTGCGGATGTGTGTGGACTACCGTCCGTTAAATGAGGTCACCATAAAAAACAAGTATCCTTTGTCTCGAATTGATGATCTTTTTGATCAGTTGGTTGGTGCCCGAGTCTTTTCAAAAATTGATTTGCGATCGGGCTATCATCAAATCAAGGTTAGAGCTGAGGACATTCCAAAAACAGCTTTCTCTACTCGTTACGGTTTGTACGAGTATACTGTCATGTCTTTTGGTCTGACCAATGTACCAGCTTATTTCATGAATCTTATGAATTCGATGTTCATGGATTTCTTGGATAAGTTCGTTGTCGTGTTCATTGACGACATCCTTATTTATTCCAAGTCTGATAAGGACCATGAACAACATTTGAGACTTGTGCTGGAAACACTTCGTAAGCACCGGTTATATGCTAAGTTTAGCAAGTGTGCTTTCTGGCTCAGACAAGTTGCATTTTTGGGACATGTGTTATCCGAAGGAGGTATTGCTGTCGATCCAAGCAAGGTACGAGATATATTGGATTGGAAACAGCCCAAGAATGTTACTGATATCCGAAGTTTTCTTGGACTTGCGGGTTATTACCGTAGGTTCATTGAAAATTTCTCCAAAATTGCAAGACCTCTAACTCAGCTTTTGAAAAAAGAGCATAAATTCGAATGGTCAGCTAAATGTGAGGAGAGTTTTCGGCTTTTGAGAACTCTCCTGACTAAAACTCCAGTTCTCACTCTTCTGGATATTCCTAAGAACTTCGATATTTATAGCGATGCATCTCGCCATGGACTTGGCTGTGTGCTTATGCAAGAAGACCGAGTTGTGGCGTATGCATCTCGGCAGTTGCGACCTCATGAAGTTAATTATCCTACTCATGATTTGGAATTGGCTGCCGTAGTCCATGCATTGAAGATTTGGCGACATTACCTTCTCGGTAATCGTTGTGAAATCTATACTGATCATAAAAGCCTAAAGTACATATTCACTCAAGCTGATCTGAATATGAGGCAAAGAAGATGGCTTGAATTGATCAAGGACTATGATATGGGTATTCATTATCACCCTGGCAAAGCCAATGTTGTGGCGGACGCTTTAAGCAGAAAGTCACAGTGCAACTGCATGTCCTCTCTACCGGCGGCCAAGGACTTGTGTGCTGATTTTCAGCGCCTAAGTCTTGAAATGGTGAAAGAAGGTTTTCTCGCTGCATTGCAAGTGGAGCCTACACTAGAAACTCAGTTTCTAGAGGCCCAGAAAACTGATACCGAAGTAGCCGAGGTCAGGGAAAATTTGAAGGCAGGCAAAGCCAATGAATTTTCGGAAGATGATCGCGGTATGATTCGATATCGCAATCGTTTGGTAGTACCTGCAAATTCTCGACTAAAGAGTCTAATTCTCAAAGAGGCTCATAATTCCAAGTTTTCTTTGCATCCTGGAAGTACCAAAATGTACCAGGATTTGAAGAAAACATTTTGGTGGAGCCAAATGAAAAGGCAGATTGCTCAGTATGTTGCTGAATGTGATATTTGCCAAAGGGTTAAAGTCGAACATCTAAAGCCGGCGGTACCCTTCAACCTTTGCTGTTCCACGGTGGAAGTGGGAAGAGATCGGTATGGATTTTGTTACCGGTCTTCAAGAACTCAGAAAGGATCCGATGCCATTTGGGTAATCATTGACCGTTTAACGAAGGTGGCTCATTTTATCCTGTCAAAACCATCTTCGATGGCAAGCAACCAATGAGCTTTATATTGCTAGGATTGTTTGTCTCCACGGTGTTCCCAAGGTTATTGTTTCGACCGTGGTCCTCGTTTACTTCCCATTTTGGAATTGTCTTCATCGGGCTATGGGAGCTGAACTCTCTTTGAGATCGCTTATCATCCTCAAACTAGTGGTCAAACTGAGAGGGTGAATCAAGTAATGGAAGATCTTCTTCGAGCCTATGTGCTATCCTATAGCAAAGACTGGGAGAAATCTTTGCCATATGTAGAGTTTTCCTACAATAATAGCTACCAAGCAAGTATTCAAATGTCACCTTTTGAAGCCTTGTATGGAAGAGCTTGTAGGACTCCATTGAATTGGTCCGAGTCTGGTGAAAGATCCTTCTATGGTCCAGACTTGGTGGTAGAAGCAGAAAAGCAAGTTCGTCTAATTCGAGATCGCTTGAAAACTGCTCAGTCTCGTCAGAAGAGCTATGCCGACCATCGTCGTTGTGAATTAAACTTTGAGGTAGATGATCACGTCTATCTTAAAGTGTCGCCAATGAAGGGCACTCATCGTTTTCAGGTAAAAGGAAAGCTAGCACCTCGTTATATCGGACCATTCCGAATTATTGCAAAGCGAGGGGCTGTAGCTTATCAGTTGGAACTACCTGAATCCCTCTCGGCAGTGCATGATACTTTTCATGTGTCTCAATTGAAGAAATGTCTTTGTGTTCCTATTGAGGCAACTGCTTGTGAGCATCTCAATCTTCAACCTGACCTTTCCTATCAAGAGCAACCAGTGCGTATCCTTGACGAAAGGGAGCGCATGACAAGAAATCGTACTGTCAAGTTCTTAAAAATTCAGTGGGCTAATCATTCTGAGGATGAAGCCACTTGGGAGCGCGAAGATCTGATGCAGATTGAGCACCCCCATCTTTTTGTTGTTTAGGATTTTCCTTTGAATCAAGAAAGGAAAGTTTAAACAAAGCAATGTAAGCAACGATGTAATAATAACACTATGTTATTATGTAAAGTTCTTCTTTGCTGTCTTTGAAGGAAATCAAGACAACGGATATCGGATTTCCATTAAAGCCATTTTGATCTCACTTTGTCCCACCTTCCATCTTTTCTGAAATCTCGGGGACGAGATTTTCTTAAGGGGGGTAGGTTTGTAACAGCCCCAAGTTCATAAACAGTAATAACCTGCTTTATGAACAGTAATGGAATATTGTTCATAGCATTATTGTTCACATTTAGTAATTTGGGTTGTTGTTACAGATTAAAACTTTCCTTTTCTAGCCAAAATCCAAAATCTATTCAAAGTTTCTAAGAAAATACAAATTAATACTTGTATCTTGACTGGGAAGTGTTTTCATTAAAGCCTAGATAAATTATTTTGGTTAAAACTGTTTTTGTTGAATTTTTAGAAAATTATTTGACCTTGGAGAAAAATAGTTGATTTTAAATACACCTATTCGGGCTAGGTAATTATTTATGTATTTTACAAAGTGAAACAGTGGATTTTAAATTTTATTTGGGAAATATATCATCCCAGTAGCCTCCTGGCAAAATTTCACGATTTTACAAATTTATTTGTTATTTTTAAAAGCCCAGTCAAACTTTTGAACATTTGAATAGGGCTTGGTCAACTAATCTGGTCTAAACCCAAAACCTAGCACTATAGCGACTCGCACTCATGGGGTTGGGTCCAACCAGTGCGACGCGGTCCGGCTCAATCACGCTCGGGCGCGAGCCCAAACCCCTCGCGTACTGTGAGCCGTCGATCCTCAATCGAACGGGCGAGCTCGCGGTATCACGCGAGCTGTCCACGTATGCGCCTTAATCCCTACCGTTGGATCTAGATCCGACGATCGGGGGAGGTGTATGCATTCGGACGACTCCGGATGCCCTCTCGATCTCAACCGTCCATTCCCGATCCAACCGTGCCGCCCTTTTCTTTTTGAATTTAAAGGCGCGCATCCATCGTGGGCCTTTAGATCTAAATCTCACGGTGCTCCTTTTTGACTGCGGGCTTTTAGGGCCCAAAATCAACGGACCGTTGGATTCTAATCGTAGGGTCCATATTGTGTATGCATTCGGACCATCCGGTTCCTCCGATGATCCTGACCGTAGAAATTCCATCGGACGGTGCGCGTCATCTCATTTAAAGGGTGGCGTGTATTCCTTTAATTGATCGTTGGATTTCAATCCAACGCCCGATTTGAAAATAAAACCGAGATACCTTTTGGGCTTCGCTTAAATCTCGATCGGCCGATTGAGATCGCACTACCATATAAATTGTATCGGTTGAACTCTTTAAGACCACAGGGGCATCGTAGCCGCCCATTCCTAATCGGACGGCTGATGTTCTTTTGAGTTTTAAGAGACGCGTGCGGCTGTGGCTGACAGTGGGACCCACATGTCATATGCTGCTTCTCTTCCTCCTTGCCTCTGCGCGCAGCAATTTCTGTACACAGAGGAGAGGAGTTATCCAAGAATTATGCAACTAATTTTTGGATATTTAGCCTAAGTGGACACCTCATCAACTCTAGACCTTTCCATCTTGCCCTGTAGCTCAACCTCTATATATAAACCCTAGCTTTTGAGCTGCTGCCATTGTTGACCACTAGAGCTTTTCACCCTTCATTTTCGTCCACTGGAGTTTCTTGCTCCTTCAACTTGCTTATCCATCTTAAACACTGGTTTCACCTAGTAATAAAGATTTGATATCTTTTGTAGGTTAAACCAGAGTTTATTTCTCTGTTGAGCGGGATCGGTTTTCAAAAACCTTCGGTGTTTATCTCATCCTGGTAAGATATAACCTTGGTTCTTGCCATCTTAAGCATTTTAAGGACCTTAGAAGCTCATTTGGATCATTCACTTGTACATCAGTAACTCCAACTTGCTGCAAACTGAAAAGTTGTTTTTATAACTTTTCGGTCTTTCATATCGTTTTCAAGGATTAGGGTTTCTCTTGTCAAGTTATCATCCTACATAGGTCTAAACTAAACCCAGTAGCGTAATAAGTTATTCTTTTGACCTTTCTTATCATCTACTTAATCTTGTAGCAGAGAATCATCTCTGTCCTCTGTTGTCGGTTCAACCGACAACATTAGTTTTTCTTTAGCTTTTGTAATCTGAACGATTAGGGTCAGGTTATGGTTTGCTTGGGATATTAATTACCCTAAAAGATCAGGCTAAGTTTCATTTCAGAATCTCTGCTTGACTTATTTTCATTAAACCCGAAACCTAAGGTCTATCCTGTTTCTATTATTTTCAAAATCTGAAAACTGAAACTTGGATCTAGACTATAGTTCTTGTTATTTAAAAGTTGTATATGATAAAGTGGGTTAATATCACTATTAGGATAGTATGACTTAAGCATGCTGTTAAACATGCATCTCCATATTGATCATGCATCATTCTTTCAATCTGCACTTATTGTCGATTTTGATATTTATTGGATTTTATTGCCTCTTTTAGAATCTGGTTCTGCCGAGGCATTTGAATCTTTCTCTGAGCAACCTGAACCTGCAACAGAAGTATATTATTATCAAGGCAAGCATCCTCTTTGCACCATGTTGATCCCAAGTTTTATACAATAGATTTTCCAAATCCAGTGATAACTGTTGCATGCTATTTTTTTTCTGGAAATACAAATATGGACTGTATTAGTTAGTTATGACCTGAGTAACATTGTGGATTACCTTAATTATGACCATACACTCAACCCTAGAGTAGTACTGTATACTATAATACATATTTTCAGAATTTGCTTAGACATGCAGTCTAGATAAGATTTAGTGTTTGACAAGATTAACTTGTCAAACAGGGGAGCAACAAATAAATTTCAGTTACTTCAATTCTTTGTCCAGTTTCTTTAAATCAGAATTGAATTTTGAATTTCAAATGATCTGGACAAGAGGATGCTAGTGATGGTGCTTTTGTGCACGAGATTGGGAATTGTGGTGGACTTGTCTGGATTAATTAAGGACTGAACTCTGATTGTTCAATTCAAGTTCCCCACGTACTTCCACGCGCAGTGTATGGGCGCTGTTTGGTTAAGTAAAGGGCTAAGGCTATTGAGTTGGAGACAGGGGAGTAAGGATATGTGTATTGATCTTGTATGGCATAGATGCTTTGGTCATTAGACTTCGTTTTATGCCATGTGAGCTTGTATGTCAATATCAGATGTTCTTAGAAGGGTGAGGGCGTATATGTGCTCCGTCGCATGTACGTACCTTAAAGATGCCGATTGCAATCTATTATGGGTAGCGAACCCAGCGCATTACTTCTTATGGTTGGATCGGCATTCCTGACGCAACATGTGTGCCCCGGTTAGACAGATGCTATCGGCGTTGTTTAGCGAGATCGGTTCACACATGGGTATCCAACTCAATAGTGTTAACTTGTTGAGAAATGCCAAATCTTAGTTTCCCCGATCGGCATACCAAAGGAAGTATGTCATCATTCGGAGGCATCCGAAGGCAACGGGCTGACTAAGTCGTGTGGGTAAAGGTGTACACCTCTGCAGGGTATCAAACTGTTCGAATAGCCGTGTCCACGGTCATGGACGATGACTTGAGTTGATGTCACCTGTATAGAGTTTTGATTTTAAAATCTGGTTTCGGTTTTTATTTCTGCCTGAGGGTATTCATGCAGTGTATTGTTTCCGTTTATGGTTCATTCACTTACTGTTCTAGTCACATTTTGATTTATTAAATGGCTTTGACAAAACCTAGCATTTGTAGGTTAAGATGTACTGCTTTGTGCAAAATTTAACCATTTTACCTCCCTGTTGTAACCTTATGCATGTACCAACTCTATTCCATTGTATAGGTTCTATTATACACTTTGTTTTATTAGTTTGTGTAAGTCTTGCTGAGTACCTTCCGTACTCAAGGTGCTATAACCTATTGTTGCAGGTGAGGATGGTTATCTTTACGAAGTGCCCGTTAGCGTCGATCAGGGTGACGCTAACGAGTAAAGCTACTTCTTTCCTCCACGCAATCGCCTGCATGTGGATGGGGCCATTGGTGGATTTTGACTTTTTAGTTTGCTTCCGCTGTTAAACTTTTGAAGTGACCAAGTCACTGGATAATGTAGTACTAAACCGAAAGTTGTAAACATATGTTTAATTATGTAAATGTATGCCTTGTATGTGTATGATGCAATGTTGTTGAAGGATATATGTGCAATGGTCGTTGATCACAGGAACCATTGTGAGACATATATCAGGAAGCCCGCATGTTGGATCATCACTTATTAAACTTATGCTTTTAGTATGATCCTTACCAAAGGAGCAGCACTGTTCCTTAAGTAGGAATTATGCTACAGTATAAATTTAATTAGTTACATTTCCAATACACCGGGTGACCACAAGAAATATGCCTAAATGCATTTTCATATAAAACTTTAGTGACTAATGAATTTACTGCAGTTGGAAACACCTAAAAAGGAGTTAACAAGAATTAGTTATGAGTTTTTAAAGTTTAAATACAATTTTTAGCTGACAAATAAAGACTTACAGAACTAAAATCAAACTCAACAAAAAGAAAATGACGTGGACGCTCGTGGGCCGCTGATCTAAAAGCCTACGGCCCACGCGCACGAAGAACAGCGCACGCGCGCGACTCTAAGAAGGAGCCCACCGTTGGATCAAGATCCAACGGCTCACGCGGAGGGATGCATTCGGACGGTGCGGTTGCTTGGGCCAACCACAGTCGCAGATCTGAAGATGGACGGCGCAGATCGCATCCCCCTTCGGAGAGTCCGATTGCACTTACGATCTTAGCCACAGATCAAGCAATGGACGGCCCAGAATGATTAGGCAACCGGATGGTCCGAATGCACTCCAGATCCGGGCCGTTGATCGCAAGATCGACGGGGGCTTTTGATCACAGCGCAAATTGAAGTGCTGACAAGCGGGGACCACCGTCAGTGACCTCAAGTCGCGCATGCGCGGTTTCGACACATGTGCATAGTGCAAGCGGGCCTACCAGGCAGTGACGCAAACTGACGGCTTAAGACACATTAATTGCTAACCATGATTAGCAATTAATGACCCCCGATTCTTTCTTTAAGAACCCCGGACTGAGGTTTAAGGCCTACAGGCCCACATGCCAGTGACCCAAAAAGGTTATTCCCGACAGCCATTAATACTAGCTCTTAATTTGTCAATGATTAAGCATTAATGTTGTCCGAAAGTGATCACCGAGCTCCAGCTGGGGTGATTTAAGGATATGGGCCCACTGTCAGTGGCACAGCGGCCGATTAGGACATGATTAATGCACCCAATGATCGGCAATAATCGGGCAATTAATGTGTCCTAATTAGATGACGAAAACGGGAGATTACGCCGGCAAATTTCAGAGCGGGTTCAACGGCTCGTCGCCGGCGACCCCGGCCGCGGCGGTGCCAACCAAGTACCAAAATGGACTCGCAAAAGCACTACGAACCTAATGGTGGCAACCTCGCCGGCGGTGAGGGACCAGAACGCCGGCTAGCCGGAAAAACGAAAATGGAGCTTTTAATGCAAATTTGAAAATAGCAAAAAGCTCCGCTGCAGTCCAGAGAAGCGTGTGCCAGAGCCTCTAAGGACTAATAAGAAGCTACCTTAATGAAGAGAAGCTTCAAAGATGGCCGGAGGAGCTTGTCCACGGTGGAGCTCGCCGGACCCGAGGAAGAAGATGATGAAAATGATGATCTGAGCCAAAGTGAGTACCACCGGTGGTCAAAGTAGCTTCATTACAACTCCTAGAAGCTACACGAGCAACCAAATTGAAAATAGAGCTGAGGAAGAAGATGACCAAATTCGACCGAATTTGAACAAAGTCCAAATTGGATAATTCCTGCGAATCAAATCCAAAATTAAGCGAGGGGATACGTTCAAGATAGTGAGGAGGTTAAATTGGTGTAAAGAAATACGAAGGAGAACCACTAGAACACCAAGAACACTAATGGAGCTCTACGAGTCAACAATGGTGGATTGTCGGTTTTGGGGTATTAAGCTCCACAATTGAACATGGAGCTTGAGGGTGGACTAAAGAAATACCAGGAAGTGTAGAGAGTGCTTATAAGACTTGGGGACACTAGGGTTTTGCCAAAGGAGCTTTTTCGGGAGGCAAAGCTCAAAGCACAAGGCATGGCCGACAAAGAAAAAGAGGTAGATGGTGCACTAGGGCAAGCCATGGCGGAAAGTGTCTCCCACACCCCTAAACTTCGTCTAGGACGGCTGTAGGGAGCAGAATTGACGCCCCCACGCCCTCGGTACTGTTCACGCACGAACCAGAGGAGGAAGAAGACACTAAATGCACTCGGGCGATTATCGGCGTTGGATGGAATGTGAGCGGTGAGATTATAA
>JAYEVH010000257.1:0-117179 GCA_036346255.1 Ampelocalamus luodianensis
GAAAATCATCTATATCGGTCTAGAAACTACTATCGTGTATCCATTTGCAATCGCCTTTTCCTCACCTCCATAAATAGGGAACACATCCTTAGTCCTTCTCGAGTACTTCAGATGTTCTTAACTACTATCGAGTGACCTTCAACTAGATCTCGATCGATATCTGCTCAGAACACTTAGAGCATATGACACATTTGAGCGTGTACAAAGCAAGACATACATGGTAGATCCACAGCGTATGTAAGATCGAGGAGGCCGACTAGGGGTGAATAGGTGGTTTTAAAATTCTTTGGCCAAAACCGAGTTATATGCGAATTGTAAATCAATTTGGTTTGCACAATTTAAAACTTAAATCAACTAGTCTTGACTAAGTGCACCAACAAACTAAGTCTAAGACAAGGAATACAATTCTCACGAGACAAGCAAGTAATTTAATTCTATGAATGTAAATTACGTAAATATAAAGTCAAGAAAGCAAACCACAAGAACACTTGATATTTTTCCATTGGTGATTGAAACTTGCCGCTTTCCCTAGTCCACATTGAGGTAAGACCAAACAAATTGGACCGGCCCATAAATTAAGCCTATACCTCGAACCACTCGTGGTTGCTCTTCCTCCACTCCAAGATGGTGAGCACCAAGCCACTTACAAATGCCAGGTCTTCTCATAACCTTCTTTGAGAAGATCACCAGTGCAACTCCTCCAAGCCGTCTAGGTGTCGACAAACACCAAGAGTAACAAGTCGGAGATGCTCACTTGAATGAATCAAAGTATCTAAACTCGATAGATACTCAATCCAACACCCAATGCAACACATGCACCAGGTTTGTACTCTCTAAGCTCACTAAGTGCATCACATGCACAAAGGGGGAAGAGAAGACTTGCTCTTAACTCAAGGGGGATAAAAATAGCGCTAGCCACCTCCCACAACTAGCCATAAGTGGTATTTATACACCCACACAAAGAAACTAGCCGTTGGGCAAAATCTGCAGAAAAACAGAGAAACCCAGTCTGACCACCAATCAATGACCGGCCAGACCGGCCTCACTCTAATGGACCCTCAACCGGACTAACCACCCACACAAGGGCCGGTCAGACCGGGCCAAACTAGTTAGATCGCCATGGGGAAGGTTAGACCACTCCACAGAGTAGCCAAGCCAACTAGAGAAACATCCTCTCTGGAAAGAGCTAACGGGGAGACTGACTGTGGGGCCGGTCAGACCGGCCAACACATGGTGGTCAGACCGGACGCCCACCGGCTAGACCTCTCACCACCGGTGGTTAGATCGTCCGGTGATCATACTGGCACTAAGCTAGGTTAGACCGCTCAAGGGCTGGTCAAACCGCCTAATGGCTTGTGGTCCGACCGCCCATTGACAACAACATAAATTCATATTAGAGATTAAGATTACATCCACTTCAACTCAATTGCAAAACACATTCACCAATTGTCATGCGATGCAAACAAGGAATGAAAGCAAGATTCTTAACAAGTTGCAAAACACATTTGCAACTTGTTAAGAATCTGCAGAAAAACAGGGAAAC
Organism: Ampelocalamus luodianensis; assembly: GCA_036346255.1. Classification (NCBI taxonomy): domain Eukaryota; kingdom Viridiplantae; phylum Streptophyta; class Magnoliopsida; order Poales; family Poaceae; genus Ampelocalamus; species Ampelocalamus luodianensis. The sequence continues at coordinate 1,544 of JAYEVH010000257.1, forward strand.
TCGGCCTGACCGCCAATCAATGACTGGTCAGACTGGTCTCACTCCAGTGGACCCTCAACCGGACTAACCACCCAGAGAAGGGCCAGTCAGACCGAGCCAAATCGGTTAGACCGCCATGGGGCGGTCACTCCATAGAGGAGCCAAGCCAACCAGAGAAACATCCTCTCTAGAAAGACTTATGGGGAGATCGACTGGGGCTGGGCCGATCGCCAACACATGGTGGCTGGACAGACGCCACCGGCGGACCTTCACCACCGCTCGGCCGACCGCTCGTTGATCAGACTGACACTAAGCCAGGTTAGACCGCTCAAGTCTGTGGTGAGACCGCCAATGGTTTGTGGTGAGACCGCCATTGACAACAACATAAATTCATATTAGAGATTAAGATTGCATCCACTTCAACTCATTTGCAAACACATTCACCAATTGTCGTGCGATGCAAACAGGAATGAAAGCAAGATTCTTAACAAGTTGCAAAACACATTTGCATACTTTTAGAATCATGCCGCAAGGATTAGGTATATGGACTCAAATGCTTGCAAAACACATTCGCAAACTAAAGTTATATGTTATAAGGACATTGCATGAGTCTCAACGATTTGCAAAACACATTCGCAAATAACGACAACATGCCATGGAGAGCTAGAGCAAGCATAATGAGCTATCAACACATGACACACTCAAGATGCTAGTCAAGACCCTTTTAATAGTACAACAACCTATAATAGCAATCGGACTTCACACAAACACCGAGGCCGCGAAATGACTAAGAAACATATCCTTAACCTATGCTAAATATAACTATGCTAAATATAACTTTACCTTGAACTTTTCCTTGCGATTCCCTTGGATCTTTAAGATGATGATGCACATATTTTCTCCAAGATTGGGTTCTTAACTTAGCATCAACACATGATACCACTCACTTGATTTGATGACCTTCAACACATGGAGCCATCAATTGTCTTCATCATCATTTGACAACATATTTCACTAACTCATGGAAATATTAGTCCACATGATGATTGTCATTAATTACCAAAATACTCCATTAACATATAATGGTCGGTCTAGATTCTTCAAGAAGCATATGGAACTTTACTCATTCTGTCTCACTCATCAAGTGTCGAATGCCACTGAATCTTGCTAAGACTAACGCCATGTGACACGGGCAAGAAAGCATTCTTGGAATCTTGCATGTTGAACTGCTTCAACACCTTATTAATGTATGTATCTTGGCTTAATCGAATTATTATCTTATATCTATCCCTATAGATCCTTAAGCCCAAAATATACGCCACATCTCCTAAGTCTTTCATACAGAAATTATTTCTTAATGTAGATTTAACAGATTCAAGTATAGGAATATCATTACCAATCAACAATATGTCATTCACATATACGATCAGAAAAACAAGTGCGCTCTCACTAACCTTTTTGTAAACACAAGGTTCTTCTTCAGTCTTGATGAAGCCAAACTCTTTGACTACTTCATCAAAGCGAATATACCAACTATGTAACAATCCAAAGTTCTGTTACAAAAGAAAATAGTTATTAATTTATTGGATTTTCTGAGTTTTAAAAAGAGTTTTCTCTTTTCTTGAATTTCGAGATTTTAAAGTCAAAGAGAAAATTTCTTTGAGTTTTTCGATTTTCTTGGATTTAAGTTAAAAGGAAAATTTATTTGATTTCTTGAATTTTCTGGAATTTTAAAAGGTGGGTCATACGCGTCAGCTCCTTCCTCCCCTCCTTTCCTTCTTCCTCGCGACACCGTGCGTTGCCGCTATTACTGAGCCGCAGAAGCTCATCAAGGCAGCAATTCCTCGGTCGTTTTCTCACACAATCAAGTCCATTAACTCGCCCCACTCTTTTGCATCTCATTCCAACCATCAAATCACCCTTAACTCGCTTTGATCTGTGTTTACGTCACCACCGTGCCGGCATGTAACGACCGCACCCACGATCTCCCTCCCCTGTACTCCACTGTCCCTATAAAAGGTAGCACCGGGAGCCCCTTTCCTCACTCATTCTCCTCCCCAAATCCCAACTCTCCTCTCCTCCTCTCCTTGCTAGTTCCCGAGCCCTCCGTCATCAATTCGCTGCTGCAAGGAGCTCCATTGTCATCGTTTTTACCATCGCCCGCCTCTCTATCACGGAGCACGGCTGGAGCACTATCACTATGCGCGAAAGATAACGCCACCATGTTCGTCCTCGCCGCCATCGCCATCACACGCCTAGGTGGCGACACATGCGCATAATGCTCCCCTCCCCTCTCTATTCCACCTCTCGCCGATTGTCGATTGTGGTGTGTAGCGCCGGTGACCCTCGGCCGTGCACCGCCGTTGCTCTCCGCCACGTGGCTACCACCACGTGCCACCTCACCGCCCAAGCTCATGTGGTCGCCGTGGTGTCATGCATGCACGGCACCACCACTATGCTATGCCCTAATCCATCATGGACCAGCATAATCCCGTGGACCCGGTTCATAGACTGAGGGCCCACTCGTCAGTGACACAATTCCATTTTCCTTAAGAAAAAGAATTCAGACGGAAATAAAAAAATCATCGCTGATGTCATGCTCACGCATAATTGGATTTGCCTTTAGAAAATTAATTCCATAAATTAAAAAAATACCATTTCTATCATTTCATGTGAATTTGAATCTTTCGAGAGCCCATTCTCCTTTGTTCGAGCTCCGATTTCAGTGATTCAAATTTCTAAATTCATTTTAAATATTAAATAGCTAAATATACTAAAATTATTTAATTCGGAGTTTATTTGAATTTATTTAGTTTTTTTTTGAATTTGGCTCATTTTCGTGTATTGATTTCGATGATTTCAGAGAATCAGATTTCTATGCCATTTCAAAACAACAATTAATTGAGAAAGGAAAGTTACATCCTTTGATCATGTTTGATCCTAGTATTGTAAAATATTTAAATTTTGATTTAAATTATAATTGCATGCATATTTCAATTCAATGTAATTCAAATACCTTTTTTGAAATTGTAGTTAATCCTAATACATTTGTAAAGCCAAACTTTGACATTTGAATATCCATACCTTGTGTAACATTAAAAAATTGACCTTTTTCAAAAATTTAAATTTAAATTAAGTAATTCAAATATTGGGAATTCAATTGGAGTTTTAGCATTTAATTAAATTCCAAATCCGAAATTCAAATTTGAATTCTATCATCTCAATTCAATTTTGTCATAAATTTGATGTTCAAATTATGCAATTTGAATATTCCACAAATTATTCTTTCTTTTCCTTTCCTCCTTTTCCCTTTCTCTTTCTTTTTCCTCATTTGTGTGCTAGCTCAAGCCGTGCTTTGCCTTGTGCCGCCCCGATGCCCATGCATGCCTCGGCCTCCTCTGCGCCGCCCCACTCAAAGATCGCCCTGCCGCACGCCACCCATACCTGGTTGCGAATCGGCCGGCGCGGCACAAAGATACGCCTGTGCCCCACGCCGCAGCCCCCGCTCCGGGCGCACCCATGCCTTGCTCTGACCCACGCCGCCCACGCCCTGGCAGCCCACACTGCCCGTGCGCCTACTCTGAGCCATGCGCGCCATGCCCGCCCCACGCCCGCCCCGAGCGCCGCGCCTCACGCCACTCCACCCCGCTTGAGCCTATTAAAGGAGCATCGCACCACCTTTCCCCCTCGCTCCTCCTCCAACTCCATCCATCTCTAGAGCTTCGCCGCCGCAATCGAGTTCTCCTCGAAGCGTCGGTCGTCACCCTTCTCGCCATTCCCACTCGCCTCGGTGAAGTATTCGCCAACCTACCGCATCATCTCATGTTCCCGAGGTCGTTGAACCTTCCCCCTAAACCAATTTTTTTGCCACAGTTGTTCGCCGGAATTGGACCCTTCTTCTTCTCCGGCCAAGCCTGCGCTATCGCCGTGGTGAGCTTCTCCTCAATCCCTCTCACCGTAGCATCCCCTTGACCTCCTCTATCTTTTCCTAGTTCATTCCCTCCGTTGCGCCGCCCCATCGACGGCCGACGCGTGTGCCGTCTGCACCGCCGCCTCACTTCACCACCGCGCCATGGCTTCCTTGACCCCATGGGGTTCCTTTTGAGGGTTGATGCCGACCACGCGCCACTCCTCGTCGTTGGCCGCCCCATGCCCGCGCTCCTCCGCCTCCTCTCTTTCCTTCTCTCGCTCTGTGTCTTCTTCTTTCCTTCCTTGTCTCTCTTCCAAGTGGACCCCACATGTCAGGCTCATCCACTCTTTCCATCTCTCTCTTACTCTCTTGCAAGTGGGGCCATGCGGTCATATGCTATGGTTTTTGAGAAATATCAGAACAGTGAGTCCAGAATTTTCCCTCCCTTTTCTTTTTCTATCATTTCATGTGATGTCAAATTCCGTATGTTCGTCCTCCTTCATACGAACTCTGATTTCGTCGATTCTCATTACTAAATTCATCTAAATTCTTAATCTCTCTTTTGGTGCTAAAGTTATAATTTTTGGATTTTATTTGATTTTATGTTATTTATTTGTCTCGATTCGCGCGTGTGGAGTACAACATTACCGAAGCTACTTTGGATCAACCGGACGTAGTGATCTCAACCTTCGACGAAGTCGAGTCTCCTTTGACCATATTGTACCTATGCTTTCAAAATTATGTTTTCAGTTTTAAAATATTATGCATTGCTAATTCACATAAAATGATAAGTTCAAAAGTGTAGTTTTGTTAGTTACATCTAACATTGTTAATGTCTTCCTTTGATAATTGTTACCCTATACCTTTGTCACCCTAGCATAGTAATTCTGCAATTTTGATTACAACATTGTGGGATAGTTTAACGCGGTAGAATTGCTTAGACATGCTTTTCGGCCTTGATCACCCCTTTGGGAGGGAAGCTATTATTACCTTTTGTGAAAACCTTTTTGAGAAAAGTATGGCAATAAGGTATTGTCGTTGTTTTAGAAAATAAAATAAAATAGCGAAAAACTTGTTTAGACTTAGGCGGATGGTAAGTTCAGGCGGGTGCAGTTAGAGCACGTGGAATGGCATGTGTTAAGTCAAATTAAGGACCGACAGTTGTGACTATCCAAACTGAGCAATATCGTATAACCACATGTCCTAAATGGGAAGGACTTGGCTGAATAATTTACTAAGTCCAAGAATTAAGCCCGCAAGCTGTAGTGATAGGTGTTCTCTTGATTATGGTAAATGCACCTCCATATCTTGAGATGTGTGAATATAGCAAATGTACTTCCATATTTTGGGTCATGCATGATGGTAAATGAATGTCCATGTCCGTCTGGGCTTGCACCGCATTGGTAAATGAACATCCAAGTCGTGCGTGTTATCCCCACAATGGTGAGCTTCGTGTCGATGGTAAATGACGCCCATGACTTGGGGTTACGGTCATCAGGCGGGCTAATGTTAGGATAAAGTATTGTAAAACCCTGTGATAATATCTTAGTCACACGCCCAAGGAAGCGTGTCATGGCCGACATCATAAGTTGATTATCTCATGTGGGTCAAGCCGCACAACCTTTGCAGAGTGAAACTATTTGAATAGGCGTGTCCACGATCAAGAGCGCGGGCGTGCGTTTTCACATGGTACATTCACAACTACAAAAGGCTAACATCGACGTCTCATCACGCATGATTGGCCAAAACCGCTCAGATACATGCAATCGCGATGGTTTTGATTTAGAGACCGCTCAATGTAAATGGATGCGCTAAAACCGCTCGTGAAGAGGAAATATCACGCAGCAGTTCGTGTTTAAAACCGTCGTGAAGTATCACGCACGCGGTTAAAATAATCGCTCGTAAAGTATACCATTATCACAGACGGTTTGTAACAAACAACCGCCTGTGAAACTTCCAAGAAGGTTCTTTTAACTAATCGCTTGTGATGATGGTATACTTCACGAGCGGTTTTTATCGTAACCATCTGTGATAATTAAATGTTTCGGCCTCCGCGCGTTATGCATGCGTCTCTTCGCTCCCGCATTGCGACGCGCCGATGTGTCTCTTCGATGTTTTATAAGAGTGATATTATCGGCGCCATGGTAAGCACGCATGGTATTAAATAGTACACCATGGTGAGCATGCGAGCATGACGGCGAGACCAAGCAGCGGAGGTCGGCGATCACCGCCCTGATCTTCCCGACGAGGTCGTCGCCCACATCGCCGGCCTCGTGGCCACGAGCCTCCTCGACCATGGTCGACCTCTGCAGCCTCACGAGCCACGTCACGATCTCTCGTTCTTTTGTTTTTGGTAGGTGCGCTTATAGTCAATTTGTGAAGATGACCGTAGCGCATAAAACCAAAAAGTCGACGCTTGATACTGGCGCAAAAATAAAATCTCGTGATGATTTCATTTTGTATCAAATATCGATAATTAATTCTTGTATTAAGATTCTATCGCCTTGAATTTTAGTTGCAAGGCCATGTACAAGGTGTCCAAGGCGCGTGCGTGGGGACGCGCGTGGCGCCGAGCAGGAGGAGGCGATGGAGTGGAAGGACTTGATCGCTACCTCACCGTTGTCAACCACCTAGTCGGCTGGCGGCAACCCGAGGCCCGCTTCATTGTCGGCCTCGCGCTTGTTCGCGCCCCAAGACATGCAACAGGCCTCGTGTTTAAACAGCGGCCGACACCGCTGCCGCCACAAGGCCGTGGCCTCACGTGCTCGCCTCCTCTACATGGCAAGTGAGATGCGTGGCGTTGGGAAGCACTACATCAGGCAGGTCGAGGGCGAGTCGACCGCCGGCGGTGCGAGACGGCCAAGAGGACCAATCGAGTGCAGCGGTGCGAGGCTCACCGCGACATGATCCAGCGGCGGCGCAAGGCGATGGCGGGTCACCGGGCCGGGTGTGGCATCGCCGAGGATGGTCACCGGCACGAGCACCGATCGCGGCGTGTTAGGGTGGGACAACCACGCCGCCTTCTCGCGATGATCGCAGGATTAGGCATGAGTATGCCAATTTCTTTGCAAAGGTGTTGGACTACTTGCCATAAAATTAGCGATTTTAGCATAGTTTTAGATCACATTTTCTCAACGTTAGATCAACATTCTATGGCCCGATTGTCTCTTTCTAAAATAGACAAAAGTATTAATAGAAAAATACAAAAACAATTACAGACGTATCACAGACGGTTCTATTATGGGACCGTCTGTGATACGTATCATAGACGATTCTATTGTGGATCCGTCTGTGATATGAGACCATATCACAGATGGTTCTATAATAGAACCGTCTGTGATATACCTTTATTAATAGGAGATCGCACGCTAGGGTTTGCGCCTAAATCGCCACTCTCGAAAGCGCTAAGGTTCGGGACTTTGGGCTCCCGCATCACGACTCCCCCTCCGTCGATTCGACCTCGCTGCCATCTCCCTCGCCGAATCGAGCTCGCCCCGCCATCTCCCCTGCCGAATCGAGCTCGCCCCACCATCTACGCCGCCGAATCGAGCTCGCCGCCATCTCCCTCACTAAATCGAGCTCGCCACGCCATCTCCTCGCCGATCGAGCTCGCCCCACCATCTACGCCGAATCGAGGTACGCCGCTCCTCTCTCGCTCCCGGCTACCTCACCTCGCCAGACCGCTTCTCCCGGATGTGGGTTGTGCTGGTGGTGGCTGGTGTTTGCCGCCGTTGCCGCGTCGTGTCTACACTGGATCATGATTTCTTTAATTACTATGGACGTCTAAGAAATCTACCAAGCAGATGAGGAGGATGAGACAAGACCACGAACATCCCGTCACGTGGAACCGCTTCATCAACATGAATTGATGTCACAAATGCAATTGGATGTGATATTGTGTATAGATTAATTGTGCCTTGAGCTATTAGATTACCTACTGTTATGTATTGTGTATAGATTGTGCCCTTGGATGATACTTCTATGATGAATTAATGTCACAAATGCAATTGGATGTGATATTGTGTTTAAATTAATTGTGCCTTGAGCTGTTAGATTACCTGCTGTTATGTATTGTGTATAGATTGTGCCTTTGGATGATACTTCTGTGATGAATTAATGTCACAAATACAATTGGATGTGATATTGTGTATAGATTAATTATGCCTTGAGCTGTTAGATTACTGTTGTTATGTATTGTGTATAGATTATACCCTTGGATGATACTTCTATGATGAATTGATGTCACAAATGCAATTGGATGTGATATTGTGTATAGATTAATTGTGCCTTGAGCTGTTAGATTACCTGCTGTTATGTATTGTGTATAGATTGTGCCCTTGGATCTCGATCTCTTCTCTATAAAATCTGAAAGCGATTAAGATATGCCTTCAAAACCGGCATCATATATATATATATATTATGTATATTGTTCGTAGATCCCTCAGCCACTTTTGGAACATTCCACAAAGATGAGGAGGATGAGACAGCCACAGACAACTTCATCGAGCCTGCAAATTCAAGAAGCATGGTTGCGAGAGCGCCAGACATCCAATTATCTAGATGTCGTCAATAGGTAATTGACGCCCTTGTGTTCGAAAGTGACGTGGACGCACAACTACTCCGACCGTATCACCACGCTACTTTCTAAACACAATGACATCCAATTACTCGTCGACGACATCCGTAATTGGATGTCCCGACGCCTCTCGGCAGCCCATGCTTCTTGAACTTGTAGGGCTCGATGAAGATGTCCGTGGTTCGCCTCATTCTCCTCATGTTGCGTGGATGACCCCAAAAGTGGTCGAGGGACTACGAAAAATATATATATATATATATGATGCCGTTTTAAAGGCACAAGCAACAACGCTGGAGACATTATAGAGAAAAGTAATCACTGAGCGGTTTCACTACAAACCGCCTATAGAGAAAGTTATCACGAGCGGTTTCACTACAAACCGTCGTGATAGTTCCCTATCACGCATTTCGATTTTATCTACAAATCGTCGTGATAGTTACCTATCACGATGGTTTCGAGTTAATAAACGTCGTGATAGTATGCATCACGATGGTTTGAAGAACCGCTCGTGATGACTCATGTCATCACCGACCACGCACTTAGACGCCTCACTAAACCGCCTGCGTGATGACGTTTTGAACCATCCGTGAAGATATTTTCAGAGCGTTGATTTTGGTTTTGATTTGTAAGAGTAAATTTTGGGACTATGGGAGTAGATGGAACTCTTGGATTGTTGTTCTCGCAACTAGAGCTAGTTGGGCGCCTAGAGCCCTATTCTCAAAACCTCAAGGCTAGAGCTCTCGATGCTAGTGACAAAACTAGAACCTTCACTAGTGTATTTATTTATGTATTTATTTACTTATTGAAACTATATTTGTCAAGTGTGCTTTATGTAAAATGTTTAAACATGAAATATTGCTTGGTACAAAAGAACCCTATAAGCCCAATTATTAAAGCTATGCATATGCATATTTCGTAAGACTCGTGGAGTACTTTATGTACTCACATGCTACACTCAAACAAATCTCGAAGTCTACAATGATACCGAGGAGGACTACGACTTCTACGCTATGTAGATTGACGAAGGACATCCGAGTACTAGGTTGCGCTTCCCAATCGAATGTCGGTGGGCAATTTGATGGGCCATCACTCGAGTTTAACTTTTACTATTTCTCGCACAGAAGACTCAAGGTCTTTTGACCTCTTTTGTAATATGTGGCCATAAGTCTAGTACTCACTTGTTTATTAATGTTATTTTGTGATTTGAACTTGTTATCAACAATGTTTCCACTTGTGTGCACTAGCTACCGATTTGGGACTCTGTAGAAATACACAAAGGGTTCGATTCGTAAACTGGTCTCGACAGAGTTGGTATCGAGTCGAGTTGGACTGTAGGACGTGGACGTAGTTAAGATGGCGTTAGTAGGAAAACTTCAAAAATAATATGAAAATAAAAATAATATTGTGCTATTCTTATCTTTTTCATCTTTCTCTCCTTACCTTCGTAGAATTCTTTGTTACCTAGTTCTCCTTTATCATTTTATAATGTTAAATGGATCTTTTTTTCCTTGAAAACTTCTATAGATGGTCAACACGATTTTTACAATTATGTTCAAGACCGCAAGAATTAGAGCCATCAAGCCATATAGTCTAAGTTGCCAAGGCTCATTCTGTGTATTGAGTCGTTTCACCAGCCTAAGAGTATCAATCGAGTAGATGATTTTCTTTTAATTGTTTTAGTTGCAAAAAGTAATTTGATTTTCTGTAAAGTATTTGGATCTTGTGGGTTGTTGCAAGTATTTGGAAGAGGTCGTAGTCGATCGAGGTCGTGGTCGTGGGCAGGTCGTGATTTACCACTTCTCGAGGAGCTAGTTTTGCCGTAACTACCTCAAGCAATCGCAAGAACCTCAAGTTCAACCGAATAGCTCTTTGAAGAAGAACCTTTACCGCCACCACTTCTGCCACCCTAGATGAACATGGAATGATGATGGCCATACAATCGCAACTTCTTGTGCACTTGCTCAAGACCACAATACTACATAAAAGGTCATCACAAAGGTTCAAAACGCCATCACGCACGGTTTCGTGAGTCGCCTTAGTTTATGGGTTAGTAATGACATGAGGTCATCACGCATTTGTTATTAATTAAGATCCATCTATGATAGTTGACTATCATAGACGGTTTGTAGATGAAATCGCTTGTGATAGTCGATGTATCATAGATGGTTTGTAGATAAAACCATCTGTGATAGCTTATGTATCACTGCACGATTTGTAGATGAAATCGTCTATGATAGCTAATGTATCACTGCACGGTTTGTAGATGAAATGGTCCGTGATAGTCGATGTATGATGACGGTTTGTCCTAAGGAACCGTCTGTGATATTCTTTTGTATTGCTAAATGTATTTTTGTTTATTAGCTAGCCTTAGGAAATGCTAGCCTTGCCCACCAAACAAGCGTAAACACAACAAGTACATGTATACATCCATTTTACATTTATTTCAGAAACAAGCACATCCATTTCACAAATCAATTAACTCAAATGAACTAAAATTAACCATTCATGAAAAAAAAATACACACATGTACCATTAAGTTCAATCTTATTCCAACCAAGTTCAATCTACATTGTGGAACTCCCCTTTTGGGTGTATGACCTCACGCAACAAGAAGTGCGCAAACTATCCTCGAATGTTTTTGAGCTTGGCCTATTCCAACGTAGCTTGTAGCGATGGTCGCAACCTATTGCTAGGAAGATTAAAGTCGTATATATATAAATTGATAAGTATGAAATAATTATTACAAGATTGACAAACCCGAGGATCGTTGGTCATCGCGAACCGAGGAGTAGTTGCATGTTGTGGCAAACATAGTATCCACAGTGTTGCCAAAGTACGGTGGTACCGCAAAAATAGAATTGGTTAGTTCGAGAGGCATTACTACGAAGTGTTATATAGGATTAATGTGTACTAGCGAATACCGTAAAATCTAGATCGTGTCACGTATACCGATCCCCTTGATCTCCTCTAGTAGCAAAGTATGCGCGAACTACCTAACGTGATTCCAAAAGTTAGCCTTAGCTATTGCAAAGGAAGGAAATACTACAATAGAGTTATATATGGAGGAAATATGTTTACCTCTTGATTAATCGTTAGACAAGCTGTGAAGTTGTATTTGGCCCTCTTTAGGGAATCAAGTTATATTACCTTATTCTATTTTGGTATAATTACAATTAGAATCCAGTGGAACCTACACTGTATGTCGCCATGGTCATTAAACCTAAGTTTGTGTTGCTTATAAAGTACAAATCAACAAGTATAGCCACTAGTGCAAAGACTTACCCCGGGTTGTAGGCAAAAGTATGAATTTCTTGTTGCGGTGAGCCAAGAATGACGTCGCCATGTAAGCCTCGACGAAGGATGCATCCTCCTAGATGCTTTGTGTGGAGACCAAGTGTGGGTCGAGAAACCTATCGTGATTTCCTTGATCTGGTCTTAGAAATCATGTGTGTGTATATATATATATATACAAAAGCAAGGAGTTATATATGACATTTATCGGTATCACACGAACGTAGACCATGATTGTACACACTTACAAGATCCAAGATCGCATGAGTGAGACGTTGAGGGCGCCGAGGTTGAAGATTAAGAACAAGTCTCGAAAGTCACCGTGAAGACACGGTCTTGAACCTCGTGGTTAACATGATGCGCCCGAACATGACGCTGACACCGAGCGCCCTTGTCCATCCGTCTTGTTGGCCTATTCTATGTACCATGCATGCAATCTCTCAAAGCAAATCCTAGGGTTTGAGGCGCCTACCGGTTCGACCAACGACTGCAGAGCACCCAATTTCGCCAACGGTTAGAAGGGGATATCATCGAGCTTCTTCAATTTGCCTTTGCCGCTTGCTTTTGAGAGGTCGACTTCACCGAGTCGACCGGCACAAGGTGTAGATGCATCCGATGCACCGCCATTGCCGCATCTAAAGGGATACGAGTAGGCTACGATAGTAGCAATTCAAAAATTCTATCACGTAAATCAGGATGCAAAGCAAGTAGATGATCACAGATCGTTACCACCAGACGCGCAGGCAATGAAGAAGAGTCGAGCAACCTGGTCCAATGAAGAGTGCGTCGATGAAGTGGTCGAGTCGATCGCCCAGCCCTCGCAAATCGATCGCCTCCTCAAAGAACCTCTCAAGTTCCTTGTGAAGATCGTGGATCGTCCTCAAGCGCAATAAAGAACCGCAGCAGTGCCTCACGCTATCCACACGCCCGTGGAAGGAACAACCGACGCCGGTGTGTTAGCACCAAGTCGCACGGGGCTCTCTGGGAAGATAGCGCTAGGGTTTCGTGGAGCAACTCACGCCTCTCACATCCTCATAATAGCCTCAAGCATCTCCTTATATAGTGCCCCGTGATGGATCCTATCCGAACACGCTTGATGAATCGTATTCATACCGGGTTTGTTCGAACCCGTTAAGTGTGTGACCCATTAGGTTTATGTGTAATCGGTTGTGACTTGAAACTCTTTTTCGACCACGAGTCGTAGCGGTCCCTAGCAGACATAACGATTCCTAAATACACACAAATTATATCTGACGAACCTTAATGCAATATGATCTATGACCAGGTCCTCATCACTTACGACCAGCTCGTATCTCATCACGACCAGTTCGTATTTAAGTACGACTAGTTTGTAACTCCTTATGACCAGTTAGTACTTCAGTACGACCAGTTCGTATTTAGTCTTGACCAGTTCGTAACTCTTACGATCGAGTTTCGACCACTTTGTGATTACGTTCGACAGCCTACTTCACCACCAGATTCCATACCGCCACCAGAATCGATCGAACTAAGCAACCTACTCATGTATTCTCCCTTTGCCTCATGATATCTGGTTTGAACTCTAGGTGAGATATATGTCATCCATAGACTATTCAATACTTTCTCAATTGAGTATTAGATAACCTTATGTGGTCAAACTCTTCGACCATGAGTGGCATGGTCATGCACTTTCTTTATTCGACTACTTCAAGGGGCCTAGAGATATCTCTCCCGTTATGTTAGGAGGGGCAAATCCCATATCGGACCAGTCACATCCCTCCGCATGTTTCATAGTATACCCGAAAGTTACCTTTATAACTATCCAGTTACGAGTAGCGTTTGACAACCCCTAAGAGTGCTATTACACATGTAGGGAACCATGCTGATCTCAGGTCTAAGGATTATACATCATCATTTACTTGAGACCAACTAATGACACATAGAATTATAACAATCTCAATAGTGTCTCAAGGTGGGTCTATCTAACACCATATTCTCTAACATGTGTTCACATTATTGATTCGATATCCCCATATCCTTGACCGGTGAAACATGGTCATCAATCAATACATGTGCTGGTCGTAGAGTCACTGGTGTTCTGACCAGTGATATTCGACTAGGGATACTTTTAGAACGACATCATATAAGTTAAAGAATTTCACCAACAAGTCACATACTCGTCGATCTATATAACTGATGATTCATTCAAGGAACAGAATAACATTTATTCAATAACTCATAAACATAGACGTGATACAATCTTTTCTATGATTGCAGCCACGTGGGTAGCCACATAGGCACTAGGGCTGACTTGGCGCTGAGGTGGCGCCAACGTGGTCACGCCACGTCAGCCCGTAGTCGGCGATGCTATGGCATTGAGCTCATCGGTGCTCTGCGCCATGGCGAGGCACGAGATAGGTACTAGAAGAAAGAGCGCAATGCGCTGAACTTGGTGCTTACCGAAGTTGTTAGCGGGCGCACGGTTTTTGTCGTCGGCGATGAAGATTAGCGGTGGTGTGAACTAGGGCTCCGATGAAGACGGTGCTGCAGGGGTCCTTGGGTGGAGATGACGCGCACACAGGATTGGCGACGATGTCGTATGGTTGGGGTTGCCAAAGCGGTCTTGGACGATGCTAGAGACAACGAACACCAGGCTTTGGAGGTGCAAAGACAAACTGCTCATCTTCACGACATCTGCCAATGACGTCTATTTTTTGGAAAGTGGCCTTCCTAAGGCTGTAACTTTTCGCTCACAACTCCAAATCTAGTGTTATAAACCTTCCTAGAAAGCTATTGAAAATCTCCACATCATTTCTAATTGTACTAAACCCTGAATCCAAAATTAAATACCTCTAATTGTCCCTGCAATCTTCTGGACACAAATCGATGAACTAGGGCTTACAGAAATCTACAATTCCCTTGGACCAAATGATCTACAAATCGGACAACGACTAATCTATGATAAATGTAGAAATTATCAGACCTTACCCATAGAAAAACATCGATGATCACCAATCCTTGATCTATTCCTTCTTTCTTTCCCTTCTCCTTTCCTCCTTTCCTTCTCCTTGCCTCCTCCTTCTTGGTGTATCCCTATGAATCCCTTGCAGCAAAGAATAGCACAACCATCACAACAGCAGCACCAACACAGAGAATTAGCCACATGCATGCATGCTACAGAGGTAGCACATGCATGTAGTTGCCGCAGGGCTTGGCTAGCAATTTGGCGTATTGCAAGAGCATGCAAGGAGAAACAAGGCAGCAGGAGAGGCCATGCAGGTGTAGGGGCAGCAGACGGTAGTCGGCGACTTCGGCAGGAGCAGAAGCGTAAGGGCAAGGCACAGGGGTAGCGGCTTGCTGTAGGTTGGAGGCCGCGACTATAGGGAGGCAAAGGGCACAACAACGGCTAGGGCTTGGTGCGGCAGCTCCTCACTTCCTTTTAAAGTGGCAATCTGTGTAACATCCCAAAAATTCTATTTTTGGGAAAGTATAATGAGAATAAATGGTAGGATAATTTTGAGCATGTTTATGAATGGAAAAACTATTTTAGCATGGACCTTTGCATAAATCAAATAGTAAATTCACATGCAAACAACAACTTGGAAGAATTGTCCAAAAAATCACAGAAAAGATAAAATGCTTAAAATTTACAAAAGAATCTTTATTTTCTCGAAGTCCAGTAATTTTTTTATAAATTTTGGAGCCTGCTTGATAGGTTGAAAAATTTGGCAATAGTCTCAACCTTTTCTAGAAATTGCGAATTCCATTTGAATTTCCGCCGCTCATTGGGCCGAATCCAAGCCAGCCCATTTCTACGTGCCTGCTCTAGCCCACGCCGCTTCCCGCCTCCTACACTGGGCCGACACAACGGGCTCGTGTGTTAGGAGGCTTCGTCCACCTCACGCTCGCCTCCACGCGCTAGCACCGCTCCGCCGCTTGCCTGTGGTTTGCGATACCGCGCCCACCATTTTCTTGCCTGACATGTTCCCATCACCTCCGCCTGCCATCACCCATGCTAGCTACCCCATCGTTGCACCATTATCCCGCATAGACGACGAGACCGAAGCTCGGTGTGAGAAACCCGCATAAGTGACATTTTTCACCGCTCTCGCATTCTCGCCGCCATTCTCGCCGCACATAATCGAGCAGCTCGTGCTTTGCTATGCAGTGGAATAAGAGCGTCATTTTCGACGCCGGTGAGCAAGCCTTACAATACAATTTGCAATGGTGAGCTTCCTTGCCTCGCCACCGTGTCACCATGTGTCCTTACCTCACGAATACTCCTTTGCTTGATGTAGCTCTGGGAATGCCATAGCGTGATTGCACCGTCATCTTCTTCGTCTTCTACGCACATCCGATTTAGACCTTGCATTTCCGATACTCGTGAACTTGAACTCACCTAACCACGCCATATCGCATTCTCTCCACTAATGCTCCTTCCTTGCTTAATATGGACCCAAGCTCAGGGAATCACCGGAATGGAGCCCTTCCCCGAATCCAGCCGCTGCAACAATTTTCACCGATTGCCGTCACCTCGATGAGTCACTAGTCAATTCCTTCTGTCCTTACCATCTTTAGTGTGCAGGCAAGCTAATGCGCACCTCCTTATAACATCTTCATCACTGTAACTCAGAGGAAAATACGCTTTCACTATTGGAAAGTGTAAACCTCAGAGAATATGCTTTCGACGTAACCCTTTTATTATTTTCTGGAATTTCAAAACTGAAGCAAATTGAAATGTTAATAACTTTTGCATATGAACTCCAAATCAAATGAATCTTTTTTCTAAATTCATCTAAAATTATGCTCTATCTGAATATGCAAAAATATTTGGATTTTGTTGCTGTTTAAAGCATTTTTCTATATTTAATTTGATATCGGCTCTTTTTGAATAGACGTTGATACTTCAAACGAAATTTATGAGAATCCTTCATCCTCTTATTCAGAGCAACTAGAGCAAGGCAAGCACCTCCTTTGACCATGTTGATCCTACTATTTTAATTATTGTACTTTTTTTTGCAAAATATATTATGCATGCATGTATGTTTGCTCAAAATTGCTATATTTGGGAATAACGATAGTTATATTCTTATTCAATGCAAGAACCTCCTTAAAATATTGGTATCCATCGGGTATAGGCTTGGTTTTTGCAAAAATTGTTCTTGTTGGAAAACAAGGGAAGGGTTTTGTTGTTGATAGTTGAGTTGAGTGCCATGTCTATGGTTGAAAGTAAGATGCTAATCACAGTTGTGGAGGGTTGCGATTTATTATTTATCAAGTACTTTCTTGTTGATTCTTTAATTACTTAACTTCTCTTTAAATTCCCTTGCAAATTACTATGTATTGATATGGCAAATAAAACTTGTTTCATGTTGAAAATAACTTGAAGCATAGAGCCTCATCCCTTGTTAGCCATGCATATATATAAAGTTTGCGATACACTACAAGTCTTGCCGAGTACGCAACGTACTCAATCTTGCTTAAATTGTTGTTCAGAGATAGAGGATGAGCCTATGCCGGACGACACATTCTTTGCACCCAGTACCAAAGGGTTCGGTGACGGGTCTTTCTAGGTCTTATTCCTTGTCGGTTGCCTGAGGGTTTGGATGGGCATGCCGCTGGACTTTTGCATCTAAGTTATTATATTTTTGCTGCAACTTCTGATACTTGAGCTTTTATTTGGCCGGTTAGCCCTTGTGATGTAAACTTTTTAATCGCTTAAGTTATGTACCATATTTCTTTCATATTGTATGTATGTATGGAAGTGTATGCCAATGTTGTGGATGTGTACTAGCTACTGATCATGGGACTAGTATGGTACACACACACACACGATGTAACAGCCCTAGATTCTTAAATTGGATTAGTTAAGCATATTGTCGATTTATCAAGACGTCGATCTTACTAAAATAGAAAGGAGAAAATGACGGGAAATCTCAGGAATAATAGGACTGCTTCTTTATTAATATGATCCGAATTTACAAGGTATATCCTAAGGACTCGCTTGCCTCTTGCTAACTCGTAACTATTACACGAATCTATGGCTTGTGCTTTTGTCTTCCTTCTTCGTTGCCTTTTTTCTCCCTTGATCCGCCTGTGTTCCATCTTTAAATAGCCCTCAAGAGGTGGCGCATTCTGAGAAGGCGCTCGGCGCGGCGCTGCGCCCGGTCGGAGTCAAGTGACGGCTGATCTGAGAATCAACCGCTTGGTGGTTATATGTCTATGAAACATATAACCGCATCGGAGGTTGTTCATCGTGTGTCTTGGATAAGATACGCCGTATGGAATATGCACGTGTTTCATTCATCATACGGTAGAGAATATACCTTGGAATCGCTTACCTTCTACGAGTAGCTTCTGCCTAAGCTTGGCTTGGGCCTTCGTCCACCAGGTACCCATTATGTAACCTCTGGAATCTCTACGACCGCTGAGGTCGCACCTCAAAGGTTACGACCATGAAGACGTATGGTCTTTTATATATTAAAGATAATATATAGAGGTTTTAATCCTCGCCACTAGCCCCCGAACTTTAAATGAATAGGTCGTGTGAACACCTTTCTTCCGATGAAATCGTATCGGATGACGCTTATTAAATACAAAGGCATTTGAAGCGTTTGTATTAACTTTAAAGTTGAGAACTTTGCCTTGGGATTTGAAGAGTTTCGTGTCCGTTGGACTTTTTGGGTAACTCCTTATTACGGTTTAGGATTTCTGCTTATAAAACCCTTTGTAAACTTAGGTTTTTTCACTTCCTCCTTTCTTTTCTCATCTTCCGAGTAAAAACTACCTCCGACCTCCTTTGCTTTTCTCACCCAAAAGAACCTAACCATGTCGGACCAAATCACCAACCGGCCTGCTTCCGACTTAAGTGAGAAAAAGTTGGAGAACTGGAGAAGATCGGATGCTCCCGGCAAGGATGTGATTTCTTGAGATCCGCGTTTGGGAACATTCCCAGCAAAGAAGATGGATAAATTCTGTTTTTCTCGCATATATCGAATGCGGATTTCGCTACCAATTCACTCCTTCCTTCCTCAAGTTTTGGAGTATTATGGAGTTGAATTGGTGAATCGCTCCCTATGCCATCGCCAATCTCAGATTTTTATCTATCTCTCGCTAAGCGCATTTGGGGATTCCAGCAGATCCGGATCTATTCAGTACTACTACAGATGACAAAGTCCGAAAGCGATTGGGACGCCGAGAGTGCACCTTGCGCTCCATGATGGAAAGTCGATGAGTACATTTTTATGTACTCAAATCTTGGTGGTCGTCATGGAAGAAGAGTTGGTTTTATATGAAGATCACGAAGAAAGACAACCTTTATTATTTCGTAAGAAGGCGGTCGAGAATCCAAGATGGCGCTCCTCTACGAGAAAGAGGGAAACGAGGAAAATGGGTCAAGCAATCAAGCTTTTAGCGCCAAAGGTCTAACATCTTGGCATGTGGTGAAAGATTTTTCCACGCCGTCGTTAGCCTTTGAAGGCCCGAGCACATAAGATGCTTCGTACATTGGTCGTGATGATACGACCAGAGACTCTAAAGATGGTAAGCCATTTTAATGATTCCACCAGCTTACCTATTTCAGCTGATTATTTCTTAACTCTTTCATTTTACCTTTACAACTCTATCTTCGATGAGATTAGAAGCCTGATCAAGATGATTCGTCGGAGAGCCCGCGACAAGGCTAGTTTTCTCGGATCTTAGCGGCGCTTCATTGAAGAGAGGATTGAGAGACTTAAGGTAAAAACATCAATCGTTGTCTTGTTATCGACATATTATTTTTGATCGGTATACCATAAACCCTCTTTGATGTGTAGTTGGTTGGGTTGAGAATCAACAAGGTCATGAAAGATGTGAGCCAATTGATGATTCGATCTCCTTCGACCACACAGATGTAAGCCTTCCAGAGGTAGGTAACCGAACACAAATAATATTTTGGATAAATTATGTTTATCGCCTAACTATCTTTGATGATGAATTTAGGTGGTCGTCAGATCTTCCAAAGAAGGTCATCGAGAACCTCCAGGTGCCTATTGAGGCCATCGTTGTGGAGGTAGACGATCTACATCTATCGACCCGCGATCGTGACCTCGACCAAATGGTCGCGATATCGCTCCGATTTCCGATCGGTGGATGTGCAAGATCTAGTCAACCCTACCGTTTAGAACCGTGAAATCAGTTGATAAGAAGAGGAAGGCCAGCGCAACGAACTTCACTTCGATGCGCTACAAGGGTAAATTCAGAAAAACAACAAGGTATATATATAAAATGAAGAGGTCGATTTATACATACCTTGGATCTTCCTTACCTTCTCTCTCTCTCGCTTTAGATCTTCCGTGTCCGGCCATGTCCGATCAGAGCACCCTCAGAAAAAGTTCCCGAGGTAGAGGTGGTCGTGGAGGCTCCGACTCAGATACTCCTAAAGCAAAACTACCGAGGATGAAGTAGCAAAGAAGCCCCGAGCGTGTTTCAAGATTCGCTCAGATCCTCTAGTAATCCTTACTCCTTCTCCAGAGGTAGTCATCCCAGAGACCCTCAACAGTTCCACCTCCTCCAGAAATACTTCTGTGTTAATAAATTCTCTTTTTCTCCCGATTTATCGAGGATAAGGAACTTGATGAAGCTTGGGGAAAGATATCTGACCATCAAGCCAAGATTGGTCCAGATACCATTTTTTCCGAATATAACGATATAGCAATTCTGTAAGTGTTCTACGACCATCTTATAACTCTTTCTTTTTTGCGCTTTGAAAGCTTGCTAAAGAAAGGAATTTTTGTTTTTGTAGCATTTGGTCGAAACTATGTCGTGATCGGAGGACTCCACTCAAATAATAAAAACTTTGGAGCAAAACACCGATCCGAGAAGTAAGTACATTTCTCTTTTGATCTCCTAAGGTTTATTATCTTGATTCTCCTTATAGATTATCCTTCTCTTTCTATCATATTTGATAGATTTAGAGAAAATTAAAGAAGAGATCAAGGCCAAGGAAGCCATGATAATAAAGTCGAGGAAGAAAATCGGAGTAAAGACCGGCCGATCGAGCATGCGATGACCAGCAAAAGAGGTTTTCACTCTTGTGAGAAGAAAATCAAAGGTAACTGGTCTGAGACCCAACCAGATTCCATAACTCCAATTGTAAAGAGTACATTAATTTTGTTTATCTACTGTGCAGTAAAAATCAGAGCACTTGAACGAGCGGAGAAGACCCTCGATTTTGAGCGTGGCCAAAAGGAAGCTTTTGTATTTGGCCTTGATGAGAAGATCAAGGCTCTTAACAAGATGATCTTCGATATGGGATCAGATCAAGCTTGCCTTCTTTAGGAGATCCAACGGAAAAGATGGACTACTTTGGTCAACTTTTGGAAGATCTCAAAGGTCCGCTCAAAACTATGAGGGAAAACTATACCTGCACAATGAAGGAAGCTATTGTAATCGAGTTAGTGTTGCTTTAGCAAAACTAAAGGCTTCCGATCCTCTCTAACCTTAAAGTCAGGAAGAGGACTTTGATCTTCGAGAGTGAAGCAACAAAACTTCTCGAGGAAGTAAAACCTCTGAGAGAAAGTTGCAGAAATGGAAGTCGGATCTCCATCTCATAGCGACTCACCTGGAGGTCCTAATATGTAAACAGATGTAATATTAGACTATGTAAAATGAAAACTTACCTTTTGTCAAAGAAGATCCCGCTTGTCAATGTTGTTAAATACTCATATATCTCCTAGCCCCCGACTGCTTATGTTAGTAGATGAACGTTACTAAAAGAAAGCAGTAGACCAGGAAATTGAGTAATAACGATGACCATGGTAAGAGTGCTGATAATGTCTATGACAACGATCTAGGAAATACTAGGAAATCATGTGGTGAACCAAATGACGATTTCGACTAGTCTAGATCTTGTCCATTATCGAAGTACTATGAAATACCACTTGTAGTCGGAAGACATAACAAAGACCGGATTTTACCGATAAGAAGATATGCATTAAGAATGTATGCAAAGAAAAGAAAAGAAGAGATAAGTACCGTTGTTTAGAAAATATTTGATCTGGTCGATCGAATCTCAAGAACTAAAGATTTGTTAAAATATGTCGCAAACGTGCTCATGATCAAATCCATCGCGGCGAGGATCGTGAGGAAAAGGACCGCCACTAGAAGCTCCTTCCGCAAGGTGACCACGCGCAGAGAGGAGAGACTTCGACTAGGAGGCTTTCGTGTCCCGACCAAGAGCCAAACTTGATTAGAAATGTAATGTTGAAATAAAATAACAATCTTCAAATTCAAGAAAGAAACGAAACCAAGTAAACCGTCTGAGTTGGTATTCTCATACTCGTATGATTCTTTAAGAAAAGAATGTCTGGTCGTGCGTGTGTATCATTGAAGCAATGATCACGTCTAAAACCAGGTGGTCGGTGACATTCAAGTCAAGAACCATGAGTAGTGGAGATCCTATCGAAAGGAATATCTGAGAGAATGAGAGTCTTCTCCGACCAACCAAGAACGGAATGGCATACGACCGTGATGCGACAAATAATAAGCATAAACAACCATACTTATCGCTTTTAAGGAAAAGCATCTTTATTGAAAAAGAATGTAAATGAAATACATGAAATTAAACATAGAACTTACGCAATTGATCAATATTCCAAGAATTAGACAAAACTTGCCCATCGGTCATAGCTAATCGCACTCGATCCTGGCCGTAACTTCGACTACGTTGTATGGACCTTCCCACTTAGGTGAAAGTTTGTTGCACCGCTTGGTTCTCGAATTTTTCTAAGAACCAAATCACCTACGCTTAGGTGCGAGGTTGCACCTACGATCGTAGTACCGACGCATGGCTTGGCGGTAGATCGCCGATCGTAGCAAAGCTTGGTTTCGCTGCTTTAAAGGAAATTGATGTCGCCAAGTCGTCGCTCATACCGATCACTTTCTAAAAGGAATCGGCCGAGCATAACCAATTTTAAGCTCGAGGAAGCATGGCTTCGCTCCGTGAAACCATAAAGAATGGTGTTTCACCGGCCGCACGACTAGTCGTGGTACGAACGCCCATAATACGTATGGAAGTTCTTGAACCCAAGCTCCCGACTGAATTAATCGATCGAATACTCGCCATTTGATCCCTTGCATTATGATACCATTGGCTCGCCAATCGCTTCCATTGCTCGTGGATGAGCAATGTAAACGAAATGTATCTTGATACCTAGTTCTTCACATAATTCCTAGAAATTGCCGCTGAAAATCGGGCACCGTTATCAGTGATTATACGACTGGGTACACCAAACCGTGTAATCACGCTTTTTGTTAGGAACCTCTTGGCGGCTTCAGTTGTAGTTTTTACAACCGACTCGGCTTCGATCCATTTAGTGAACGTGTCAATCATAACGAACAGGAACTCAAAGCCCCCGGGTGCTCTTGGGAAAGGTCCCAGAATGTCCAGTCCCCAGGTTGCAAAAGGCCAAGAAAGAGGAATTGTTTGCAAAGCTTGAGACGGCTGATGTACTTGTCGACTATGAAACTGACATTGTACGCACTTCGTCACAAGCTCTTTTGCATCATGAAGGGTAGTTGGCCAGTAGTATCCTTGCCTAAAGGCTTTACCAACCAAAGTTCTGTAGGAATGATGTGCTCCATAGACTCCTCCATGAATTTCGGCTAGCAATTTAATGCCATCCGAGTGAGATATGCATCTCATCAACACTCCGTGAGATCCTCGCTTATACAAGGTACGTTCAATGAGAGTATATGATTTGACTTTTCGTGCAATGCGATCAGCCTCTACATCATCTTCTGGAATTAGGTCATGCTGAAGATAATTGTAGATCGATGTCATCCAATCTCTACCGTGATCGTGATGGCGCCAACCATCATCGACCTGTGGAGCATCCATGTTCGCAGAATGAGGTGTGCAACCTCCTTGCTAACATCTATGTCCTCAAGGCTCGACTACCGAGGGTGAATCAGTTTCTCGAAAACTCGGCGGGACGGATGTCCGTGGAAGCCATCCGCCAACTGGTGCGCGAAAGTTTTCCTTTCTAGGAATGTATTGATCCGAAACCAAGAAATGCTTTTCGAAGTTTCCGCATTCCGCCGAGATATGATGACATCTTGGTACTAGAGCATTGATACTCTTTCCTACTTGATTCGCTACTAGTTGAGAATCGCCTTCACTAGCAATCTGCGTAATCCCGAGCGAACGAGCCGCCCAAGTCCGCCAAGAAACCTTCATATTTCGCCACATTGTTAGTAGCAGAAAGTTAAACCGAATGGCGACTTTATTTGTTCGCCAAGAGGGGAAATCAAGACGACCCCAGCCCCGAGCCATGCAACATCAAGGAACCATCGAAGTACATTGTCCACTCGTCGTGGTGCTCGCATCGGGCCCTTGGGTGGGTTCGTGGTTTGTCCATTCGCAATGAATTCGCTATTGCTCGACTTGATTGTCGTCGTGGGACAAAATGGAGATCGAACGCCCCAAGCTCAATCGCCATTTTGATATTCGCCCCGATGACTCTCGCTTCCCGTGACTTGACCAAGGGGATATCCAGAGGTACGACCACTTTGTGGGCCCAAAATAATGCCTTAGTTTCCTTGAAGCCATAAGGAGACCATAGAGCAATTTTTGTACCGCGATACCTTTCTTTCGGTCCATGTAAGACTTCACTTACGTAATATATTGGTCGTTGAACATTGTCTCGTTCTACGACCAGACACCACTAACCGCTTGTGGCATTGCGCCACGTAAATTAGTAATGTTTCTCCCAATCTTGGAGAAACTAAGATTGGGGACTCGTAAGGTACCGCTTTAATTCTTCAAAGGCGTGCTTGCTTCTTTAGTCCATTCAAACTCCCATGTTTCCGAGAAGCTTAAAGAAAGGTAGTCCTTTTCGCCTAACTGTATGAAACGACTTAACGCCGCCATACAACCTGTTAACTCGACTTCTTTCTTTGTGGTTGATCGCAGATCCGATCGATGGCGGCGATTTTCGTTGGATTTGCTTCAATGCCTCTAGTGAAACTAGGAACCCAAGAAGCTTTCCGACTAAACTCCAACACACATTTTCTGGATTTAACTTAAGGTTATGACGCCTAAGTTATTGAAAGTCTCTTGCGTCTAGAATATGATCCCCGCGTTGACGCTTTTAACGACTGTATCATCAACGAGGCTTCAAGATTCGACCCACCGAGGGCTAAAGGTCTTTGCATCAACCTTTGGAATGTTGCACAAAGATTCTTGAGACCAAATGGCATTTTTACATAACAAGAAGTACCATATGGGGTGATAAAGGAAATTTTCTTCATCTTGTTTACTCATATTGATCCGTGGTACCCGAATAAGCATCCAAAAACTTAACAACTCACACCTAAGTAGAGTCTACAAGTTGATCAATGCGAGGAAGGGGAAAGTCATCCTTCTGACAAGCTTTATTAAGATCCAGAAAGTCAATACACATTCGCCATTTCCGCTGGCTTTTCTAACTATTACAGATTGGCGAGCCACTCGTGGTCGACTCACAAATGAACCCACTTTGAGAAGCTTGTTGATCTCCGATCGATTGCTTCTTTTCGATCAAAGTAAACGCCGAGCTTCCGCTGACCGGTTTTTTGTTAGGTCAGAGCTAGCCTATGCTCGATCACCTCCCCGGGACTCGGGCATGTCGACGCCGCCATGCGAATACGCCCCGATTAGCTCTGAGGAAGGAGACGAGCGACTCTTCCTATTTAGGTCGAGTCCGCCCGACCAAGATCTTGGCACCTCTAGAGAAGCCCTTCCATCGAGTTGTACCTCTTCAACTGGTCGGAAGGTTTTGGTGTCATCTTCGCCTTGAACTTTTGACCGCATGTTAGCGGTGTTAGTTCCCCGGTCGGAAGTTCATCGACCACTCTAAACACTCCGATCGCATGCGTAGGCTATCTTCCGATCACTCGACCGTGATTACACTCTTTCGGTCCCAGATTTTCAAACTCGATAACCGTAATGCGTGGCTATCGTGAACTTTGCTAAAGCCTGACGACCGAGAATTGCATTGTATGCGATCTCGAAGTTCACCACATCGAATGAAACTTTTCTCGCTCGGAAGTTGTCGGGTTTTCGAACGTAACTAGTAGGGACAAGTGCCCTATTGGTTTAGCAATAGACTGTGCACTATGTCGTGAAAGGCATATTTCACCGTGCTTACCTTGGATTTGGGAATCAGATATCTTCTAAAGCACTTGCAAATAGAATATTCAAAGAACTACCCCATCTATCAAAACCCGATTAACCTTGCGCTTATTAATAGTAGGCTCAACGACAATTGGAAACCTACCGGTCGAGTTGAAGGAATAGGGCGTCTTCTTTGTCGAAGGAGATTATTGTCTCCGACCACCTTGAAGGTTTAACGGCGATCGGTTGTTGGTAAGGTTGACCTCTCGCTCCATGGCTTTCAGTGACGCCTGACTCGCACGAAGAAGACCCACCAAGATCACATCAACGGTGTGCCGAGGTTCTTGGTACTCCATCTCTTCGCCACCATCTTTGTCCTTCTTGAGCTTGTTTCCGAGCTCTGAATCGACGGAGTGGTCCTTACCGCATAATAATCTTCCAGCCTTCTTTGCCAAGCGCGATTAATTAGCAAATCGTGTCCCGCTTGGTCGATGAAGAGGACACCATTTTTGTTTTTCTTGTAACCATTAGTCTGAGCTTTGGCCTTGCCACGACCAAGATAATCTTTTCTTCCTTTTGTAGATTTTTCAGAACAAATGTAACCTCTTTGTCGTTGGCTCGCCATGTTTCTTTTTCTTGAGAGTCTTCTTTAGTTTCTTTTCCGCCCTATCTAAGCCAGTTGGGGATCTTATCCTTTCGATCAACATTGCTCCACTCGACCGCTTCATCGTCAGTAGGCATTTGTCACCATGTCGAAGAGCTCGATGGTTGTTCGTGGAGGATGTATAGCTAAATCCTCCGTAAACCTTCGATTTCTTAATCCCGCTTGAAGGCTTGGATAACTAAGATTCGCGACCGGTATTGAGTTACTGACTTGGCTAAATCTTTTAATATACCGCCGAGAGTCTCGCTTGATTTTTGCCGTATCCTATGGAGATCGCCTTCCTTCCGTGGCATCATACGCACTCAAAATTTGCAATTAAAAGGTCGCAGAGTTGCTCCTAAGCATACATGGATCCGATCGGAAGGTTAAGCAACCAAGATCGGCCGATCCTTCTAATATCAGAGGAAGATAATTCGCCATTACATTTTCATCACCACCGCAGCTGAGAAGCGGTGGTGTATATCCGAGAAATTATAAGGGATTTTGGGTCCCATTGAATTTATCCATATTGGCCGGTCGAACCTATTTGGCCAACGTATACTGGAGCCCCGCCGAGAAAGCTCGACAACCGTGATATTTCGTGGCGCCTTCTTTGAAAAGGCGCCGATTGTAATCCGTTGGAGATCGATTTCTAGGAACAGATTGTCGATGCTCCAATGTCCCGATCCGGTCGTGGACGTTAGTAAAACGCCGACCGCTTGTTCGCTCGATGATGCCGAGATCACCGTGTCCAAGCGATGGTTCGCTCTCGACGGCGATGGCGAGGATTCTTGAAATAATCTCTCCTCGTGATCGGTTGGTCGGAATCGCCGAGGTGGTCGCAGTGTCAATTGATCCCCAACGCGACTATGTAGGCTTCGCTTGGGAAGAATGCCGTGATGAAGTCATGGTTCGACTTTGCGGTGCCTTCGCTCCCGATAAGCTTTCGGCGCCGCATTGTCGTTGGATAATCTCCGATACTTGACTGCGAGTTGGGCAAAACCCGAGTCTCTGCAGGTGGTCAAGTATTTAAAATATCCCCGACTCTCGCAGTTTTGTATAGTTACCGAAGGTCTCGAGGATTTCGCGTAAGAAGGTGTTCGATGGCTTACATCCTCCGACCTTCCGTAGATCTTGCCCGGTCCCTCACATTGGTTTGGGAAGGATCAAGCGATTAACCGTGAACATCTACCGCCTGTCACCTCCAGCATTTGGTGCTTGACCACCCGCACCATCTCCATTAGGACGTGGTGGCGAGGCAATGTGTGGAGGACCGTGACACGCATTGTGATCCGTATCTCCGATCGCATTGACCTCGTGCTTCCAGCAGCGGTCCTCTCGATGAGCTTCCATCGTAATCAACGGAGAGCCTCTCGAGCTTCGCGAAGCTTCCACGACGAGAGCGCGGTGATCGCGACCTCCCGAGGTTTTTGAAGGACTCACCGATTCGCGAATCGCCGATCGAATCGTCGAGCTTTATCATCCCCACTTGGTTTACGACCAATGGAGGTTTCATTGACACCGCCACTAAGTGTCGGTTGGCTCTCGGAATTACTAGAAGCTGGTGAGTACCTATCAACCATGATCGCATCAAAGGTATGTTGAACTTGGGTTGTGGTGTTGAATTTTCGTCACCTTTCTTGCCGGTCCAAAGGGGTCGCTTGTCGATGATTTGGGGTGTTCAACTGGTCGGAAACACTTCTCCGAGACCGCCATCGATCGTAGCGGTGTCTTCATCCATCCGTTGTTCGCGATTGACGCTCGGGCGAGCGAGCAGAGGATGATGATGAAGAGATTCCGCTTTCTCCATGGCGCATACATGCATCCATGTCGAGGTCGGCGAGTCCTCCAAGTCGAACCAATTTTCTTCATCCCAACTTCCCGCCATAACCGCATCGCCGATCACAGACGGGAATGGACAAAGATTTGATGAGCAGAGAAAATCTTCGAGATTCCACGCCGCTGCCCCTCACTGACGGCGCCACCGCCGACGATCAAGACGCCGATCTTACGAAAATAGAAAGGAGAAATGACGTGAGAAATCTCGTGGAATAATGGGACCGCTCTTTTATTAATATGAACTGGAATTTACAAGGTATATCCTAAGGACTCGCTTGCCCTCTTGCTAACTCGTAACTATTACACTAACTATGGCTTGTGCTTTTGTCTTCCTTCTTCGTTGCCTTTTTTCTCCCTTGATCCGCCTGAGTTCCATCTTTAAATAGCCCTCGAAGAGGTGGCGATTACTTCCGAGAAGGCGCGATGCGGCGCTATGCCTGTCTGAGTCAAGTGACTGTTGATACAGAATCAACCGCTTGGTGGTTATATGTCTTTGAAACATATAACCGCACTGAGGTTGTTCATCGGTGTGTCTTGGATAATATACGCCGATGGAATATGCACGTGTTCCATTCATCATACGGTAGAGAATATACCTTGGAATCGTTCTACCTTCTACGAGTATTCTCCTGGTCGGAAGCTTGGCTTGGGCCTTCGTCCGACCAGGGTACCCATTATGTAACCTCTGGAATCTCTACGACTAGTGAGGTCGTGCACCTCAAAGGTTACGACCATGAAGATGTATGGTCTTTTATATATTAAAGATAATATATAGAGGTTTTAATCCTCGTCACATATAAAGTACACTTATGAAATTATGGACTTTTTAAAACCTTTTGTTGTAAAAACTAATGTGTTAAAACCTGATCTTCCAAAAACCTAGAAATACTATACTCTTTTACCAATTCAAAAAGTAATTTGAAATTGAATCAAAACTAAAAAGGTTTAAAATGTGGGAGTATCTATTTGGATTTGCAGTTAAAAATAGTAATACCTCAAATGCTCCTAGAATACTTGAGGTAGTTTTCAAAAGGAATATTAATTTCAAACTTAAAAGTATACTTTCTTTAACTCAGAAATTGCAAACTGAATGTGATTTTGAAAATATAGAGGGACTCAAAGTTGGGAATATTTTAGTTGGGTTCTAAATCCTCGATAAGCTTGTTTGAATTTTCTGAATTTTTGAGGTTATTTGGTTTCTTTCAATTTGCTTGTTCAAATTGAATTTGAATTTAAAATTACAAACAAATCTTGAGAACAGTGCCTGGAAATAATTTTCCTAGGTTCTAGAACACTTTATCAACTCACCTTTAAAACTTCATAATTGTTAGATTTTAATTAAGATTTTTAAGCAACCAGTAAAACTTGTGAATCAAAAGTCAAATACATAAAACATGAATTTAAAAGAATTATACATAAAAAAAATGCAACACATGAAATATTCTAGAAAAAATTATAAATTGATACACATAATGTTAGGAACTTTCGATAAAAAATTCATGAATTTTAGAGCTAAAAAACTAGGTCTAAAAATTCCCTTAACTATCTTAATCTTTTTGCAATATTTAGAAAACCTAATTTTGTTTTGTCCTCTCACTTACCCGGGGCCCACCCGATTAGCACCTTCTTCTCCACATAGTTGCTTCTCCATGCCAGCATGCCGGTGCCCTCTGCCGAGCTCGCTCGCATGGCAGCCACGTTAGCTCGCCCATTCCACACCTGTGTCCTCATCTCACCCTCTTCACCTCACCTTCCCCTTTCTCCTGCCATCTTCCATCTCCCCAAGCTCTAGTCGACCCAAGCCGCAAATGCCACTCGGCCATGGCCACACAACCTCATCTTCGTTCTGGCCGCTCCGGCGAGCCCCAGCCACCCCCAACCCTGTCATAGCGTGCCCTCTACCCCAAGGAGCAAAACCCCTCGGCCAATTTGAGTTTAACCCCACGGGAGAGCCGCGCATCCGCCGTCTTCACAACCCCATCCGCCACCGCCATTTCCACCGTCCCTTCTTCTCCGATGACTCCTGTCTCAATTCTTCCCTACGGGAGCACCCTTCGGCCTCCCTCTACCTAATCCTATCACTCGCTTGTGCCCTATTCCTCCGTAGGTCGCCGCCATCGAGAACTATCCCGCGTCGCTTCAGGTCACCGTGGCTAGCATGCTCCGACCACTCTCTGCCTTCGCCGACCATCCTTACATGTTCCAGGTACCCCGCCGATGCTCATGCTTCCCTTACTTTGCCCCTTCTCCATCCGAATGCCACCGCCATGGTTCACCTCCACAGCTGGCCGCCGTGTCTCCTCACCACGCCGCCACAGTGCCTCTCGAGCTGCGCCACCACCACCTCTAGCCTCCATGTCCTCCGGGCAACCCATTTTTGGGGTCGTCTTCACCTCGCCTCTGCTTCATCGCCAACGACTTGTATTGCCCCAAGCCGGCCGTAGCTCAGCCTCTATTCCTTGTGCTCCCTGTGAGCTCCTCTTAGTCTCACTAAAAAGTGGGCCCCACTAGTTAGAACAACTGAATACATATGCTAATAAGTCTTTTGATTAACCTTTAAATCACTCAACTATCATTGACAAATGAGTATTGGAACCATTAAGGAGTGTTAGATAACATGCACTCATATAAAGAAAATTCCTCTATATGATCAGAGAAGATGTTCAGATGAGAAATTGGAATGTCAGTAAACTCACTTGCTAGACCAATCAATCTTTCTGTTAGCTAATGTTGTGTATGACAATTAGGTCACTTAAGTGAATTCACAAAGTTGAAAATGGAACTTTAAAGGAGGTAACTAGTGGCACTTTACTTCAGATAGTTGTTTTGTTGTAGGTTACATGAGCAGTACTATGAAAAAGATCAGGATTGTTAGAAGGCTAATAACATGATCACTTCTAGTAGTTAGAAGTTTTTCTTGAAGCAATTAGTTAGTTAGGCATTCATCTACTAGTAATAATCAAATCTAAAAATCATTAATGGATGTGAATTTTCAGAACACCAACAGAGAGTAACCAATTACTTTAGAAAGAGGTTTAAGTAGAGAATGTAATTAGGCTGAATTGGGGATACTAATAAGCTACTGTCACTTCAAATGCAAGAAAACCGAAAGGTTATGTTGGTTTGCATAGTCTTTAGAGGTTGATCTAATAGGAGTACTCTAACCTGAAAAAAAAACAAGTGATGTTGTTGATGGCTACGGTGGCCCGATCTTCCGATAGGTTCGATTGATTTCATCGTGAGGACGTTGACGCTTTGAGGCTTTCGACCAGATCGTCACTCGCACTCGCTACACCAAAGACGATCGTCGTTATCGACCACACTCGCACGCGATCGACCTTACCACGAGGGTTATTGTTCCTGCAAGCAATCGAAGCAACTCACAAGAATAAGGAAGATGCAATCTGAATTGTATTGCGAATATGAGTGAAGATCATCAAAGTGGGGTTCCTCAAATCGCATAACGGTGAAACCGCAAGTGGCGAATAATTCTAAGAAAACCCAACCCTAAACCGTGGCGCTGTTGTATATATAGGGGACGTGAGGGGTTGACCTAGGTTGTGCGACCATGGGGAGAGGCGCACACAACCTAGGCTTTGACCCCGACACCCTTACAAAGCCCAATTAGGCCCAAAACGGTGTCGTGAGAACCTAATGACCGGTCGAGACCTTGAGACCTAGTCGTAGGCCGCGTGTCTAGTCGAGCGCCGATTTAACTGTTGAAGAGCTTGAGACCGGTCGTAGCGCCGCGTGTCCGGTCGATAGCTTGTAGACCTGGTCGTAGATCCTCCCCATTATTCCTAAGTAACAAAAGATCACAATTATTAGGTAGTATACCATTCTGCATAGATAAATTATTAGCACCTAGAAACGAGCTCACCTCATAATTTAAGTGACGTGCACGAGCTCTTGTCATAGGACCTTGTAGTTTAGAACCTGGATCTGGAGGATTTTGTGTAGTGTGTGTATCCGAAGGAGTGATGTCCTCATCAGTTGTTGTCTAAGTCCAATGAATAAACCTATTTGACATTGCTTAATAAACTTTGACAGTCAAACAAACAGGGAAGAGAAGGGATTAGGAGAAAATCTGAATTTTTAGTAGAACCCACTTGCAAAACCTTTTGTATTTTGCTTTCAAATTTTGTGAATGCCAACTAGGTCACTCCATTGAAATAACTAATCTAAAAATTGTAATCTAAGTGAAATTGTTTAGTAGTTTTTCAGTGCTAAGAGATGTCCTTTTTGTAGGTTGCATGAACAGTAAAGGCAGATTACTTCTAAGTGCTATATGTAGCTTTTAGATCACTCAAAACTTACTTAACAAATGATTATCTGAATTTGTAAGAAGATGTCTTAACACCAATTCAACGCAGATAATTTTCATTATAAGGATGCATGAGCAAAGGAAGTGGTTAGGTGAAAAATTGATAATGGCAATGAGCTACTAGCTTGACTAACTCAAGTAGTTAAGAGCCATTCTTGATTCAATTAGCCATTTAAACACTTAAGCTATTAGGAGCAAATCTATTGAAAACAAATATGGAGGATTGAGTTAAGTGAGAAGATTAATTTAACAATAACACCAAACAACAAAATCTTGTTTATACAATGTGATTAGAGTAGGTATTGAGAGTGCATTTAGGAGCAACAGTAAGCTTCTAACTTTTCAAATTCAAGTAAATGGAAATAGCTCTTGGAGATTGAATAAAAAGGAGCAACCTAACTTGAAAGACAAGGATTGAATTTTGGTTGTGCAAAGTAAAACAGTGAACCTCATTCAGATAGGGGAATGGTTGTCATAGTGGTTAGTAAAATGATGAAATAAGCTATTCTTCTAGATATACTTGTTAACAAATTAGAAGACTAATTGAGAGAAGAGCAGGGAGCTAGAACTTTGTTAAATACAAAGATCAGTAAGTACAATTTCTTAGTGACTAACTCTTAGTAATTCAATCTAAAAGAGTAAAATCATTTAAAGGGCAAGAGTTAGATTAGATGTATGGCTTATGACAGTAACCTCATGATAGGTTTATCATAATAGCATTAGTAGCAATAAGTCAATGGGTTGATTAGTAAAAACTGATAAAGCAAATAGAGATTGAGAATCTGTAGTCCATCCTTAGAATAAAATTCACAACTAAGGCAAATCAACTCCAAATTGAGTAAAACAAATTTTGTTGGTTTTATTTACTAATGTACATTCACATGGCATAGGTGTTAAACACATTACTGTTACAGAAAATTTTAGAATTAGAATTAATTTCAACAAAGGATTACTTTTACACTAGAAATTGAATTAACGTCAAAAATCCATAATAAATTCATATGAACTCCAATTAAACTAAACTTTTCACCTAAATGCATCTAAAATCATAATCTCACTAATATATGAATTTCATGCATTTTTTAGCATTTGGGATTTTTCAGTTTTATCGGTGTTTATTTGCTATCGTATTTTCTCCCTGGATTCCGAATTGCACGAAGTGAACAATACATCTCCGAGAGTGAACAAGTGGATTTCCAAAAAAGGTAAGCATCCTCTTGCATCATATTGATCCCAATTTTGGTAACTTATTATTTTAAATTGCAATGATAATTGCTACATGCTATTTTCGATATGTCGATACTTTGTGAGTATAGTTAGGTATGTCCCAACTCTCGCAGGTTATCCTTGATAATTCCATACAGTTATGCCTAAGTTAGTTGTTTTGTGATATTACTTATCTTTTATGTGTTTTCTTAGCCATGCAAGTCAGTAGATACGTTAGTCTGGTTGACGGGGTTATCTCATCAACTGTGAAAAACACTGAACAAGTTTATTATTTTACTTTTGTTTAGATCTGTGAATCTGATTGTTAAGTCTAAGATTTATCTTTTTAAACATGTTTTGGGTCGGACAAGTGGTTGCTAGTGAGGGTGCCTTCGTGATCGAAAATTGGGTATGTGGTAGTCTTGTCCGACTATTAACGACCGAACTTTGGTGACATCGTTAATTCAAGTAACACTCGCATTTCGCATATGGGATATGGGTACCACTTGGTTAAGTAAGGGAGGGTCGATTGAGTTGGAACACAGTGGTGTGAGGACATATTGTGTTTGATCGATGTTCGTAGGAACCCAATGTAAGCTT
Organism: Ampelocalamus luodianensis; assembly: GCA_036346255.1. NCBI lineage: Eukaryota > Viridiplantae > Streptophyta > Magnoliopsida > Poales > Poaceae > Ampelocalamus > Ampelocalamus luodianensis. The sequence goes on from JAYEVH010000257.1 coordinate 36,025, forward strand.
ATAACGCAAGTGAGCACTGTTCTTTTATGATGGAGGATGGACCCACATAACTAACTGCATTACACTGGCGCACTCCAACACAACTTGCGTCCCCAGTTGGTTAGCAGGTCGTATAACTTGCACTAAGCGAGATTTCATCATGCATGGGTGATTCAACTCAATATGGTTTTCTTTGGAAAAATATCGAGTCTTAATTTCCCCGGCCAGTATACCAAAGGAAGTGTGTCATAATTCGAAGGCTTACGGGCTGATCAAGTCATGTGGGTAAAGAAGTACTCGTAGGGATAAATCTATTCGAATAGCCGTGTCCACTGTTACATATGACCACTTGGATTCGGAGTCATTATCGTTAGATCGTAATTAAAATTTGATGAGGGCAACAACTTGGTATCGACATGACAGGTATGCCATGCAGTTTAGTTTAACAAAGTGGGCTACCGCTTTGGTATTGTTTGATTTATGTTTACATCAATGTCATTTAAATTCTTTTGTAAAATTGTGTTTCACAAATGGCATTTACAAACTAGTATGTGTAGGTGAAAATTGGCTTTTGTGCAAAACTTATGCCATTCTGACCTCTCCTTTGGTCAACCTTTAGCATGTATAATTTCCCCTCCTTTGGATAGCCTCTATCATACACATTATTTTATTAGTTTGTGTAAGACTTGTGAGTACTTTTTGTACTCAACCGGATTATCCACTTGTTTCAGGTGAGAACGTCGCTCGAATCGGTTTAACTATCGCACCACTTTTGGGCGATAGCGGCAGATGCAACGGCTTTAACTCCAGTTGGTTGCTTGTGGGTATGGGCATGTCAGTCTCGGTATTTACCTTTATTTCATGTTTTATTCCGCTGCAATTTATTGTTTTATGTTTAGTTTTGGCCAGTCGGCCCTTTTATACAAAATTTGGCCATACAGTCCTATCTGTTGAGATTGAAATAATAATGCTTCTAATATTTTTGCATGTTTGACTATGGATATGATCCATGTTGTGTTGTATATGTGCATGTTAGTCACTGATCCTTGGGAGCTAACATGAGATGCATATCCGGGGCTTGAAAGTATTTTCGTTTCCTATTGAGGATTGTGCCTTCTGTGCAATCACTTGACTTGAAATGGATTCAATTTTGGGGTCCCCACACACGAGGGTTTCGGGTATTCAAAGCCTGATGTCCGACAACGTTGGTATCAGAGCCATACTGACTGTAGGATAAGCCCTAGTTAGAATGGTCGTTAGATTATGATTTGGTTTTTCAAAATGCAACTTATTTAAATTATGAGAATAATTGTGAAAATCTAGGAGTTTTTCTAATCTTACCTCTCCTAGCATTCTCCTCTCACCTAAGTCATTCTTTTGCTATCTCCTCCCATCTACCTTAAAGATAATCATAGTTTTGGAAGGAGATGTGCTGTAACACCCTGGCTATCTGGAAGCTAAGATGTCACCTAAAACATCTAACATACATCCATAATGCGGAAGAATTTGAAACAAGTATATCAACTAAAGACAAGATTAAGTTAAACAGATATGATGAAGGTATCCTTCCTTCACCTTTTAAGTTATTTAATTCGATCATCAATAAAGAAGGTTCACACGCAGAATAAATCAACATCCATGTGGAGAAGGTATCCTTCCTTCACCAATTATAATTTAATTATTACAGTTCATCATCAACGAATGTAAGATAAAACTAAATTTAATCTTGAACATGAATAGGATGATGTGAACGAGTAGTGCGTGCTCACGCCTCCCAAGTGAGCCAACATCGGGGTTACCTAAAATAAACAAACAACGCAAGAGTGAGTCCATGACTCAGCAAGTACAATGAAAGAGAAAGAACACATATACAAACAGACATCACCATTTAAGAATGCGAACCTTGCATCGAGTGAACACTTATGAAAACATGAAATGAATGAATGTAATCAAGGATGGACTGCACACATGCATATATCGGTATAGTGAGTGACACACCGTCGGTGTTCACTTAAGCCCGCACCTTAACAAAAGTGCGGGGATCCAAGTCCTATATGAAGAACGTTTCATATAGGTGTCCAAAGCTACCCATACCGGAATTGATGGGTCTTACGTGCCCATACCGGAATTGATGGGTCTTTCAATCCACTCCCGTGGACGGACATGACAATGTCCAAAATTGCCCACATTGGAATGGTGGGACTTACAATCCACTCCCGTGGACATAACATGAATAAAAGGATGCATGATATGAACATGAACAGTGATAATACCATCTCTCAAGATATACTCCACATAATGAAAGAACATAACCAATTCAAGATCTCGGGTAACACAATATGTCACACTATATTCATGAAAACATTCACAATCATAACACTCAAAAGCAACAAAGTATTTTGCCTTTCGGCGTATGACACAGTTAGCAGCAACGATGGCGCCCCAAACCGGTAGCCTCGTGGCCTAAACAATTAAATAACCAAATAAGAACAACATAGAATCCAACCCGAATTAATAGTCTACAATACCCCTTGAACTCCCAAGGAATCACCATAAAACCTAATCTGAAAAACAGGCTGCAACCCAAAAACGTGTCGGGACAGCAGCACGAAAATGACAGTAGTTAATGACGTGGGACTCGAAATGAGATGAGTCCAGATCCTACCTCATCTTAACGAACATATCTATAACATTCAAGTTGATGAGATTTCCCAATTCGGCCAATAAACTTCTCTAATAAAGAAAACAAAACAGCAGCACAGCTTCTGTCTGAACAAACAGGACAGCAATACTAAAACAACCATAACTTTTAATCTACAACCTGAATTGAGCGTTCTTTAACAATATGAAAAGGTTATGAAATTACCTACAATAAACTAGTTGGCACAACATTCAAATTTTGCCTTTAACAAAAAGTGGCACACGGGTCAAAACTAAAGATAGAAACTGACATACAATCTGGACAGACTGACATACAATCTGGACAGTCACAAAGAAAAGTGCATAACTTTTGATCTATAACTCCAAATGAAGTGTTCTTTATCAATCCTGAAAGCTAGTGATATCACCTTCAAAATTTGTTATGGGCAAGACCTCTGAATAACCCTCTAACTAGGCCATAAATCAACCTATACAGAGACTGCTAATTCTCGTCAGGATTCTGGACAGCAGATAGTAAATCTATCATAACTTTTGACTCGAAAGTCGGAATTCAGTGTTCTTGGCGGCCACCGAAAGCTAAGATCAATATCTACAAAACTCTAGGAGATGGACAACCCAAATTCGGCCTCTAAGATCACGAAACAGGCCACGCAACATTCAGGACAGAACTGAAATTCTAACGGCAGCAATTCAATCCAATCAAACTAATCGAATTCAGATTCAAACAACCTAAACAGCGAGGGAAATCGATCATTACCCTTGTAGAACCATCGAGATCGCTGATCAAATCCCACGAAGAAATTCTCCTTCAATCCTCTCTTCCTTCCTCTTCTTCTTCTTCCCACGGTCGGCCACAAGCAGCAGGAAAGATGGCGCCGGGAGAGGAGGAGCAGCAAGCGGCGAGGCATCAGAGCACGCCGCCATCAGAGCACGGCGGCACTGTAGCAAATGGGGCTAGGTTTGGTCCCCTCCTCCCTTGCCTTCTAATGGGCTGCCGCCCACTCATGGGCCTTGGGCCACTATGGCTGGCTCCTCTTCTCGAATATGGGTTGGCGGCCCATACTTCTCCTAAAATTCTGAATTTTAACTTATTTCCTCTCTAATCTTACAAAGATTCGATATCGAATAGTCGGGTATTACATTCTACCCCTTAAATAGGATTCGACCGAATCCTCACACCGACTCCACGCGAAAGGTCGGTTGCAACTAAAAATTAATAACAGTAACATGTACTGATATGAACAAATCTGAATAATGCTCGCATGCGAGCCTCCAACTCCTAAGTGGCCTCTTTCTGATCGAGGACACCACAACATCTTGACGCAAATCGACGCTCGCCTTAACACTCGTCCCGACACTTCCACTATACTCATCGGACGAGACTCGAAGGTAAGATCCTACTGATGGTCAACGTTGTTAACGAATAACAAACTCCGGATCTCCTGTACTCACCCACACCAAATGAAACCAAAAGTGAGTACAACGTAGGAATCCGAGACGGTCTTAGCGAAACGACAATATCGAAAACAACCCAATGAACTGGGTTAACCTTCTCCTTGAAGTCGAACCACACAACAAGCACATAGAGCACGGAAATCTTGTTCCACCTCTCCATTGAACTCTTCACCAACAAGGATCACCTCTTTTAACCGGAAACATACAATCGAATTCTTTTTAAGCAAACTCTTTACCGCAAAACACATCTGAATAAGAAAAATTCACATCACAACTATACGTTACCAATCGAGTAATCAAGAGTAAAATCCGTAAATCGAATTTCATCAAGAAAACCTTTCCACTTTCCAAGTGGCAAATTGCGAATAAACGCCACGAAAGCCAAAGGGGAGATCACTTGAACGCTCAAACCAAAAACTTCTTTTGTTTTGCTCGAATTGGAAAGAAGCAAACATGCCAACACAACACCAACTCACCATGTAAGACACCACCAACAACATAAAGCTCAAATGAGTAACAAGAAAACGCTTCAATACCCAAGGTAACATCTTTTTTTCAATTCCTCTTTAGGAATAAAATTTCTCTCGCACATTGGAATTAATTCATCGTGATACCACAGGCTCAAACCTCTTAATTTAACAACCTCAAATTAGGCTTAAACCGAAATACATCATCCACACCTTTGTGGAGAGACTCTATTGATTCCATCAACACTCGACCACTCCTTCAATCGATGACATTAATTTGATAGAAGGCACCAAAGCCCTCAAAACCCATGCAATCTCATCACCTCCAACTTTCAAGAATATCACATCGAATTTTCAGTACACCCGCCATGAACTACAACAAAAGGGTTCTATCGACAATCATTCCACTACTCGAGTACTCCAGCTTTTCTATCTCTCTACACACCAATCTTTAGGTGACCAAAAGTTTAGTATGAAAACGGAAAGCCCAAATTTAACCTCCGAGACCTCTACAACGAATTCCTCTTATAACAAATAGTGAAATCATCGGATTAAATCTCTATGATCCCCACAATTCCGATATACTCACTCATTGACATCATCAGGAATCACTCATACCACATCGCGATACTTTCAATAGTGTTATCAGATAAAATTGATTACGATTTCCATACATTTGATAATCCCCAACATTTCAACATGAACCAAGGTTCTGAACTACACTATACCATAGGTCCTACTTAGTCGAACAATATACGATTTTACCTCGAAACCAAACATTCCATCTGAATCAACTTCCCTCCAAGAGATTCAGGTCAAAACCAACTCATCTTCTATTACTACTCCAATAGCTGGGTAGCAAAAACTCACCCCTACAATCACTTAACCACCACCAAACAAACAACAACTTACGAGTTGTAAAACTTTACAGCACAAAACGGTTGATCCTTTCTCAAAAGAAAGAGGCGAATAAGAACAAATTTCACCACACAGAAAATGTTATCGCTCACAAGTGAGCACAAAACCAAAAGAAATAACTGTAATAAAGATCCGAAAACGAAAGTTGAGTTCACAATGAGGGCACGCATCCTCAAAAGGGAATAGCAAATAACCACTAATAAGAAAAAAATGACATTGCGATTGAAACTCGACAACTCTTGAGTGAAAAGAGTAAAAGTTTATGAACAATTCGAATAACTACAAGTTACAAAACTTGACTCAAATTCTCAAATATTCCTCTGCACTCTTTCCCTTAACACCGAAATTAATTCTTTGACTAACATCGATTTGCCACAACGCATAAGATAAGATCTTTAGTCCAAACCACAAGGACTAATTAAGAACCAATGAAATTCTTCCATACGTCATATTTGTTCGTAATAGTTCAACTACACAAGAAACATGAGATCCAAATAATCTCACCACCAAACTCGAGACATTTCCAATTACAGATTTCGCAAACGCAAGTAGATTATTCTCCTCTTAAAGGAACCAACATAAGTTCTTTGATTGCAACCTCACGCTGCCAACTCGCACCAAAGAGCCTTTAAAATTAAATCACACAAATCTCTTAAGAAGCAACAGACAATCCAATACCTTAATTTATTTAAAATAATTTCAGCTACCAGATGATTCATGGCTCAAAGAAAATATCACTAAAGCTAAACTTGAATTATTCTCATCGAACGATATCACCAAAGGCGATCAAATTACTATGGGTATTAACATCAATTTCACAACAACAATTAGAAAACACTTCAAAAGACCCACGTGAAAAGAATGAATTGATTCTTTCTCAAAAGAAGAGACAAATGGAAACGATTTTCACCAACTAGAAAACTCATCCACCACTCAGACCGAACACGGGACCAAGGAAGAAACCAATTAAGCAATGAACTTATAGAACATAAGTGGAGTCCACAGTTGAACACTTAAGCCTCACAAGAAGAGAATATCGAACCTTAACAGATAAGAACAAATAAGTACTCAAATCAAAGCACTTGCATTATCAAGAACCATTATAACTTTGCAACATATCGCTACTCGATAAACTTCATTTACCACATAAAGCTTGAACCCCAAAGGATCATGAACACAAAACTTAAAATTTGATCATTTAGGAAATATCACCATAGGTGATCAAATTACTATAAGAGTTAACCTCATTCTCCCATTTTGACGATTCAAAACATCGACAACATATACTAGTACCAAGAATCATCAAACTTTATTACTCCATCCTAAAACTTCCCAAAGGGAACACAAACAAAAGGTTGAAACAAATTTATTATAACAAGACTATGCTAAGCAATAACAATATCACAAGGCACGATATCAAAGACTACTTACGAAATTGCCTACTCCATCGTGGGTGTTGCTCTACACCTTCTTTAGCGCTCAAAAACAAATGATGATTGTATTAATCATGTATGAACATACGGTACTAATTCCATTTGCAAACACATAACCATATATAAACATAGAAATCATTTCAAAACATGATTAAAGATTCACTAACATAATTTTCTATAAACAAGGTTTCGAATCGATACACCGCACCCATCCGGTCCTTTATACAAGTTTCAACAATTTTAGCATACCATGGAATAGATAAATCTAGCTCTTATGTAAGATCTATAGGTTCGAACAGATATGGATCTTTATTTAACATACAGCATGTATCAAATACAAGGATATTTCAAATTAATCAATTTCACCTTCATAGATGGTAGTTAAGAATAATCGATTTGCACCATGCTAATAACCCAACTTGATAACTCATATCGTAATAATCTATTCGCTTAGTTATAACTTCTCATTTTAAGCATGACAAGACATCACAAAAGGATTCTAACACCCATCGCAAAGAAAGAGAGACTTCAAACCTCAACGCTCAAGTAATCCAAAAGAAACGATAAAGCCAAAGCTTTCCTGTGCAAACGAACTACACAGCAGAAACTCTCACTAACCAAGCTATCAAACGAGTAAATGAGTCATTCTTTTTCAATGAGAAAGAAGGAGCAACCAAGAAAACATCAATCTTGCCAATTGACAACGATCATAAGTAGTAAAAGCAACTCAACAAATAAAAGCAATAATTGTTTCAGAGAACCAAGAGGGATCTATGGAAAACCATAACTATCATGGACCACAAACCCGGAGAAATTCATCAACCACCACAGACAAGAATTGCCAAATTCGAAATGAAAGAAGAGAACAACTTTCTAAAGTAACTCATACTTAGTACTCAAACGATGATACTGGTAACTACTCCTCTAACCACGCATCGCGAACAGTGGTGTAACCCGTGAATCCTGGAGTAACAACCACGACCTCCACTTCTTATCATCCGTTAACAACACGCTTCACCAAAATACTCAATTATGAATATGCAGGATCATCTCACGACAATCAAAGTATTAGTTCATAGATAATGAATATCATAGTAGATCATAGATTAACAACAAGAAAGATAATACAAAAGCAACTCAACAATTTCTCAACGAATGAAACATAACAATAGAAATGCGAAGCAATAGATTCCCAACCCCACCCATCAGTACAAGTGTGTCATTTTAATGTTCTTCTATTAACCACGGACCTAAAGCCCGCTCGATACCAACTGTAACACCCGGCTATCCGAAGCTAAGATGTCACCTAAAACATCTAACATACATCCATAATGCGGAAGAATTTGAAACAAGTATATCAACTAAAGACAAGATTAAGTTAAACAGATATGATGAAGGTATCCTTCCTTCACCTTTTAAGTTATTTAATTCGATCATCAATAAAGAAGGTTCACACGCAGAATAAATCAACATCCATGTGGAGAAGGTATCCTTCCTTCACCAATTATAATTTAATTATTACAGTTCATCATCAACGAATGTAAGATAAAACTAAATTTAATCTTGAACATGAATAGGATGATGTGAACGAGTAGTGCGTGTTCACGCCTCCCAAGTGAGCCAACATCGGGGTTACCTAAAATAAACAAACAACGCAAGAGTGAGTCCATGACTCGCAAGTACAAAGTGAAAGAGAAAGAACACATATACAAACAGACATCACCATTTAAGAATGCGAACCTTGCATCGAGTGAACACTTATGAAAACATGAAATGAATGAATGTAATCAAGGATGGACTGCACACATGCATATACGCAGATAGTGAGTGACACACCCGGCCGGTGTTCACTTAAGCCCGCACCTTAACAAAAGTGCGGGATCCAAGTCCTATATGAAGAACGTTTCATATAGGTGTCCAAAGCTGCCCATACCGGAATTGATGGGTCTTACGTGCCCATACCGGAATTGATGGGTCTTTCAATCCACTCTCGTGGACGGACATGACAATGTCCAAAATTGCCCACATTGGAATGGTGGGACTTACAATCCACTCCCGTGGACATAACATGAATAAAAGGATGCATGATATGAACATGAACAGTGATAATACCATCTCTCAAGATATACTCCACATAATGAAAGAACATAACCAATTCAAGATCTCGGTAACACAATATGTCACACTATATTCATGAAAACATTCACAATCATAACACTCAAAAGCAACAAAGTACTTGCCTTCTGCTATGCGCAGCGTTAGCGTGCAACGATGGCGCCCCAAACCGGTAGCCTCGTGGCCTAAACAATTAAATAACCGAAATAAGAACAACATAGAATCCAACCCGAATTAATAGTCTACAATACCCCCTTGAACTCCCAAGGAATCACCATAAAACCTAATCTGAAAAACAGGCTGCAACCCAAAACGCGTGTCGGGACAGCAGCACGAAAATGACAGTAGTTAATGACGTGGGACTCGAAATGAGATGAGTCCAGATCCTACCTCATCTTAACGAACATATCTATAACATTCAAGTTGATGAGATTTCCCAATTCGGCCAATAAACTTCTCTAATAAAGAAAACAAAACAGCAGCACAGCTTCTGTCTGAACAAACAGGACAGCAATACTAAAACAACCATAACTTTTAATCTACAACTCGAATTGAGCGTTCTTTAACAATATGAAAAGGTTATGAAATTACCTACAATAAACTAGTTGGCACAACATTCAAATTTTGCCTTTAACAAAAAGTGGCACACGGGTCAAAACTAAAGATAGAAACTGACATACAATCTGGACAGACTGACATACAATCTGGACAGTCACAAAGAAAAGTGCATAACTTTTGATCTATAACTCCAAATGAAGTGTTCTTTATCAATCCTGAAAGCTAGTGATATCACCTTCAAAATTTGTTATGGGCAAGACCTCTGAATAACCCTCTAACTAGGCCATAAATCAACCTATACAGAGACTGCTAATTCTCGTCAGGATTCTGGACAGCAGATAGTAAATCTATCATAACTTTTGACTCGAAAGTCGGAATTCAGTGTTCTTGGCGGCCACCGAAAGCTAAGATCAATATCTACAAAACTCTAGGAGATGGACAACCCAAATTCGGCCTCTAAGATCACGAAACAGGCCACGCAACATTCAGGACAGAACTGAAATTCTAACGGCAGCAATTCAATCCAATCAAACTAATCGAATTCGTGATCTGAAACAACCTAAACAGCGAGGAAATCGATCATTACCCTTGTAGAACCATCGAGATCGCTGATCAAATCCCACGAAGAAATTCTCCTTCAATCCTCTCTTCCTTCTCTTCTTCTTCTTCCCACGGCCGGCCACAAGCAGCAGGAAAGATGGCGCCGGGAGAGGAGGAGCAGCAAGCGGCGAGGCATCGTGAGCACGCCGCCATCAGTAGCACGGCTACTATAGCACGGCGGCTACTGTAGCAAATGGGGCTAGGGTTTGGTCCCTCCTCCCCTTGCCTTCTAATGGGCTGCTGCCCACTCATGGGCCTTGGGCCACTATGGTCGGCTCCTCTTCTCGAATATGGGTTGGCGGCCCATACTTCTCCTAAAATTCTGAATTTTAACTTATTTCCTCTCTAATCTTACAGCATTCGATATCGAATAGTCGGGTATTACATGTGCTATCTGAATATAAATATTTTTAACCATATTTAAAGCATTAAAATAGATCCAAAATATTTTGGAAAAGTCCCTAAAACATCCTACATGAAGGTAAACTAGCAAAAATGTCATTCTAGATGGCTCTTTACGAAAATTTCAGAACCTAGTTATATTCTGAAAATGATGTGATGTACTATTCTTTAACCCCTCCTACCTTCATTTGGTGTTATATTGATTGGGTATTATAGAGGTCTATTTATACATAAAGACAAAGGGGTAGTATGACCTGAAAGTAAACCTTAGGTGTTGGTTCAATATTGTAGAGAATGAATAAAAATTTGTGCTACAATTCTTTTCTTGTCTTAGTGACATTTCTTATCTATGTTTATCATTATATGTAGAAATGATCACTAACTTTCCATTTTCTTAAATTGTAGATGGCCAGCCCATAGAAACCATAGTACCACACTAACGCATTTGAAAAGGGCACGCTGCAGCACACCCTATGGGTGATGTTACAGCGAGTCCATTGGCCTCATATGTCGCTATATGTAACATCCCAATTTTTTGAGTTTAAAAAAAATCTTTTAATAGTTAGTAGGGAGAAAATTCACCAGTTGGATTTATTTAAATTTTAAATTCAAAAGCTTAATATTGGACTTTACAAACAAAAACATTTAATGTGAATAATCCCAACATGAACAATAGTCAAAACTATTTTATCTGGGTTCTATGTGCTCAGATATATTTTCTAGATTTTTCTAGAATTTTTCTGAGTTCATTTGCTATTTTCTATTGCTTATTTGAATTTCTGGTATTTTCTAAAATAGAAAACCTATTTAAAATCTCAGAAATCCTTCGGGCTGAATTCCAAAACCCCGGCCCGTTTCCCTCCGTCGCCAGCCCAAATCCCGCGCGAGGCCCAGCTCCCGCGCGCGCGCCGCCTCCAACTGACATGCGGGCCCCGCATGTCAGTCTCTCCGCCTCTTCTCTTTCCTTCCGAGCGCCCTGCTTGTTCTTCACCGTTCGATCAAGGATGGACGGTTGGATGTGCACGATCGATTCGGGCTACCCGAACGTCCCACTGATTGTGAGTCGTTCGATCTCGGACGGATGGTCGATCCTTGAGTCCGCTTTCGCGGCCGCGCCGCGCCACGCGCCGAGTCCGAGCTCCCAGCCGACGTGTGGGTCCCAACTTGCCACGCCGTCTTCGCTCCCGAATCCGTTAGGGATACGATCTCCGCCGCCCTCCCGCTTTTGGCGCTCATGCCCTGGACTCTCCTGGGCCTCCGAGTATAAAAGGGGAGGTAGCCCTCGGCCTCCACATCTCAACCCTAGCCGCCTTCGCCCTCGCGCCAAACCCTAGCCGCCGCAGGAGCTCGAAGTTCAATCTGCGCCACCGCCAACTCCGACGAGCTCTTCCGCCGCAACCGAGCTGCGCCGAGCCGTGGTTTGCACCGCGGCAGATCGCACGAGCTGCGCTTCACCTTGGTGGCCTTCGCCACGAAGCGCCACCGAGCACCGATCCGCCGAGCCCGTAGCCCTCCGCCGCTAACGCCCGCCGGCTGCCACGCACGTTCCGACCACGGTGAGCACACCTCACGAGTTCCTCGTGCCACCTCGCCACGACGGTACCACTCACCGCCGAATCGCGCCGTTCGCCGGAACCCTCGGTTCCGAGCGCCGCGCTCGTTGTTGTCCACGCCACCGCGACCTCGCCGCCATGTCGCATCGCCGCCACGTGTCGCGCAGGCGTGGCGCCCGCCGCCCACGCACGCGCGCGCGTGGGCGATCCACCGTCCCGATTCAAAGAGCTCGGTAGATTTAGTCTACCGTGAGTTATCTCACCGACATGTGGGTCCCACATGTCAGGTTTTTCTTTATTTCTTTTATTCCCGAAATTCCTTCACGACGCCAAGATTGCGCAATAATCCGATTTTTCTTTCGAGAAATAATTCGAAATTCTCGAAAATCCAAATTTGGGTTTCTTTTAGATTTAAAACTTCCGAGCTCATAACTTTTGCATCCTAACTCCGATTGAGCCCATTCAAATTTATAAATTTATCTAAATTGAGCTCTATTTATCTGAGATTTTATTTAATTTTTGGAGCTTGTTTTGCCTCTGTTATTTATTTGTTTTGTTTGTTTGTGTCTCGTTTGCGAGTAGACGTCGATTCGTCGGGGAATTTTGTGGAAGAAGGAGCACCCCAAGATCAAGATCAGTACATAGACCTTTTCCAAGGCAAGTCATACCTTTGATCATCTTGAACCCAGTTTTCAAATTACTTTGTGTTAAAGTATTGCATTCTACTTTAATTATTTATTTAAATGCTTTGGGCATAGTTATTATCCAAATTTGTTATCACACCTTGGCCTTGTATGTCATATTTCCTTGTCACCGTAGATTGGTTTATTAGTTGGTAATATTATAGCACCAATGTGGGTTGGTTAGATGCGAGTACAATTGCTTAGCCATGCAACGAATCATCATCATCACATGAGTTGCAATTATAAATTTGACTAAGTGATTATGGAACTATATGATAAGACTTTGTGTACTATGTGCTATTACTTTGTGCATGGCATATGTTGCACTAAAACCAACTGGGTGGTAAAGGATTTAGACTGAGGCAAGTGGTGGAAACTGTGTGATATGGTGGAAGCTGTGTGCATGGGAATGATAATCTGTGTGATTTAGTTAGAAATTGGAAGTCTTGCCTTGGTCAATTAAGGACTTAACTTTGTGCGCCATTGAACCGAGCTCTTCTGCACGCACCACATGCCCGGTATGGGACGGCCTAACTTAGTAAGTTATGGATTCTCGGCATTGATGTTCAGTGGATAGGTTAGGTGTGTGACAGGTGGAGGTGTGACTACTTGGTGGTTGCATCGCTGACGGTTCGCCGCTTCCCTGTCCATGTGTGTGTTATACCAATTCTATGTGAGCCGGATAGCGGGAAAGCACATCGGGAATGTCAATGTTTGAGATGAAGTTTCAACTGCTTTGTTACGATTGGTGCTTGCTACACTAGTTGTATCTTGTGGGTAAAGTGTACAACCTCTGCAGAGTGTTAAACAATCTATTCGAATAGTCGCGTCCGCGGTCATGGACATGCTCGGGGATTTCACACGAGGGGTAGTTTTCATAAAATGTTTGGGATGGGAGCTGTGTGACCTCAATCATATGGCTATGTGAAATAATCTGTTTAGCTGTGTGTCTTTGTGAAAATAATTGTTAAATTATTATTGTCTATTTGTTTTGAATTATGCTTTCAATCTATTATTCGTATTCAATTGCAAATGTTGCTTTTATGCAAAAGAACCACAGAAGCCTTTTCTTTGGAATAAGCCTGCATCTATAAACTGCATTTTGTGGTATGATTTGTGAGTACGGTTGTGTACTCACGCTTGTTGTAAAACTTGCGCCCAAACCTACGTAAGAGGAGGAGTCACGCCGCTTTGAGGAGGAGTTCGCGAAGGTTGCCGATCGTTAAGGTCGGATCCCGCCGGTTGCCTGTGGTGAATTGGTGGGATCTACGTTGGAGTTATTTCCGTTCCGCCGCTGTTTAATTCTCTGTTAGCCCTGCGTGGCTTAATAAGTGTAAACTCGACCATAAGGTCAAAACCCTTATTTGTTATTCAAACTAATCGTTTACTTTATTTATCGTTTGTGTGGATCGATATTTACCTATGTTAATCCTGTGTGCACTAGCGTGATCCTGGACTAGTGCAGTATACACAGAGGGTTCCAGAATCGTAATTCTGGGTCCCGACACTATACACCATCTTCAACATGCCCTCTAGTGTGGTGTCCACCGAGTACCTCACCTAGGTTCTCATCCAGGGATGAAACTTTGGAGATCCCTCTTTCTGCTACTACGGATGGGGCTCTTGCACCCTAATGTCGCTTTTATGATGTGCCTACGTCGCTATCGTATGCTTGCGACACGAGCTGCTCGAGTTGGAGGACATGTTCTTCTATTTCCCCGTACGGACGGTGGATAGAGAGGAGCATACCTACCAGGTGGAAGGTATGCAATTCATCACTCCACACCTGCACCTCGTCGGTTTCATGAGATCACCGATAGATATCTGCATTATGTGACCCACGAGCTATTGGAGGCTCGCTGGAGGATCTTCACACTCGAGGACATCATCGCTTTGATGGTGGCCCAGGTGCTCTTTTTGTGGGAGCTATTGTATGGGGAAGATGCCGTACTAGCACCTGCTGAGGAGTTGCCAGAGCCCACCATCCGTATCCGATCAAGTACCCGATGTCCCCGTATGTCGGCTATCGGTCACTGCCGTCGCGTGATGTCCATCTACTAGGATACGGAGGAGCCGCCACGAGTAGCGTAACGACACTGTCTTCTCCACGACAGGCGTGAGGAGATCGAGTTCATTGGCCCTTCATCCTCTGCTACCCCGGAGTCTTCACATGCTGCTCGATGCGACCACGACGTCTAGATCTAGATTAGCAGTCAAAGAGCTCACTTGTCGGGTATAGCGTGAGCACTTTTGGGTATTTTGGTATGTTAAAATATGTAAGGCGCTGGTGTATGATGATTGTAATTTGCTATGATAGTTTAGTTGCTTATTTTATAATGTTTGAGCAATGGGCATGCAAACCATGTAAAACTTAACTAGTATGTTAAAGTTTCATGAGTGCTGTCCTTATGGTTTAAAAACATGCATATTTCAGTTTTAGATGAATTATTTTAGTATGGGATGATGTTACTTGCCGACCCACTTAACTTGTACTTATTCCCCCACATCCTGGCCACATTTGTTAACCTGCATGTTGCATGAATAGGATGCTGGTAACACGCTCTGTTAACCAACTCATGGTTTCGGGAGCTGCCTTCGGGTCATGGCATCCAAAAGACGAGGTCCCCTGATGGGAACGGGCTCCCGATCTTCCAACAGGTTCTGGATAAGTTCGATTTGGTGGAGGCGCGACACAAATCGACTCGGCTTCCGAACAACACGTTCCGAATCCCGCAATCGCAGCACCACGTCTCCTCAGGTTATCAACCGTGCGCAACCCGGTTGACCTCACCAAGAAGGCTAATCCTCGCCTGCGAATCGAAGAACACAAGCAAGAACAAGGAAGAGCACAACGGAATTGCAGATGTATTGTTTTAGCACTCGAAAGTTGGGGTCTCACAAACCGATGAACGGCGAAACTGTTCAAGACAGAATTAATCTAAGCAAAACCCAACCCTAATGGTGGGGATGGTGGATGTATATAGAGGACTGAGGGGCGTGCAAAACCCCTGGACGCGCCCTAATGGGCTCCAACACGATACAAAGCCGAACGGTCCAAAAGACGGTGACGCAGCACCCTGACAGATTCTGAATGCCCACTTGTTTCGACGATTCCCGTTGACTCAGAAGGAATTTTGACATGGGACCAGAGCCATTGGAAAGGTCGTCTTCTCAGCTTTCGATACATATGTGGAACATCCAAAACGGAGCCCGGATGCGATCTGGGCGTACATTTTAGTGCGGCCTGGTCCTGGACTCGAATTGGATTCGAAGTCGGCTTGAGTTGGGCCTCCAACATGATTCGACCGCCCTTGCTGGACTTGTGCGCCAGAGCCCTTCTCCAAGTACTTCCAGTCCTCTCCTGGTTTCTAATCATAATTAAATCATTAGGTAGCAATCGATTCTCAAATGAACAAAAGAAGTACTTAGGAACGAGCTCACTGTAAATTCAATTGTTGGGCGCGAGCTCTAGTGATTGGTCCTTGAATGTCAAGTAGAGGATTGTTGTGTGTATCCGAAGAAGTGATGTCCTCATCATCCTCCCCTCTTGAAGCGGAGTTGTCCTCAACTCACCTCATCTTCTTCTCCCAAGTATGGCTTCAAATGAAATGTTAAAGGTGGGACTAACCCCAAACTCGGAAGGCAACTCAAGTTTATATGCATTATCATTTATCTTCTCAACTATTTTAAAAGGACCAAAGAGCTCTGGGCATCAATTTTGACTTTCGTAACTCTCAGAAATCTATCCTTTCTCAAGTGCAACCAAACAAAATCACCCGGTTCAAGTTTAACTTCCTTTCTACCTTTACTACCAATAATCCTATATTTTCATTCATCTTTTCAATGTTTGCCTTAGTAGTCTCATGCATTTTGACAATAAAATCAGACGCTCCTTAGCATCATTATGAACTCTCTCACTAGTAGGCAAAAGTAAAATATCAAGAGGGGCACGTGGATTGAATCCATATACTACCCGAAAAGGACTTACCTTGGTAGTGGAGTGTTCCTTTCGATTATATGCGAACTCAACATGCGGCAAACACTCTTCCCTGACTTCAAATTATTCACAAAACAGCTCTCAAAGATGGTAGACAATGCGGTTCACCACCTTGATTTGGCCATCGGTTTGTGGGTGACATGTTGTGAGAACAACAACTTTGTACCCAACTTGTTCCATAGAGTACGCCAAAAGTGACTCAAAAACTTGGCATCACGATCTGAAACAATAGTAGAAGGCATACCATGCAAACGAACTATCTCTTTGAAAAAGAGGTCAGCAATATGAATGGCATCATCGGTTTTATGACATGGTATAAAATGAGCCATCTTAGAAAAACGATCCACAACAACAAAAATGCTATCCCTCCCCCTCTTAGTCTTGGGCAATCCTAAAACAAAGTCCATAGAAATATCTGCCCACGGAATAGAAGGAACAGGAAGAGGCATATACAAACCATGTGGATTCAAGCGAGACTTAGCTTTTGCCATGTAGTGCAATGAGCCACAAACCGCTCAACATCTCGCCTCATTTTGGCCAAAAGAAGTGTGTGGCCGTAACGTCCTCCGCCTTCTTAGCACCAAATGTCCCATCAAACCGCCGCCATGCGCCTCCGCAACAACAAAAGACGAACGGATCCAACTAGAATGCATAGGCGGTTAGCTCTAAATAAGAACCCATCATTGATCATGAATTTATTCCATGCTTGTCCCTCTTTACAATGCAACAACACATCCTTAAAATCAGCATCTAAAGCATATTGTCCTTTAATGGTTTGAAGACCAAAATGTGACAATCAAGTTGAGACAACATGGTATAGCGCCGAGACAAAGCATCAACAATCACATTATCCTTCCCTTTCTTGTGTTTAATGACATAAGGAAAAGATTCAATAAATTCAACCCACTTAGCATGTCTACGATTCAAATTGGTTTGACTACGAATATGCTTAAGTGATTCATGATCAGAATGAATGACAAATTCTTTAGACCATAAATAGTGTTGCCACGCCTCTCAAGAACGAACAAGAGCATACAATTCTTTATCATACGTGGAATAATTAAGAGCAGGACCATTCAATTTTTCACTAAAGTAGGCAATGAGTTTGCCTTCTTGCATCAAAACACCACCAATACCAATTCCGCTAGCATCACATTCTAGCTCAAAAGTCTTACCAAAATCCGAAGTTGGAGCAATGGTGAGTGTGTAAGCTTGTCCTTCAAAAGATTAAAGGACTCCTCTTGTGATGGCCCCCAATGAAACACGACTCCTTCTTTGTCAACTCAATCAAGCGGTGTCGCAATGGTGCTGAATTCCTTGACAAAGCGGCGATAAAACCCCGCAAGGCCAAGAAAACTCGCGACTTGGGAGACCGTCGTGGCGTGGGCCAACTCCATATCGCCTCCACCTTGGCTCTATCAACCTCAATTCCCTGTGGAGTCACAACATAGCCAAGAAAAGAGACTCGATCCGTGCAAAAGGTGCACGTCTCAAGGTTACCAAACAGACATGCATCTCTCAAAGCATTAAAAACAGCACGTAAGTGATTCAAATGTTCATCCATGGACTTGCTATAAATCAAGATATCATCAAAGTAAACGACCACAAATTTGCCAATGAAAGGACGAAACCTCGCTCATTAATCGCATAAAGTGCTAGGTGCATTAGTTAAACCAAAAGGCATGACTAACCACTCATACAAGCCGAACTTAGTTTTAAAAGCGCTTTTCCATTCATCGCCAAGTTTCATTCTTATTTGGTGGTATCCACTACGCAAGTCAATCTTTGTGAAAATTATAGCACCACACAACTCATCAAGCATGTCGTCTAGCCCGGGAATAGGATGACGATACCTTATAGTAATGTTGTTAATGGCTCTACAATCTACACACATACGCCAAGAACCATCTTTTTGGGTACCAAAGAACAGGAACAACACAAGGACTAAGGCTCTCACGCACATACCCATGGTCCAAAAGGTCTTGGACTTGTCATTGAATCTCCTTAGTCTCGTCGGGATTGGTCCGTGCACGCCGCGGTTTGGCAAACTCGCCCAGGATCAAGTCAATCGGTGCTCAATCCCTCGAATGGGTGGAAGTCCCGGAGGTATCTCATCGGGAAAACATCTCTAAAATCCGCAAAAGGTTAGTGACAGAGCGCACAAAGTGCAAGGCATATTATCAAGAGAAAATAAAGCATCTTTGCACACAAAAGCATAGCATGTATCATTAATATCATCAATTTCAGCAAGGTCTGATTTTGTGGCAAGCATATGAGAATGTTTTTCAGATTTATCATGTTCCTTTGGATCATTAGCGAGAGTAGCTCGCTCCCTATCGGCCTCTATAATCTCAAATTGGGTCAAAGGCGTAAAGTAACTTTCTTTCCCTTATGCATAAAAGTGTATTTGTTACTACTACCATGGTGCAAAGCATCATTATCAAATTCCCAAGGTCGACCTAATAAAAGAGAGCATGCTTGCATGGGAACCACATCACAATCAACATGATCAAGATAACCACCAATGGAAAAATGGACTCGCATGTTTGTGTTACCTTAGCTTTTCAGAGTCATTTAACCACCGAATATGGTATGGATGTGGATGCGTCGCGTGGTCAAGGCAAGCTTCTTGACCAAATCGTAACTCACCAAGTTGTTGCAGCTTCCTCCATCAATGATGACATGTGCGCGTCGGTTCTTGATTGCAAAGAAAGTCTCAAACAAATTATGGCGCCGAAGCTTATCGGGTTGTTGTACCGTGTGCCGAGGACTCATTGCACAATGATGTTCGTAGCATTGCCGTGGACGCCCACCAAGGAACAGTCGTCATGACCACCGCCATTGTCGTCCGAGGCGAAGCAACGCCATCATCCTCCTCGACATCCGGCAGCCGATGTAGCCTCCATCTTCCGTGGCGATGTATGCCCGCTGCTAGGGCAATTCCTCCGCATACGACCAAGTCCATGGCAGCGTGGCACCGAATGTCGGAGGAGCGCCCGTGGAAGGCACGGAAGAAGAACTCTTGGCGGAGCACGCAAAGAATTTTTGTAGAATCTGCAGGCGTGTCGTGGAAGGTGGCTTTGGTGGCGCGCAGCAATCTTGTTCATCGGTGGTGGAGAACGAAACTCAAGAAGACTTGGGCGTCCCGTCGATGTAGTCGTCGCGGCGTGCAGGAGGGTCGCCCGCTGCTTGCCGTCGCCGATTCCTTGCGCCCTCGCAATTCTTTTTCGCAAGCATAGCAAGTCGGAACAACCGGCTGATGAGTAAATTCTTTATAATCAACAATGTCCTGAATTTCACGCCAGAACCCCCCATAGAAACGACAAATCTTATCCTCTGCTTCCTCAACAACCCCACAACGCACCATACCCTTTGAAGCTCAAAGATAATAGTCCCAATGTAACTATCACCTTGTTCTAAGCGCTGTAATTTTTTTCTCAAATCACGCTTATATGAGGGAGGAACAAAACGACACGCATAGCTTCTTTTAACCGCTCCCATGTGTCGTTGTAAGCGCATGGTACCCAGCTCATTCCACCGATAATAGCAAAGTCCTTAAACTCACTAGTAGCCAAGTGAGAATTAAACTTCGCTCTACCGTCATCTCCCAATCAAGATATATTGCAGCATCATAAAGGCCGAAAAAGATGGGATGGTAAACTTGACTTTAGCAAAGGGTCATCGTTACCATGACGGTTTTGGTTATTACCTCCCATACCATGTCCATTTTTCTTTCAAGACGCCGACGTAGTCGCGCATCTTGTGTCTCCGTTGATCAATGTTGCCAACCGCATCATGCAATCGTGTCATCATCATGATGATGGCCGCCATTGACATGCGTGGCGCGTGCCTCAATGTGTCCATCGACCGGTGAGGTCAACCATCCGCCGCTCCACCCGCCAATGCCTTCGTGGTGTTCAGCGGGCAATGGCGCGACGATGGTATCCATTCGCGCGCCGAGATCGATGAATGAAGCATTTTGTTTGTCGAGCGCACTTGTAGCCGTCGCGACTAACACACTCGTTGAAGTCGACCTGTCGCGTCCTTCGGTCCTGCCATGGTTAGTGGAAACACAGGGAAAACAAAGGGAAAACAAAATGATTATCCCTATCAACTACAAAGGAGGACAGTGGGAACCCGCAAAGGAAGTGGCTTACCAAGCTCTTACAAGTGTTCTTACCAACGCAAACCGTAGGTGGTACAACCGGTGGCTAGTTCGTGATACCTGGAGAGTGTGACCCGGCGATTGCAAGGGTCAAAAGCTGTGCTATCCGGAAGTAGGTATATGGAGCTTGGAAGGCCAAATATGTCAGTGGAACACAAATCAATAATAGATAGTAATGCTGAGTAAATGTCCAAAACACGGGTCCTAGTTGTCGGGTCTAAATGTGTCCTATAACGTGTATGATATGATGAATAAGGAGTCAAGACCGAATAGTAAAGCAAAGACAAAGAACAAGGATGGTCGTAAAGACAAAGACAAGGATGGCTGTAAGGACAAAGACAAATCAATATCCACACCTAAAATCAGGCTCTCTCTCTCTCTCTCTCTTTTTAGGCACGGAGCTCTCAGTGTCTTTTTTTCTCAGGCAAAACCAGGTGCCGAATTTTTTTTATTTTTTCTGTTATTTTTTTCATGAAGCAGAGCACAGAAATAGGAACCACACAAAGTTTCACCTCAATCTGATGTAAGGTGTGGCCTACAGAAAATGATGAATGTGTCAGAATTCGTGATGAAAGTTCAGAGCTCGAGTACTACACTTTTCAGGCCGAATTTGGGCAAAATAAATTGCTGAACCCCACAAAGTAGGAGGTTTCGGATGCAAAATTTAATTTCACCCAATTTCAAAAAATCGTCGATTTGAGTTCAGAGGCTAAAGTTACTACTGTTTGAAGGAGGACCTCCGAAAGTTATGGTTGTGTGGACGCTAAACGAAATCGGTGGAGGAAATTGGTGGAAAATGGGGCGGAAGCTCGGGAAGAGGTGGGGATGGTGTTGGGTGATCACGAGGTTTAAGGGGAATTGTGCTGGGTGATCACGAGACGCAATGTATGACTCAAAAACAGAGGGTGGGAGGGTGGGAGAAACAAACGCGTTGACGACTAGGGTTTGTATGAGAGGTAGCGAAGCAAGACAACCCGAAATAAAACACGATCTAAACCAAAGAACACAACTCGACTAAGGACACAAACGCAACACTACTGCACTCAAATCAAATTGTGCAAAAGGCTAAACGAGATCCGGGACAGGAACAACCTATGACTACAATTTTTGTAGGGTTTTTCTTGGACTCTAGGATGAAACCGAAAACAACAAAGGTAGGTAAACTCAACTCGAAGGAACACCAAGCTCGATTACCACTTGATGGGAACGGGTCCCGATCTTCCAACAGTTCTCGATAAGTTCGACGGTGGAGGCGCGACACAAATCGACTCGGCTCCGAACAACACGCTCCAACCCCGCAATCGCAGCACCACGTCTCCTCGTGTTATCAACCGCAGCGCAACCCGCTGACCTCGCCAAGAAGGCTAATCTCGCCTGCGAATCGAAGAACACAAGCAAGAACAAGGAAGAACACAACGGAATTGCAGATGTATTGTTTTAGCACTCGAAAGTTGGGGTCTCACAAACCGATGAACGGTGAAACTGTTCAAGATAGAATTAATCTAAGCAAAATCCAACCCTAATGGTGGGGGTGGTGGCTATATATAGAGGACTGAGGGGCGTGCAAAACCCCTGGACGCGCCCTAATGGGCTCCAACACGATACAAAGCCGAACGACCCAAAAGGCGGTGACGCAGCACCCTGACAGATTCTGAATGCCCACTTGTTTCGACGATTCCTGTTGACTCAGAAGGAATTTTGACATGGGACCAGAGCCATTGGAAAGGTCGTCTTCTCAGCTTTCGATACATATGTGGAACATCCAAAACGGAGCCCGGATGCGATCTGGGCGTCCGTTTTAGTGAGGCCTGGTCCTGGACTCCGAATTGGATTCGAAATCGCTTGAGTTGGGCCTCCAACATGATTCGACCGCCCTTGCTGGACTTGTGCGCCAGAGCCCTTCTCCAAGTACTTCCAGTCCTCTCCATGGTTCCTAATCATAATTAAATCATTAGGTAGCAATCGATTCTCAAATGAACAAAAAGAAGTACTTAGGAACGAGCTCACCTGTAAATTCAATTGTCGGGCGCGAGCTCTAGTGATTGGTCCTTGAATGTCAAGTGGAGGATTGTTGTGTGTATCCGAAGAAGTGATGTCCTCATCATCCCCAATCCTCTGCAACCTAACCCGTTGCATCCATCTGCTCCTGAGGATCAGCATGCCACTGAGGAAGCGGAAGTGTTGCCTCCACCACCCATAATGATGCAAGTGCTCGCCATGATCGAGCAAGGGTGGTAGATGAATACGTTGCTGCTATAACAGTTAGTGCAGAACACCACCGACATGGGCACTGTAGCCACTGGAGGTGGAGTTGCCGCCATACCATAGTCAAGGATGGGCGAGTTCATGCGAACTCAACCATCGACCTTCTTGTCTGCGGTAGATCCTCTCAACGCCGACAATCGCTTCACCCATTGAGATTGTTGGTCATTGGCCAATGCAATGACGGGAGAAGGTGCTATATGCATCCTACACCATGCATGCGCAGCGCGCTTGTGGGAGAACCATCAGGCCATCCTTGGAGAAGGCCAGACCCTCACTTGGGCCACCTTCAAGAAGGTGTTCCATGATGCCCACATCCCAGCGGGTCTCATATACATCAAGAAGCGGTAGTTATATGAACTCAGATAGTGGAACATGACCATGATAGAGTTTCTACATCGTTTCAACTACCTTGCCCGGTATGCTACTTCTGAAATACCGGACGAGGGGATGAAGTATGCTCTCTTCCAGGAGCACCTCAACGATGAGATGAAATGATCACTCACTACCCACGACATTCTCAACTTCTAGACCTTGATCAACAAGGCAAGATGGGTTGAAGATAGCACTTGGACGATCGCAGAAAGCTTCAAGCGCAAGTGGTTAGTGCAGAAATCAGCAAGCAGCAGCACGCTGAGACCGCGCAGTTGGCAACCATCGAATGCACATCCTTCAGCACCACCACCTTCGTGGTTTCAAGCACAAGGTCTCCGCCCGTAGCAAGCCACGGTTTTGCCGTCTGGGACACAAAACCGGGCAGCAGTCACTACTACAAAAAGGCTAACCCTAGACGCCTCATCATAGACGGTTCCTTAGGAACCGTCTGTGTTGTACTTATCACATACGGTTCCAAAGTAACCGTCTGTGATAGGCCACTATCACAAACAGTTCTCAATACAAATCATCTGTGATAATTCACAAACGGTTCTTAATATGAACCGTCTATGATAATCACATTCATCACAGATGGTTCTTAATATGAACCGCCTGTGATAATTCACAGACAGTTTGTATTCTTAATACGAACCATCTGTGTTGAAGGTACATAACAGACGGTTCTAAAGTAGAACTGTCTGTGATAAATACTTTGCATATAGAGGCCGTGTATGGAGAACCCGTGCACGGCCTCTATATGTGCAATTAATTACTAAAACGAGTTGCCCAGTAATAAACAGTCGATAAAAGGACCATATATCGTTTACACCATAGACGATAAAAGACCATATACTGTTTACATCACAGACGATAAATAAGGATCAGCGATCCTATCTTAACCTTGAAATCTTTGTAAACCTTCTCGTCGGCTTCTGGTGTATGGATCGGCGCTCGTTAGATCAAACGCTCCACTGCGACCTGCACGCCGATTTGAGCTTGTAGCCATTCTGACTCCTGATCAAGCTCCATATAGCCTAGAGGCCATCAATCCCGGCCCTCCGTCCTGGCGTGGTCGACCCGCCTCCCGCACCGTATGTCATCCTCGACTCTCCGGCTGCATCCTCGGTGCGGACCAAGTAGTTCCATAGGACGATCTCGACGATGAGGTTTACTCACCGAATTGCGGAGACCCTCGCATTGATCCATCGGAGGAGGAGCTCCAGACAACAGATGATGGCCGCTATGGTCTCCGATAGATCAGAGGGCCTACAATGGATGGCATTGCGAATGAAAGGCTTGTCCACGCTTTGGGGCTGACACACTGAGAGGTGCAAGTACACAACCATAATGTAGGCCAATAAAGCCGGTATGAGAGGGGAAGCCATTTGGAGTTTGTGGAGAAAGAGGATCAATAAGAGGTTTGTGAGAAATCTACTTCAGAAGGAGATGTCTATTTTTAAAACAAGTACTAATTAAAGGCAGAGCGGGAGACGAAGAGCACATCGCGAAGGTAATTAAAGCCAGAGCGGTTCACGAGGCGAACGAGGCATATCACAGATGGTCCTTATTATGAACAGTCTGTGATAGATTACCTATCACAGACGGTTCTTCATACAACCGTCTGTGATAATTAATATATCACAAACGGTTAGTATTAAAAACCGTCTGTGATAGGTAATCTATCACAGACGATTTGTAATAAGAACCATCTGTTATTCATCATAGACAGTTCTATTTTAGAACCGTCTGTGATATGAATTATAGACGGTTCTACTTTAGAACCGTCAGTGATATGCTGGCACTATAAATATCGGCTCCCTACAGAGCCCCTGGCCCCTAGCGCCTCCACCCCCTGACCCAATTTCGGTTTGAGCCGCCACCCCCATTGTGCCACCTTAGAGAGGAGAAGGAAAGGAGGAAGCTAGAGAGGAGGAAGGGAGGAGAAGGAGATCAAGAGGAGGAGATCAGGAGAAGGAGAATGTGAGGAATCTCGCGGGTTATTTAGAATTTTCATCGTGAGCTCCGAGGGTAACGATCTGTAACTCTTTATATTTTCTCTAGGTTAATCTTTAATCAATTTTAGTATGTTTGGTTACTAGGCGGAGTAACATATTTGCAGTTTATTAATCTAATTTAACACTACTAATTTTTTATGTGTGTAGCGTAGATGGACTGGAACTAGATGTACCGTGTGAACCGTGTGAGTGAAGAGTACATTAAGGGTGTGTTTGCTTTTAAAAGAGCCGCCGAGCAGGATATGTTGAAGAAGGGGATAGAATTTATGTACTGTCCATACATTGATTGCGATAATCTGAAGATGTTTAACAACTCGACGCAGATCGAAACGCACTTGATTTGAAGGGGCTTCAAAAAGGGGTATACATGTTGGACCAGTCACAGTGAAGAGCAGATTATATAGAAAGTTAATAATGACAACATCGCCGAGGAATTCAACGATATGCCGGATGTGGACTATGTTTTTGATGAGGATAGGTCACATGATGACAATCTGGATCAGATGCTACGCGATACAGAAGGGAACTACAGTGAGAGAGAGTTTTGTAAATTCAAGGAACTACAGTGAGAGAGAGTTTTGTAAATTCAAGGGCTTAATGGAGGACTCGGGGAAACCTTTGTTCCCTGGCTGCAAGCCAGAATAAACAAGGATGTCAACCGTGCTTGAACTGTTGAAATTGAAGGCAAGCAATGGTTGGTCCGACAAGAGTTTCACGGCGTTATTAGGTCTCCTAGTGGACATCCTTCTAGAGGGAAACGTGTTACCCAGCACCACCTACCAAGCCAAGAAGGTTATTTGTCCATTGGGAATGGAAGTAGAAAGAATACATGCATATCCGAACGATAGTATCCTGTACCGTAAAGAGTATGCAGATATGCATGTATGTCCCGTGTGCATAGCATCCCGATACAAGCGTAAGAATACTGCTAAGGTGAAGCAAGGACCTTATACTAATATGTTGTGGTATCTACCTGTGATCCCACGTTTGAAGCGTTTATTTGCGAACCGAAAGGATGCAAGATTGCTGCGTTGGCACTCAGAGGGGTGTAAGAAAGATGGAAAGCTAAGACACCTTGCTGATTCTGCCCAGTGGAGAAACTTCGATTGGAGCTTTGAAGAGTTCGATGCGGAACCGAGAAACATAAGGTTAGGGTTGAGTACAGATGGAATGAATCCTTTCGGTAACATGAGCAGCTGACACAGCGCCTGGCCCGTGAATCTATGTTTGTACAACCTTCCTCCTTGGCTGCGTATGAAGCAGAAGTACATTTTGATGTCACTACTTATCCATGGGCCAAAGCAACCTGGGAACGATATTGATGTGTACCTAGCACCATTGCTGGAAGATCTTGTGACACTATGGAATGAAGGGGTACAAGTATGGGATGCGTACAAACGAAAGAACTTCATTTTACGCGCCATGTTGTTCTGCACTGTGAGGACCCGGAATATTTAACTAGTAACACTTAACCTCCAAATGGTTCTAGCATTACTAATTAAACATTCTAAGCCTCGATGGACATATGTTTCCCAGAATTGCAACATATGCGCATCATCACAAAATTACACATCATTTCCATACAACAATATCACTAAGTTCAATAACAACATAAAGTAAAGTTATTACAAAAGAGAGCCGACCGGCCAAATAGATCAATATACAAAAATGACAGCGGAAGCAAAAGCGCCATAAGATGGCTAGAACAAAAGTCGACCGGTTAGCCACACACCCACAAGGCAACCGACCGGGCCGCCAAGCTAGTCGCCCCGCAAACTACCACAACACAGCTCGCAAAAGTGAGGCCCCTCAGGCTCACCTCCTTCCTCTGCAACAAAACAATTAAGCATAGCATCTGAGCACAAAGATTGTCTTTGTACCCGCAAGATCGACGTGTGGAATAGAGCACTATTCATAACTACATGCAAGCTTGTTTAGGTGGAGGTTGTATGTCTCATTTTGCATGAAGCCAACTTTATTTGCAATAATGTAATACATTTAAAAGCAAGTTTGCAAATCTGTTTTTAATGTTGAAATAACAAGAATAAAGATACATACAAGTAACCACACGGAAGTGACTATCCCAATAGCCACCACAACATAGCACTAATCCCCGATTCGTACTCACCCATCAAGTTTTAATTTAAAAGGTTGTAGTCTAACTCTTGAAAGACCTCCCAAGCGTGTCCATAACCTAGACGAGGCTATTCGAATAGTTTTAACCCTGCAGGGTGTACCAATGTACCCACACTTCGCATCGCCTTTAAGCCAAAACACACTTCGAAGGTATGCAGCACGCTAAGTCCTACGAGACGCTTTCCAATATTGTGTATTAACTACGAGCCGCTCGTATGGGTAGAAACACCATACGCTACATTGCAAGTTTAAAGACAACAAATCCCATCACGGGTGAAGTCTTTCTGACACTACAATGCTCCCAACACCATCCTCCGCGACCTCCTGCGACCCGAGCCAATACACGCCAAAGTACTAAGTCAAGAGAGGTCCCATACCCTCTAGTGTGGTTAGCACGCTAAAATGCTTGGTTTAGTGTAACAAGATGTTCGGTCCTTGTTGACTCGTGCACCATTCCAGCCACACCGAGAATCACACCAACATACCATTGTGCCCAAGTCTAAATCATTTTGTTTTCAGTTTTAGTTTTCATAAGTAGACATGGCACAAGATGGAAATCATAATACATAATAAGCTTGTGTGATCAAGGTTATCGACAAGTCGATAACCGCCCATTTCTACCGGCTAAGCATGGCTAAGCAATTAATTCGCAACTACTATGACAAGAGCCCTCCACGAACTCTTAATCACAGCAAGTAACCTAGGCTCATGGTAGTAGAGGATAATCATTTGCTAAGGAAATGCATCTACTAGGCCAACTATTAAAACAAAGTAGCAATGCATACATAGAATTTGTAATCAACATAAATACTTAAAATACTGGGATTAACATGATCAAACTGCTTGCCTTCTTGTTGTTGCTCAATTGGTTATGAGGATCGTTCTGGGATTACCGCAAATGTCGAATCCTAAGCGAAGAGGCAAAAAGAACCAAGAACAACCAATAAGACGAGCCACAAATAAACCAATGAGCAAGCAACAATTATCCAAATACGACGAAATTTATACACAAGGTAGAATACAAATATACCTAGTCATAGAAACTGGAAAACCTAATTTGGATTTGTGGTAAAAGATATTGCCTAAAACACATTTCGCCATAATTAACACTGTAGCAAAAATATTTTCTAGAAAGATTTTGAAGCTGAAATTTTTATGGTAGCTACTACTGGTATTGAAATAACCCATATAAAATTTCAGGTCATTTGGAGTTAAAGTGATTTAGTTATGATTTTTCTAAGATGCAAAATTGGCATAATGCACTTTCCAGAGCATAAATATGTTCAAAGCTAATTTTACAGTTGAAGTATACCAACAGAGGGTTCTCTAGAATTTATCATATATATTTTGCATTTACAGAGAATTACCGTGCATTTTATAAGTCTCCTAGAATTTTCTAATTGCTAAAAATAGGTACTAACTCATTAATCAAGGTTTCTGTTATAATCTTGGACCTATCATCATTTCTACATTAACATTGGGTTGATAACAAATTTATCAAAGTTGGAATCATTCATTTTGGATATACACGAGCAAGATATGCATTTTCTAACGTTTTATCCATTTTCCAGGAATATTCAAAATGACAAACCAAGTTATTCCTAGTCATACAATTTTCTCTCATCGAACATGCTTAAATCCATTTTTATAATGAGCTAAAGTGATAACATAATTTATTCCAATGGAATTAACTAAAAGCGCTTAAAATGAATTAGTTATGAGTTTCTAAAGTTTTTATATCATTTTCACCACAAACAAATACTTACCAAATACGTAACAACCTAATAGAAGAAAATGACGTGGACGCCGGCAACCCTTGATCTCGACATCCACGGCTCACGCCGCAAAACAGCAAGACGCCGCGAAACCCATTGAAACCCACCGTTGGATCAAGATCCAACGCGGCGCGACGAGTGTATGCAACCGACGGTGCGCGTTGCTTAGGCCAATCCCACCGCAGATCGGCGGATGGACGGCCGAAACGCACCAACAACCGGATTGTCCGATTGCACACACGATCTCACCATTGATCGCAAGATCGACGGCCCGAAGCGACGAGGGAACCGGATGGTCCGACGCATGCAGATCCGGGCGCAGATCACAAAATGGACGGCGCTATAGATCGAAGTTCAAAAAGGGTATCGACGAGTGGGACCGCATGTCGCTGACTACGAGTCACGACCGCAACGATTTAACCCACGCCAAGATAAAGGCAGGGCCCACAAGTCGGCGAATTCGCAGAAGGTTTCCGACAGATTAAGTGCCGACATTTTTATTAATCAATGATTAAGCATTAATGATGTCGGAACGATGCGAGTGAAACAGATTGATTTAAGGAGATTGGGCCCACCGTCGGTGGCCCAATAATAATGATTAAGACATAATTAACAGCTAATGATTGGTAATTAATGTGTCCTAATGATCGACGAAACGGAGCTTACGTGCGCGAAACCCGAGTGGCTTTGACGGCTTGTCGCCGCGACTCCGGCCACGGCGCGCGCCACAAACTATCAAAATGGGTTCGCAATAGTGTTGCGGACCCAACGGTGGTGACCTCGCGCCGGTGGAGGTTCGGAACGCCGCAGCCGGAAAACAAAGATGAAGGCCGACACGGCAAAACACTAAAATAGCAAAATGCTCTCGCAGCCCAAGGAAGCGAGTGCCATGACTTCTAGGGACTACATAGGAGCTACCTTAACCGAGAGGAGCTCCAAAGATGGCGGGAAGACTTGAACACGATGAAGTCCACCGAGCCGAAGAAGATGAAGTGGAAATGAGGTTCGAGCAAAATGAGTGGAACCACATCATTACCACACTTCATTATAGCTCAAAGAGGCTCCAAAAGCAAGTAATTGCAAAAGAATCACTTACCGAGTCGAGAAGAAAGGGGGTGAAACCAACTGAAAATCTCCAAACTTAAAATTGAGTGATTCTCGTGAATGCAACCCAAAATCAAGTTAGGGAAATATAAAGGAGGTTGAGGAGTTCAAAGGGTGCAAGAAATGTTGAGGATGAACCATCGACACCAAGGCCGCCATTGGAGCTCTACTACCAACAATGGTGTTTTGAGGGGAGAGGTGTTCTTGAGCTCAAACACGAGAATAGCTAGGTGTGGTGCAAAAGAACACCTGTGAGGACCTAGGGAGCCAATTTATAGGAAGGATTAGGTTTTGAGCAAGAACATGAGCCCATGGTGAGTTTCGGTTCATGGCGCGGTTGTAGACCACGAAATGATGGGAGCAAGTGAGCATGGTGACAATGGAGGAGAAAGCTCATGCATTAAATGCATTGCAGAGACGTTGACAAAAGCAACGTGGAGGTGACACATCAACGCCGCCCCGCGCCTCTCGCCGCCATTGCCGCGTCGTGCGCTCGAAGAAGCAGGAGGAAGAAGAAGTAAAGACGAACGGTGACCGCCGGATCGAAAATGGACGGTCACGATTAAACAAGTTCGCGGACAGTCCGATTGCTCTCAAGGATCTCGGACGGCTGGATTGAGATCCAACGGTCCCAAATGATTAACGCAACCGAGGGTCCGAATGCTCACATGAACGTGGGCCGAGCGATTTGAATCCAACGGCCGATATCGCGACGCGGCTTTTAAACGCGCTCGGTGCAAATTAGGTGGTTCAACTAAGTCAAGTGGCTCGGACTCGAGCCCGACTTGAACCCAATGAATAGTGAATTTGGTTTTAGGTTTTTAATTAAGTGAGACTTTTGAGGATTTATTTGGGGTAGCAAAATAACTCCAAAAATTCTGAAATTTTTACAGAGCTTGCTGATCGAGACATTGACCTTGTGTAGAATTTTCAGAGAGTTTTATGCCGCGAATAAATCTCCAAAATTCTACAAGGCTCTGTTTAATGTTTGATGAGAGTCAAACAGGTTTGATCGCCTCTAAAAATATTCAAACAATTTCTAAAAATTGTGGAATTTTTCAGAGGGTCACATACCACCACAGAGACTTAGGAAAATATATCCAGAGGATGATCATAAGATTTGACAAGATTGTTTTTGAAGGAACAGGATTTGTATCAAAAGACTTGTGACTTTGCATTTCCATAAGTCTTGTACAATACTTGTGCAATACAAACAGGAAACACATGATGTAAGAAAAAGTTTTAATTTCTACTCATTTTCTTACATTTGAAACACAAGCCCAAAATTTGGGATGTTACAACTCTCCCCCCCTTACAAGAATCTCGACCCGAGATTCTGTTTACTCGGAGAAGAAAGAAGGAAAATCTGCACGAAGGCGATCTTCTCGCTCCCAAGTTGCTTCATCTTCGGAATGGTTTGACCATTGAACCTTAAGGAACTTGATGGCACGGTTCCTTGTTCTCCGTTCAGATTCCTCAAGAATACGAACAGGATGCTCGTGGTAGGTCAAATTCTCCTGCACATCGAGAACCTCCAATGGAGCTTCCTCGGTCGGACGCGGAGGCACTTCTTCGTGTGTGAAACATGGAACACATCATGCACCCTCAAGTGCAACCGGTAGCTCCAATGCATGCGATCGCTCCAACTTTCTCGATGATACAGAAGGCCCAACATATCGAGGAGCCAACTTGCCCTTGATGCCAAAACGCCGATGGCCCTTCAAGGGTGAGACTTTGAGATACACAAAGTCATTGGGCTCAAAGCTCAACTCACGGCGACGACGATCGCATAGCTCTTACGCTCGATCGGGCCGTGCGCAGATGCTCGCGGATCAAGCGAACTCGACTTTCGGCCTCATTAATCGAATCGGGCGAAAATCGCCGCCACCGCCTCACACAGTTCAATGGGGTTCGCATCTCCTCCCATACAAAGCCTCAAATGGTGCCATGCCAAGATCGCCAAAGTCGTTGTTGTAGGAGAACTCGGCCAAAGGTAGGCATTTCTCCCACTTCTTCCCATAGGAAAGAACACAAACACGAGCATATCTTCCAACACTTGGTTGACTCGCCTGCGTCGACCATCATCCCGAGGATGAAAGGTCAGATCAAGTGAAGGCGGGTCCCCATAGCCTCTGCGACTATGCCAAAACCGCGAGGTGAAAAGTGCACCACGATCGTAAATAATCGTCTTGGTACACCGTGAAGACTCACAATCCTCGAGACATAAAGTTCGCCAAAGGCCCCACACGAAGTCGCGTCTTGACAGAAGGAAATGTGCCACTTTAGTCAACCTGCCGATCACGACCCAAATAGCATCATTCCTTTGGACGAAGCGGGGCAATCCGTGATGAAGTCCATGCCAACGAATCCCACTTCCATTCTCGCACCGGCAAGGGCTGCAGAAGACGCTTTGACGCCGATGCTCGGCCTTCACACGACAAAGACACGCCGCACTCGCAACGAACCTAGCAATCTCGCGCTTCATTCGGGTCCACCGTAATCTCTCGACGAAGATCCTGATACATCTTGGTAGCCCCGGGTGAATAGACAAAGGAGAATCATGGGCTTCGGAGAATCAAATCCGCAATTCCATGACCTTAGGGACCACAAGACGCGCCCAAACCACACAACGCCATGCTCATCCTCCAAAAGCACTTGGCTATCCCATCTTAATGTTCTCGCTTGATCCGCTCACACCAACATCTGCTCATTGTGCCACCTGATTTGGTCCACCAAGGTTGGTTGCACAACCAACGGCAAGGGAACCGTGCTCGATCAAACCCAAATTGAGGCGCTGAACTCGAAATGAGGGTAGGTCGTCGCTCTTGGAGCATCAACATGTTGCAATACACCTTCCGATCGAGTGCATCCGCAACGACATTGGCCTTGCCCGATGGTACTCGAATACCCATGTCATAGTCCTTGATCAATTCCAACCATCTTCTTTGTCCGAGGTTCGGATCCGTGGGTGAACAAGTACTTCAAGCTCTTGTGGTCGGAATACACCTCACAACGGTTGCCAATCGATAATGCCGCGGATCTTGAGTGCATGGACCACGCAGCCTAACTCCAAGTCATGAGTAGGATAGTTGAGTTCATGAGGCCTTAATCGCCGCGATGCATAGGCCACAACCTTGCCCTCCTGCATAAGAACACAACCAAGACCCGACGAGAAGCATCACAATAGATATCAAAGCTCTTGTGAATATCGTGAGAACAAGCACGGGTGAGGTCAACCGCTTCTGAGTTCCCGAAACTCACATCACAAGCAATGACCACTCAAACTTCTTGTCCTTCTTAAGCAATTCGGTCATAGGCTTCGCAATCTTGGAGAAATTTCGATGAAGCGCGATAGTAGCCACCAAACCAAGAAAACTCCGCACATCCGTGATCGACTTGGCTGACCCCAAGATAGCACATCACCGACCTTGCTAGGGTCCACACCACACCTCCGCTGAAAGAACATGGCCCAAGAATGCCACTTCCTTCAACGAACTCGCGACTTGCCGAATTTGGCATACGGTGGTGCTCACGCAGCTTGCCCAATACAAGCTTAAGATGCTCAAAGATGCTCTTCTTCACTCTTGGAGTAGATAAGGATATCATCGATGAATACCACCACGAACCTATCCAAATACTCCATGAATACCAGTTCATAAGATTCATGAATAAAGCAGAGCATTAGTCAAACTAAAAGACATGACTGTACTCGTAAAGGCCATAACGAGTAGCAAAAGCCGTCTTAGGAATATCTCGCCCCGATCCTCGACTTGATGATAGCCCACCTCAAGTCAATCTTGAGAAGACTCGTGCTCGGCCAATTGATCGAAAAGATCATCAATACGGGCAAAGGATACTTGTTCTTTACCGCCACCTCATTAAGCTTGACGGTAATCAACACACACGCGCAAGGTCTTGTCCTTCTTCTTCACAAAGATAATCGACAACCCCAAGGAGATGAGCTAGGACGGATAAAACCCTTCTCTTGCAGCTCACCCACCGCTTCTTCACTCCTCCAACTCATTAGAGGCATGCGATATGGCCTCTTAGAAATAGGGGCGATACGGCAAAGAACTCTATCACAAACTCCAGATCGCGAACAGAGGCATCCTAGCAAATCTTTCAGAAAGACATCCGCAAGTCCCACACCGTGGGGACGCCGCGAATCTCCACGCCGCTTGGCTTCAAGGACATAAAGATGGGGCTCGCAATCGCGCGAAAACCCAACCTGCTTCACCAAGGGTGGTGAGATAGACAATCTTCCCGGCACAATCGATTTGCCCCAAGTGTTGGGACAACCAATCCATGCCAAGAATCACATCCAAGCGCGCCAGTCGAGTAGAATAAGATTCGCCAAGAACCCTACGCCGATGTGGATAGGAACATCCCAAGATACCTGTGTCGCCTCATTTCCGAACCCGAGAGCGAATCAAGCAGTGGAATCCCGTGAGGAACACAAGTGAAGCCTACAATCAACAAGCAAAAGACCTCGAAATAAAAGAATGCGAGGCCCTGAGTCAAATAAATCAGAGCAGCCGCAAATTAACAAGGAGCGCACTCCAACACAACGCCGGGCGCCTCGTGCCTCCTCACCGAGATGTGGTTGACTCGGCCGCCCCAAGCCCGGGTCTTCGGTCGTGGGTGACCACTCCCTTGCCCGTCCTCCATTAGGACGAGGGGCCGCCCAGCCTTCTTAGGACAACTACTCGCGTAGTGGCCCTTGTCGTGGCGAGAAGCGGTGACGCCGGCCGCGGGTTACGGAACACCTCGCTGCTGGTCGCAGCGACGTGGATCGAGCCACGCCGCGGAGGACGTGGAGCTGGTGCCGAAGGCCTCGGCGGTAGGAAGCTCGAGGACGGCCACCGGTGCAGTCCAACACGGGACGAACGAGGCCGCCTGCGCGCACCGGGCCTCCCACTTGCGCCGACTTCTCGCCGCTCTCGCCTTGTGCTCGGCGATGATGGCCTTGTCCACCAAGGTCCGGAAGTCGGAAGTCCACGATAGAGAGCTTGTCCCAAGCTCGGACAAAACCTCCACGAACTTCTCCCGCTGGCCTCACCGCTGGCCACCTCACAGAGCGTTCTCGCCAAATGGTTGAACTCATGGAGGTACTCGATCACGATTTGCGCTCGCTTGAGCGCAAGGAACTCCTTCTTCTTCACTTCATCAGCCCGCGGGACATGGGCCCGACGAAAGCCGACCGAACCTCCCACGAGACCACGATCCCGCAGTCGCATGGCGAGGAAATTCTCCCACCATGAGAGTGCCGCACCTCCAACCGATGGGATGCGAAAAGTGCCCGCCTCGCTTCCTCGCATCGAGCAACGCTGAGCTTCGCTCAATCGACGCAGCCAATCGCTCTGCGCCCAAGGGATCTCTGGACCGGAGAAGGTGGGAGGTCGCGTGCGAAGGAACTCCGCAAGTCCCCACGAGATTGGTGACCACCTCCGCATCCGAGGCACCAGAGGGAGTGGAGGTGTTCCCGCGATGACCTCCAACACCCTACGGTCCTCGAACGACATGCTCGATCCGCATGAGGACTTCCGCCATGGTCTGAGGAGGGGGAAGCTCCTCATCGGGACTACCGGCCGATTCCGCCGCCACGTGTCCCACCACCATCCCGATTCACTAAGATAAGTTAGCTACAAGCCCGAGATAAAAAGCAAGGCATCCCGAACTCAAAAAAACTCAAGAATAACCACCAAGAGTACAAGACCAAAATCAACAAATCAACTCCCAAACGACTAACCCGTATGGAGGAACGAGTAATCGCTTGAGAAGACCCAAAATTTCAGCACTAAATTCTAGCTCCAAACAGTCCAAAGATCAAGGTATAACCACCTAATAGAGTATAGGCATTAGCTAATCTCATATCACTTCTTACCCTTTCATTCCCACAAGTTTTAGTTGAATTATCCTCTCATTATCTACCTTCTTTAGAACCTTTGAGCTTGCTGTCCGGAAATTGATGCTTGCTGTCCAGATTTTGCATCCAAGCTCCTAGTCGAAATTCTCCATTCCAGAAGCTTCAAAACCTTGTAGAAGGGCAGCCAACACTTCAATTTGCCAAACTCATTGGTTCCCAAAACCCAAATTAAACGATAAGGACTATTCTTTGGAAGAAGATGAGAGGAAAACAATTTTCAAAACTCAAACTAGAACAAGATGAGAGAAGAAAACTAAGATAGGTAAGGAGTAAAATCTGATAACTTACTTAGCTTTCATAAACCATTTGACTCTTGAAAATAGGTTTTCAGAACATCCTACAAGGCTACCAAGCTAGGGTTTCTATGTCAAGATGGCTCGATACCAACTTTGTGAGGACCGGAATATTTAACTAGTAACACTTAACCTCCAAATGGTTCTAGCATTACTAATTAAACATTCTAAGCCTCGATGGACATATGTTTCCCAGAATTGCAACATATGCGCATCATCACAAAATTACACATCATTTCCATACAACAATATCACTAAGTTCAATAACAACATAAAGTAAAGTTATTACAAAAGAGAGCCGACCGCCAAATAGATCAATATACAAAATGACAATGAAGCAAAAGCGCCATAAGATGGCTAGAACAAAAGTCGACTGTTAGCCACACACCCACAAGGCAACCGACCGGCCGCCAAGCTAGTCGCCCGCAAACTACCACAACACAGCTCAAAAAGTGAGGCCCTCGTGCTCACCTCCTTCCTTCCGCAACAAAACAATTAAGCATAGCATCTGAGCACAAAGATTGTCTTTGTACCCGCAAGACTGACGTGTGGAATAGCAGACCTATTCATAACTACATGCAAGCTTGTTTAGGTGGAGGTTGTATGTCTCATTTTGCATGAAGCCAACTTTATTTGCAATAATGTAATACATTTAAAAGCAAGTTTGCAAATCTGTTTTTAATGTTGAAATAACAGTAATAAAGATACATACAAGTAACCACCTGGAAGTGACTATCCCAATAGCCACCACAACATAGCACTAATCCCGATCTGCACCACCCATCAAGTTTTAATTTAAAAGGTTGTAGTCTAACTCTTGAAAGACCTCCCCAAGCGTGTCCATAACCTAGACGAGGCTATTCAATAGTTTTAACCTGCAGGGGTGTACCAATGTACCCACACTTGCATCGCCTTTAAGCCAAAACACACTTCGAAGGTATGCTTAACACGGCTAAGTCCTACGAGACGCTTTCCAATATTGTGTATTAACTACGAGCCGCTCAGATGGGTAGAAACACCATACGCTACATTGCAAGTCGAAAGACAACAAATCCCATCACGGGTGAAGTCTTTCTGACACTACAATGCTCCCAACACCATCCCTCCCGCGACCTCCCCGCGACCGAGCCAATACACGCCAAAGTACTAAGTCAAGAGAGGTCCCATACCCTCTAGTGTGGTTAGCACGCTAAAATGCTTGGTTTAGTGTAACAAGATGTTCGGTCCTTGTTGACTGAGCACCATTCCACTACACCCGAGAATCACACCAACATACCATTGTGCCCAAGTCTAAATCATTTTGTTTTCAGTTTTAGTTTTCATAAGTAGACATGGCACAAGATGGAAATCATAATACATAATAAGCTTGTGTGATCAAGGTTATCGACAAGTCGATAACCGCCATTTCTACGAAGCTAAGCATGGCTAAGCAATTAATTCGCAACTACTAAGTGACAAGAGCCCTCCACGAACTCTTAATCACAGCAAGTAACCTAGGCTCATGGTAGTAGAGGATAATCATTTGCTAAGGAAATGCATCTACTAGGCCACTATTAAAACAAAGTAGCAATGCATACATAGAATTTGTAATCAACATAAATACTTAAAATACTGGGATTAACATGATCAAACTGCTTGCCTTCTTGCTGTTGCTCAATTGGTTGCGGAGGATCGTTTCGGATTACCGCAAATGTCGAATCCTAAGCGAAGAGGCAAAAAGAACCAAGAACAACCAATAAGACGAGCCACAAATAAACCAATGAGCAAGCAACAATTATCCAAATACGATTTAAATTTATACACAAGGTAGAATACAAATATACCTAGTCATAGAAACTGAAAACCTAATTTGGATTTGTGGTGCAAAAGATATTGCCTAAAAACACATTTCGCCATAATTAACACTGTAGCAAAAATATTTTCTAGAAAGATTTTGAAGCTGAAATTTTTATGGTAGCTACTACTGGTATTGAAATAACCCATATAAAATTTCAGGTCATTTGGAGTTAAAGTGATTTAGTTATGATTTTTCTAAGATGCAAAATTGGCATAATGCACTTTCCAGAGCATAAATATGTTCAAAGCTAATTTTACATGAAGTATACCAACAGAGGGGTTCTCTAGAATTTATCATATATATTTTGCATTTACAGAGAATTACTGGTGCATTTTATAAGTCTCCTAGAATTTTCTAATTGCTAAAAATAGGTACTAACTCATTAATCAAGGTTTCATATAATCTTGGACCTATCATCATTTCTACATTAACATTGGGTTGATAACAAATTTATCAAAGTTGGAATCATTCATTTTGGATATACACAGAGCAAGATATGCATTTTCTAACGCTTTATCCATTTTCCGAATATTCAAAATGACGTAAACCAAGTTATTCCTAGTCATACAATTTTTCTCACATCGAACATGCTTAAATCCATTTTTATAATGAGCTAAAGTGATAACATAATTTATTCCATTGGAATTAACTAAAAGCGATTAAAATGAATTAGTTATGAGTTTCTAAAGTTTTATATCATTTTCAATTGTCAAACAAATACTTACCAAATACGTAACAACCTAATAGAAGAAAATGACGTGGACGCCGGCAACCCTTGATTCGACATCCTACGGCTCACGCCACAAAACAGCGCACGCACGTAAACCCAATTGAAACCCACCGCTGATCAAGATCCAACGGCCGCGACGAGTGTATGCAACCTGACGGCGCGGTTGCTTGGGCCAATCCCACCGCAGATCGACAGATGGACGCCCGTAACGCACCAACAACCGGATTGTCCGATTGCACACACGATCTCGACCATTGATCGCAAGATCGACGGCCAGTATGCACGAGGGGAACCGGATGGTCCGAACGCATGCAAGATCCGGGCCGCAGATCACAAAATGGACGGCGCTATAGATCGAAGTTCAAAAAGGGGTACCGACGAGTGGGACCGCATGTCGCTGACTACGAGTCACGCATCGCAACGATTTAACCCACGCCAAGACGCACCGCCCACAAGTCACCGACCTGCAGAAGGTTTCCGACAGATTAAGTGCCGACATTTTTATTAATCAATGATTAAGCATTAATGATGTCGGAACAAAGCTATGGAGTGAAACAGATTGATTTAGGAGATTGGGCCCACCGTCGGTGGCCCAATAATAATGATTAAGACATAATTAACAGCTAATGATTGGTAATTAATGTGTCCTAATGATCTCGACGAAACGGAGCTTCGTGTCGCAGAAACCCGAGTGGCTTTGACGGCTTGTCGCCATGGCGACTCGGCCACCGCGGCGCCACAAACTATCAAAATGGGTTCGCAATAGTGTTGCGGACCCACGATGGTGACCTCATGCGGTGGAGGTTCAGGAACGCCGCGAGCCGAAACAAAGATGAAGGCCAACACGGCAAAACACGAAAATAGCAAATGCTCACGCAGTCCAAGGAAGCGAGTGCCATGACTTCTAGGGACTACATAGGAGCTACCTTAACCGAGAGGAGCTCCAAAGATGGCCGGGAAGACTTGAACACGATGAAGTCCACCGAGTCAAGAAGATGAAGTGGGAAATGAGGTTCTGAGCAAAATGAGTGGAACCACATCATTACCACAGCTTCATTATAGCTCAAAGAGGCTCCAAAAGCAAGTAATTGCAAAAGAATCACTTAATGAGTGGAGAAGAAAGGGGTGAAACCAATCGAAAATCTCCAAACTTAAAATTGAGTGATTCCTGTGAATGCAACCCAAAATCAAGTTAGGGGAAATATAAAGGAGGTTGAGGAGTTCAAAAGGGTGCAAGAAATGTTGAGGATGAACCACTGGACACCAAGGCCGCCATTGGAGCTCTACGGCCAACAATGGTGTTTTGAGGGTGAGAGGTGTTCTTGAGCTCAAACACAGAGAATAGCTAGGTGTGGTGCAAAAGAACACCAGGAGGACCTAGGGAGCCAATTTATAGAAAGGGGATTAGGGTTTTCGAGCAAGAACATGAGCCCATGGTGAGCTCGGTTCATGGCGCGGTTGTAGACCACGAAATGATGGGAGCAAGTGAGCATGGTGACAATGGAGGAGAAAGCCTGTGCGCATTAAATGCATTGCAGAGACGTTGACAAAAGCAACGTGGAGGTGACACATCAACGCCGCCGTGCCCTCTCTCTCGCTCGCCATTGCGCTCGTGCGCCAAGAAGCAGAGGAGGAAGAAGAACAGAAGACGAACGGTGACCGTCGGATCGAAAATGGACGGTCACGATTAAACAAGTTCGCGGACACCGATTGCTCTCAAGGATCGGACGGTTGGATTGAGATCCAACGGTCCCAAATGATTAACGCAACCGAGGGTCCGAATGCTCACATGAACGTGGGCGAGCGATTTGAATCCAACGGCCGATATCGCGCGCGCTTTAAACCGCGCTCGGTGCGCTTAGGTGGTTCAACCAAGTCAAGTGGCTCTGACTCGAGCCCGACTTGAACCCAATGAATAGTGAATTTGGTTTTAGGTTTTTAATTAAGCTGAGACTTTTGAGGATTTATTTGGGGTAGCAAAATAACTCCAAAAATTCTGAAATTTTTACAGGAGCTTGCTGATGAGACATTGACCTTGTGTAGAATTTTCAGAGAGTTTTATGCCGCGAATAAATCTCCAAAATTCTACAAGGCTCTGCTTTAATGTTTGATCGAGAGTCAAACAGTTTGATCGCCTCTAAAAATATTCAAACAATTTCTAAAAATTGTGGAATTTTTCAGAGGGTCACATACCACCACAGAGACTTAGGAAAATATATCCAGAGGATGATCATAAGATTTGACAAGATTGTTTTTGAAGGAACAGGATTTGTATCAAAAGACTTGTGACTTTGCATTTCCATAAGTCTTGTACAATACTTGTGCAATACAAACAGGAAACACATGATGTAAGAAAAAGTTTTAATTTCTACTCATTTTCTTACATTTGAAACACAAGCCCAAAATTTGGGATGTTACATGCACCATCAATGATTTTCCTACCCTTGGTAACCTGTCGGGGTTCAGTACAAAAGGAGCCAAAGCATGTCCGCACTGCTTAGATGGTACTGAGAGTGTATGGCTGAACAACTCATGCAAAACTGTGTATATGCATCACTGGAGGTTCCTTCCCAGGATTTACCCATACCGCAAGATGAAGAAACAATTCAACGGAAATAAGGAGGATGGTTCAGCTCCAAGGGCTTTTAGAGGGAAAGAGATCTGTGATATGGTTAAGGATATCGATGTTGTGCTTGGGAAGGGACGTAAATTAAGGACCCGTCAAAAGAACATGATCTGGAAGAAGCAGTCAATTTCTTGGGACTTGTCTTATTGGGAGCACTTAGAGTTTCGCCACTGCATTGACGTCATGCACGTGGAGAAGAATGTATGTGATAGCTTGAGGAAGAACCCAGTGAGAAAGCTAGCTATATGTGTGTCGATCATCCTGAAGGGCTATATTTTAAATAAGAATTTATTCCATAACATGAGACATGTTAATGTGGACTTGCTATATGTTATGGACTTGTAATATCTTATTTTGATGTCAATGTGGAATTGTCATGTGTTATGGAGTTGTAATATCTTATTTTGATGTAACGTGAAATTGTCATGTGTTATGGAGTTGTAATCTCTTATGTTAATTTATGTTAATGTGTTATATATGGACTTCTCATCTCTGATTTTGCTGTCAATGTGGACTTGATGTCCTAATATGCCAAATTATAGATTTCTCTGACCATATCACAGATAGTTCCATAATAGAACCGTCGTTGATATGTCATAATCACGCATTTATTCTATTATAGAACCGTCTGTGATATGGTCATAATCACAAATGGTTCAAAAAAGAGCAGTCTATGATATGGGGTTTCTAGCTTAGGCTGTTGAATAGAGTACTTGAGCTAGGTTTGAATTTATTTGAGTGTTAGCACCTCCCAGGAACCCCCTTGAAATATTTCAGGATTTTAGGAATTTTTTTGCTATTTTATAGAGCCCGGGTCTATTCGGACCGTCCGATCGAATCGATCGTCCCGCTCGAGGAGATGTTCGAACCGTCTAAACGTCTCCTCCGATCGGGACCGTCCGATTCAGATCGGAAGGTCCAAACAGACCGAGCTATTCAGATGGTCCGAACATCTCCTCCGATCGAGACTGTCTGATCACATCTTCTCCAATCGAGACCGTCTCATTCAGATCGGACGGTCCAACGCACTCCTGCTCTATAAAATTGCAAAAAAACAGAAAAAAATCCTAAAATCTTGAAATAATTCACGGAGGTTCCTTGGATGTGCTAATACTCAAATAAATTTGAAATCCGTTGTTCAAGTGTTATTAGCATAAACTAAATTCAAACGACTAAGTTAGAATCCCCATATCACGCATTTGTTCTATTATGGAACCATTCGTGATTATAACATATCACTGACGGTGCTATTATTGAACCATCTCGTGATGATTACCATATCACAGTGGTTCGTTATGGAACCGCTCGTGATATCCCTTTACTAGGCGGAACCACTAGGGTTTACGCCTTACTGCCACCGCCCTTACTATCGCCCATTCACCTCCCAACGCCCTTAGCCCCTTACTCTCGCTCGCTCACCTCCCACCCGAGCGCGCCGCCGCCGCCAAGCCTCCTCCCGACACCTCCTACCCGGAAGCCTCCTCCCCAACGCCTCCTCCGAAGCCTCCTCCCGACGCTCCCCAAGCCTCCTCCCGATGCCTCCTACCCCGGCCTCCTCCCGGCCACCTCCCGACGTCTCCTCCTCCACACCAAAGCCACGCCGCCACCTCCTCCTCCCCTTCTTCCCCACCACCATCCAAGCCACCTCCAAAGGTATTGCTTAGCACGCTTGTCCGGATTTTGTGGGCTTAATATTGCTCGTGATTGAAATGGTATAATTCTGAAATTGGTAGAATTACTAGTTCAATTTTGAGCTCTGTGATTGCTTGCTACTGTCAAAGTAATCACCAGTTTGCCTGCTGTTGTCAAATTGTATTTAGAACTTTCAGTACTTCTGTAGTGGTTTGAAGTAATAAATTAGTGAGTCTTGTTATAGTCTTATGTGGATTGTAGTAGTGGATATTGATGGTTCTTGGTGATCTATGGTTGTTTGAACTTCTTATACATGTGATTGTTCTGTCAGTCTAGTTAAACATTGGATAGAGCTCAAAATCTGAATTTTAGTGTTCTTATTTAATTTATGAAGAGTATAGACTAAAGGGTTGAGATAGCAAAGTTTAATTCGTTTGTATCTCACCTTCTGAGAGCACTCAATATCATCAATTATCTGAGCTTTATGTTGATTTCCTACATATACATGTGGTATATGTTTTGCTTTTCATTCAGCTTAAATGTCGTGGAGGATCTACATTTGTATTCCTTATCTGTATATGGTATCCTTATGAAGTTTTACATATTTGTATGCATTTGTGTTGGATATATTGGAGACTTCCTTGTATAGTACGTACTATATACTGTATATGCTTGATACTATTTGTTTATATAGTTAATTGGTTGGGTAACTTCTATTTTTCTGTATAAAATATGTTTCCAATGCAAATTATCTTCGAAAATACCTTGTTGATATAAACTTGCAATCCATAT
Organism: Ampelocalamus luodianensis; assembly: GCA_036346255.1. Lineage (NCBI taxonomy): Eukaryota > Viridiplantae > Streptophyta > Magnoliopsida > Poales > Poaceae > Ampelocalamus > Ampelocalamus luodianensis. The sequence continues at coordinate 80,514 of JAYEVH010000257.1, forward strand.
TATTTAAACTCTCAACGCTTTGAATTTCAAATTTTAGTTCGTTATGTATGTAACTTATATAGATAGCAAGTAAGTGAGATGGCCTTCGCGCCATCTTCGCCGCCTTCATCGACGTCGCCGAATGCATCTGGATCTTCGAGCAAAGTGGTACGTGCGCGAGATGGTAGAGGAGCATCGAAAATGTCTACGGGCCGAATGACCATCACAGAAGTCAGTGACGGTGGGGTCCCTGTGGGTCCCAAGAAAGCAGCGATGAGATTCCGGACAATCTGCAGGATACTTGGAAGGGAACGGTTCCCCATCACTACAGTAAGCTGGGACACTCCGTCGAAAGATCGGAGAGGCGAGCTGTGGATAGAAATTTCACAATTGTTCACTATCCCAGAAGCAGACCAAGCACGCATTCAACGGTAGGCGTTGCTCACGATGGGACAGGCGTGGAGGATCTTCAAGAGTACGCTTGTCACGAAGTATGTGAACACGGATCGGACGGTCGAATTTCAGGAGCAAAGTGCAGCGCACAAGGCTCTCCAGGCACAAAACACTCACCCCCACAAACTCAGCACCGCTGGGTACACGGGTAAAAGGAGCAATGGGCGACGGAGGACGAGAACGCAACAGGGCCATTTCCTGATATCACAAATGAGCACGTTCGAGCCTGGTTAAGAGGGAAGGTATCAGCCACGTCTTCGGGCGGCATCTCTTTCACAAACCCAGCAGACTAGGAATTGTTCCAATGTCTGGTAAGATATGTCGAACTACCTAGTTGTTAATAAGTCCATAATTTCATAATGTATATAATAACATGATGACCTCTTCCAGCAAGCATTGACTTCCGTATGTTCCGAAGGCTCCTTCGAAACAGACAGGGAGAAGGATATTGTGAGACCCCAGGGTATTTAGCTTGTAACGCTTAGTCTTCTATTGACTCTAGCATCACAAACAAAATATCCTGTGTCTCAGGAAAATGTATACTTCCCAGAATTACAATATACACACCCTTTTACAAAACATTGTATCAATTCCATACAAGTTCCATACAACCAAACTAAAGCTTTACAAGCAAAAGACATACACTATAGTTATTACAAAAGGGAGGCCAACCGGCCAGAAACTAAAAGAACAACAGAAGCAAAATGCCATAAGATGGCTATGAACAAGAGCCAACCGGTTTGCCACACACCCACAAGGCAATCCGACCAGGCCGAAAAGATAGTCGCACACACCACAGCAAAATTCACAAAAGTCGACCCCTTGGGGATCGACTTCCTCTGCAATAATTAAGCAAAGAAAATGAGTACAAAAATGTACTCGCAAGACTTACGAGTAACAAACCTATATATTACTACATGCAGACTTTAATAAAAAGGGAAGGCTCAAGGTTTATTTTTAGCATAAAGCAGATTTTATTTGCAATAAGTAATAGATTGAAGGCAATTTTAACAATCTGAATTTTATTTGTTCAAATAACAACGAGACAATAAGTAGTAACAATAAGACAACCTGGAGGTGACTAACCCAATAGCCACCACAACAATAGCACGAATTACCCATTCGTACCACCCACATCAATTTTTAATTAAAAGGTTGTAGTCTAGTTCTTGCACGACCTTACCAAGCATGTCCATAACCTAGGACGAGACTATTCGAATAGTTTGAACCCTGCAGGGGTGTACCAATGTACCCACACTTTAGACCGCCTTTTTGCCACTAGATTAAGCACACTTCCTTAGGTATGCCGGCGCGGCTAAATCCTACGAGACGCTTTCCAATGGATTGTGCTAATCAAGAATCGCACGTATGGGGGTTATCACCTAGCGGACCGCCGTTACGGGCTCCCACTAAGGACCCATACGTAGAGTAGGATGCACCGGCTCAGCTCAAGCCGCTGCGGATGCTCCTCTTGACCTTGTCCCATGTTGCATATAATCAAATATACAACCCACCACGCGACTCGTTAATTAACACCTCTCAGAGTACTAAGTCAAGAGAGGTCTCATATCCCTCTAGTGTGGTTAGCACGCAAAAGCGCTTGGCTTAGTGACACAAGTAACTCGGTCCTTGATGACTCGGGCACCAACCATTCACACCTAAAAGCACACAATCTTACCATTGTGCCCAAGTCTAAAACATTTTATTTTTAGTTTTGGTTTTCACAAATAAACAAAGCACAAGGTATTGATCATAAGTAATTGTAAGATTTGTATGATCAAGGTCATCGACTAAGTCGATAACCGCCCAATTCTACCACTAACTAAGCATTGCTAAGCATCATATCGTAAAGACAATTAAAAGACCATAAATCATTCACCAGGTTCTAATTCACCAATGAGAATATTAACTTAGGTTTGTGGCAGGGGTGAACAATTTCAGGGAAACAATGCAATAGAATTAACTACCTCTAAACGACAAAATTAACTTTGACACAAAGAAGCATGCATACTTAGTCTTTGCAAACAAGATATTAGAATTTAAAAGTAATGGGATCAATATGATCAAATGATGCTACATCTTCTTGCCTTGCTGGGGGATCACTTGTTTGTTGAAGAGGGTCGCTCTTGCAATCAACAATTTCTTCGGAACCTATCGCAGGAACGAGAAAATCCAATAAAAACGACGAACACCGAAAAAGACTCAAAATTCAAAGTCAACCAAGATCCATAAAATTTATACAGCAGGTAGAGCATGATTTTAGATAAATTTAGCAACAAGAATCATTGGATTTGGACTAAGCATGTAAAAGTTATAGCCTAAATAATTTTCAATGAAAAATTCAAATTTAATTGCTATTTGTTACTGTTCATTACATAAATTTCTGAAAAGTTTTTGAACATGAAATTTTATGGTAGGCAGATAATGACATCCTAAGGTCGGCAAAATTGGGTTTACTTCATTTGGAGTAAAATGAATTTACTATGATTTTTCTAAGTTATGGAAATAGTGGATAATTAATTTCAAAAGCAAGGACAATATTAAAACCTATTTTACATCGAGGCATATTAACAAAGGAATCTAGCATATTTTAGTTTACCAATTTTGGAGTTACAGAGAATTAGTTATGCATTTTGCAAGTTTTAATGAATTTCTAGAGTGGCAATTTAATACTACAATAACATAATACAACCTACAAAATTTTCGACTAATAGTGCTCAAGCACATTTTTAGATTAAAGTTCAGTAAAACAGAGATTTAACAAATTGGAATCAACCTAAAAGGAGTTAAAATGAATTAGTTATAAAATTTTGAAGTTTAAAACAATTAACAGTTTACAAATAAAAGCTTTCGGGAATTACTTATTACTAACCCAAAGTAGAAAAACCTGGGCCGTAGAGATTGAATCCAACGACCCAAGCGCGCTGGAGAACAGCCGCGCGAACGGCCCTAAGATCTCAGCGGTTGGATTTGATCCAACAACTCCCAACGGAAGTGACATTCGAACCTCCCGACTGCCCCAACCAATCCAGGCTAGGATCTAAAGATGGACGGCCCAGATCAGCATTACAGCCAGAAGTCCGAATGCACCCAAGATCTGAGATGTATATCAAGAAAAGGACGGTCCACAGGGACTGGAATGTTTAGAACTCTAAACGCGCCGAGGAGGTCTAGACCGTTAGATCTAGATCTAACGGTCCAGAGCTGCAAGGGAGGTCCTAAGGTTAAAGATCTACAAGAGGAGGTCCTGAACGGCTCAGATCTCCAAGGGGAGATCCTGAACGGTCAAGATTTACTCAGAGGAGGTCCGGAACGATAAGATCTAAACGAGGGGAGGTCCTAGACGGCTAGGATTTACAAGAGGAGATCCTGGACGGTCAAGATCTCCACGGGGAGGTCCTAAACGACACGATCTAAAAGAGAGGAGGTCCTGGACGGCTAGGATTTACAAGAGGAGGTCCTGGACGACATCTTTACAAAAGTCCAAGGGTAGCCTTTTGCATAGAGGACCCTGAGGGAGGTCTTTGGGGTGGTCTTTGCAAAAATCCTAGAGGTGGTCTTTTGCAAGGAGGACCCCGAGGGTGGTCCTAGGAGAGGTCTTGAGAGGGAGGTCCTGACGGCTAAGATTTTGTAACATCCCAAGTATTAGCTTGTGTTTCAAACGTAACAAAATGTATAGAAATTAAAACTTTTTCTTACATCTTGCTATTGTATGGATGTTCTGAAAATTCCTGTAAAGGAATTATGGAAATCCAAAATCACAAGTCATTTTCAACCTAGCCTTGACCCTTGGAAAACTTTCCTAGATATTCTTGTGATCATTCTTTGAAAATATTTTTCCTAAGTCCTAGGGTTAATGTGTGACTCCTCTGAAAAATTTCACAATTTTTAGAAATTGTTTGAATACTTTTAGAGGTCAGTCAAACCAATTTGACTTTGAGTCAAACCTTAGCTGTAACCTGCAGAACTACGGAGGAAATGCACCGCATAAAAACCTCTGAAAATTTTATACAAGGTCAACTCTAAAGTTAGCCAGGTCTTGTAAAAATTTTAGAATTTTGGAGTTAGTTTGCTACCTTAAACAATTCCTCAAAGTTTCTGTCTCAAATTCTATACCCTAAATTCAAATCATCATGGTTCGAAGTCGCACTGAGCCCAACCACTTGACTCGGTCGAGCTAAGTCTTTAGAACCGCACTGGCTCGGTTTTGGCGCATGTGTTTGCCGTTGGATCTTGATCCAACGCCCTGCATTTCCCATGCCGCTTTGGACCTTTGGAGGTCTTGAGCAATCCCACCGCTCATCCCGCATCTAACCGCCACGACCTCCTCTCTCGTCTTCTTCTTCCTCTTTGTGCCGTATCAGCGTGTGCCATGGCGGGAAGGTGAGGTGCGTGCACCGTCACTTTGCTGGGCCCTCAACGGCCTCAGCCCGCCAACCTTGTCGGTGTTTAGCCTCCTCTTACCTACTCCTCCTCTTTTCGCACTTGGCGCAGCTTTAGGTCTTGTCTCCATTAAACCTCGTCTGGCTCGACCTGCTGACCCTCATGCTATATGAGGACCTCCGAGCTCCTCCTTGGTTCCTCTTTAGCAATCTTCGCCACCTAGCTCTCTCTCTCTCTGTGTGTTTGAGCCCAAATTACGGAGCCCCTTTTTCTACCATTTTGACCATCCGAGCTCTTCGTTGTCGCTGTGTGGCTCTAGTGGTCCTCTTGCCCTTCATTTCGCTCCTTTTGGACCTTGGTTCGTCGCAAAACGTTCCCTAACTCAATCTTGGGTCACCTTCGCAGGTCACTCAAAATCGGAGTTTGCATGGATTGCGCAAAGGTGGTCTCTTCGCCTTTACTCCGTAAGGACCTCTTCCGTTCAATTCTTTGCTCATGGACCTCCTTGGGCCTTCGCAGTTGTCCATTCCCTCCTTTATCCTTCATTTTGCTCAGGATCTCTTGTCCCTGGTTTCTCCCTCGGTTCTGGTGAGCTCCACCATCGCCAGAGCTCCTCCGGCTTCCTCTGGACCTCCTTTGTGCCCAGGTACTTTCGCAATAGTCCTCTAGTGCTCGGGCACCTGCTAATTTAGACCGATCCAGGGCTTTTCACCGTTTTTGGTTTTAACCGTACTTACTCCTCCGCCTCTCTTCGGCTAGCCAGCGTTTTAGGCCAGCTCCGCCGTTGAAAGTACCCCCAAAATGTTCGCAATTATATTGCGAATGTTTTGCCACTGTTGGTTTGCGCCGTCATGACCAGAGTCGCCGACGAGCAAAAAGCTTAGTACCGGAGTCCTGTTGTCGTAAGACCTCCCTTTCGACAAGTTCCAGGACCTCTTAGGTTTAATCGTAGTCGTTAAGACCTCTTTGGGTTAAATCTTAACCGTAGGATCTCCTTTTGTAAAAACCTTAGTTGTTAGGACCTCCCCCAGCATAGATCCTAGCCGTTAAAGACCTCCTTGGTTTTAATCTTGACCGTTAGGATCATCCCTGTGCATCAGACCACCCTCGTAGTCATTTTTGTAAAAACCACCCTCGGGACCACCCTTGGGGTCCTCCTTGCAAAAGACCACCCCTTGGTCTTTTGTAAAGAAAACCTCGTGACCTCCTCCTCGCGGATCCGAACCTCTAGGACCACCCCTGGGTAGATCTTGATCGTTGAGGACCTCCCCATGGAGATCTGAGCCGTTCAAGACCTCCCCTCTCTTTTAGACCTTAGCGTCAAGGACCTCCCGTGGAGATCTTGACCGTTAAGACCTCCCCCCCCCCATGAGATCTTGGACCGTTAAGACCTCCCCGTGAGATCTTAGCCGTGGGACCTCCCTCCGCTTAGATCCCTACCATTAGGACCTCCTCGGTTAGATCTTGACCGTTAAGACCTCCTCTGTGAGATCTTAGCCGTCAGGACCTCCTTCAGTTCTGATCTTGACCGTTGAGACCTCCCATTGTGGAGATCTTAGTCGTTAGGACCTCCCAGCCTAGATCTTGGCCGCCCAGACCTCCTCCGTAGATCTTGGCCATCCTGCACTCCTCTCTCTAGACCTATCCTAGGACCTCCCTTTGTAGATCCGGGACAGTCAAATCTAGATCTCGCGGTCTAGACCTCTCGGGCAGCAAGCGTGCGTGGGTCTTTGTGCTCTCGCGCTGAGCCTGTACTCTAATCTACAGCCCCGACCTCCCCTGATTGAACTGATTTTCCATAAAAGCCCGGAAGCTTTTATTTGCAAACTGTTAATTGCTTTAATTTTCAAAAGTGCATAACTAATTCATTTTAACTCCTTTTAGGGTGATTCAAATTGTGTTAACTCTGGTTTAAAATGAATTCTAATCTAAAAATGTATTTAGACAACATTCAGCATAAAAATTGTGTAGGTTGTATTAACTTGCTAGCATTAAATGTTGCTCTAAGAAATTCCTTTAAATTTGTAAAATGCATAAGTTATTCTCTGCAACTCCAAATTGAGCAAACTAAAATGTGTTAGGTTCCCCTATGATTATGCTTTAGTATAGGATAGGTTTTCATTATGTTGTTCTTAGAATGCCATGTTCTGCCCACCATAAAAATTTTAGGTTCCAAAACTTTCTGGAAAATTGTGTCATGAACAGTAACAGAAAACAATTTAAATTAAATTTTCCAGTTGAAAGAAATTGTTTAGGCCATAACTTTTGCATGCTTAGTCCAAATCGATTGATTCTTGTTGCTAAATTCATTTAAAATCATGGCCTTCCTGCTGTGTAAATTTCATGAAGTTTGGATGAATTTGAATTTTGAGTCTTTTCGATGTTCTTCGTTCTTATTGGATTTTCGCGTTCTTGCGTTAGGTTCTAAAGGATTTGTTGAGCCTGAGAGCGATCCTCTGTAGCAAGAGGACTACCAGCAAGGCAAGCAGATGTAGCATCATTTGATCATATTACTCCTATTATTTTCAAAGTCTAATATGTTGTTTGCAAATTCTATGTATGAATTGCTATTTTGTTGTTAAACTATTGTCGATTAGTTGACCGATTAGATGTATAATCTGTAGGCAAATGTTAATACTCTACTACTGAGCCTAGGATTATCTTGCCGTGATTTGGGGTTCGTCGGATGAGCCCTTTTCACTTAGTAGTTTACGAGTCAATATTGCTTAGTCATGCTTAGCTACCGGTAGAATTGGGCGGTTGTCGACTTAGTCGATAACCTTGATCACACAAAAACTTATTATGGCTTTATATTCAGCACCTTGTGCTATGTTTAATTGAGAAAACTAAAACTGAAAACAAAATGATTTAGACTTGGGCACAATGGTATGATGGTGTGCTTTTGGGTATGAATGGTTGGTGCCCGAGTCAACAAGGACCGAACATCTTGTGTCACACTATCCAAGCATTTTTGCGTGCTAACCACACTAGAGGGAAATGGGACCTCTCTTGACTTAGTACTTTGACGTGTGTTAGCTCCGAGTCGTAGGAGGTTGTGTAGGTGGGAAGATGTTTGGGAGCATTGTAGTTGTCCGAAAGCTTTACCCTTGATGGGTAGTTGACTTTCGGCTTTACAATGTAGCGTATGGGCTTCTATCCATACGAGCAGCTCGTAGTTGATACGCAATATTGGAAACGTCTCGTAAGACTCAGCCGTGCTGGTATACCTTCGGAAGTGTGCTTAATCTTGTGGCAAAAAGGCGGTCTGAAGTGTGGATATATTGGTACACCCCTGCAGGGTTTTGAACTATTCGAATAGCCTCGTCTTAGGTTATGGACACGCTTGGTTAGGTTTTGCAAGAGTTAGACTATAACCTTTTCATTAAAACTTGAACTTGGGTGGTACGAATCGGGGATTCGTGCTATGTTGTGGTGGCTATTGGGTTAGTCACCTCTAGGTGTTTACTTATGTTATTTATTGTTACCTCGCTGTTATTTCAATAATTAAAAAACTGATTTGTCAAATTTCTTTCAACTTATTACATTATTGCAAATGAAAATTACTTTATGCATCCAATTAACCATATAACCATCTCCTTTGTTTCAGCTTACATGTAGCTATGTATAGGCCTGTTACTCGTAAGTCTTGCGAGTACATTTTTGTGCTCAACTGCATTGCTTTGATGCTGCAGAGGAGGAAGTGGATCCCCAAGGGGTCGACCTTTGTGAGTTTTGCTGCGGATCATGCAACTAGCTTGGCGGTCCGGTCGGTTGCCTTGTGGGTTATGTGGCTAACCGGTTGGTTTTTGTCTATAGCCATCTTATAGCACTTTTGCTTCCGTTGTTATATGTTACTTTGATGTCATTTGGCTGGTCGGCTCTTTTGTAATAACTCTATATTTTGTATGTTTTTTGCTAGACTTGGTATTGTAAGTGTATAGGAATGATGCATGATTTTGTAAAGATGAATGTGTGCTGCAATTCTAGGAAGCACATGTCCATCGAGGCTTACGATATTTAATTGATAATACTAGAATCATTTGGAGGTTAAGTATTACGAGTTAAATACCCCGGGTCCTCACAGATCTCCCAGGGGGAGGTCTTAACGGTCAAGATCAACACTAGAGGAGGTCCTAAGGGAGGTTTTGGCGTACGACAACAGAACACAAGTATCACTTGGTTCTGCACAACGGCTCGCCGCCGGCGACTCCGGTCACGACGGCGCAAACCAAAGGCACCAGCAGGTTCACAATAGCAACGCGCACACCTAGGTGGCACTTACGACCACGCCGCAAGTCTAGAACGGCGGCGAGCCAGAAAACGACGGGGATGCAAACACACAAAAACGGCAGCGAAAAGGAGCTCCGCAGCGGTCCAGAGGAGCAGGTGCCAAGCTTCTAGGGACTACTTAGAAGGTTACCTTAGCACAGGGAGGTCCAAGGAAGGACAGAGGAGCTTCGGCGACGTAGGACATTGCCGACACCGAAGAAGAAAAGTGGAGCTGGCGGCCTGAGCAAAAAGAACAAACCGCGTGGTAGGGTTAGCTTCATTACAGCTCATAGATGGTCCATGAGCATATAATTGAGAAATGAGGCACCGTACCGGAGTTGAGGCAGAAAACGATGAGCTTCAACCGAAAGAGGGCAAATCCAAAGTTAGTTGATTCCTATGAATGCAAACTAAAATTGGATTAGGGGAAATGCTTAGGGTAAGGAGAGGCTCAAAGCGGAGCAAAAAGGTTGCCAAAAGGACCCTTGGACCACGGTCGTCACCGAGGAGCTCCATGGTCCAACAATGGCGGATTTAGGGTTCTTTGGTGTTTGAGCTCGATAAGCAGAGAAGGAGCAAGCTAGAGTTGGAAAAGGGTCCAAGGAGGGGTTCAAGGGCTTTTTATAGCCGAAGGAACAAAGATCAAGTGAGGGTAAAGCTCAAAGATGAGCTCGGTTCATGGCTCTGCCATGGACAAGCTAAAGCGATAGGGGTAGCTAGAAGGAGACTTTGGGGGCGAAAGCCTGGTGCACATTTAATGCTTGCAGCAAATAGTCGTTTAAAGGACTCAAAGGAATTGACAAGGCACTGCCTTTCCCATGCCATGCGCTGGCGCTCGTAATCGAGCCAGAGGTAGGAGATGACCATGTTCAAAGGGGGGCCACCTATCAGAGAAACAAGGTCGCAACTCAAGAAGTGCCTCCGAACTCCGAACGAACTCGCTCAGTTGGAGAACATCGATCTCCAACCAAATCTTTCTTACCGGGAGCACCCGATCCAAACCTTAGACAAATCCATGTGACATGCTTGTTTTCGTGCCATCAGGATTCTAAGAGTCCAGTGGAGCAACCACACCAAAGACGAAGCCACATGGGAACGAGAAGACCGTCTTAGAGCTGAGTTTCCCTATTTCTTTACTGAACCCACTGAATCTCGAGGACGAGATTCTTTGTAAGGGGGTAGGTGCTGAACATCCCAAAATCCCGTTTTGGGAAAGTATAATGAGAATAAATGGGAGGATAATTTTGAACATGTTTATGAATGGAAAAACTATTTTAGCATGCTTTTGGACCTTTGCATAAATCAAATAGTAAATTCACATGCAAACATAAACTTGGAAGAATTTTAGAGACAATTACAGAACATATAAAATCCTTGAAATTTTTTAAAATAATAATTACTATGTCAGGAGTCTGAACAAAAATTTTCATAAATTTTAGAGCCTGTTTGACCAGTTTAAAAAATTAGCAAAAGTCTTAGCCTTTTTTTTTTTGGAAAATTCCGAATTTCATTTGTATTTCCCGCTCGCCCATTGGGCCGAATCCAAGCTAGTCCATTTCTACATGCCCACTCCAACCCATGCTAACGCCCCCACTCCCGCACTCACTGACACGCTGGGCCTGCATATCCGGAGGCTTCGTCCACCTCGCGCGCACCAACGCGGCTTCGCAGCTTTCCCGTGGTTTGCGATGTCGCGCCCACCAGTTTTGCTTCTCACTTGCTCCCGTCGCCTCCTCCTGCCATCGCCCATGCTAGCTACCCCATTGACGTGCTGTTATCCCACATAGATGATGAGGCTGAAGCTTGGCGCGAGAAACCTATACGAAGTGTTGTTTTCTCGCCGCTTCTCTCGCACCATTCTCGACCGCATTTAAACACCTCGCCACATCACAAGCTCCTCAGCTCACCATTCTCGTTTCTCACATAGAATCAGAGCATCGTGTGCTTTGCTTTGCCAAGAACAAGAGCATCGTTCTCGACGTTGGTGAGCAAGCCTCACACCACCATTTGCTCTCTTGAGCTTCCTTGTCCTCACCACCTGCATCACCATGTGTCCCTTACCTCACTTATACTCCTTTTCTTGATGTGGCTCCGAGAGCCCCATAGCATGATCGCGCCGTCATCTTCTTCGTCTCCGGCGCACATCCCAATTCGGACCTTCGCATTCCCAACACTCTTGTGAGCTTGAAACTCACCTAAACCTCGTCATATCGTGTTCCATACTCCAATAATGCTCCTTCCTTGCTTAATGTGGACCCAAGCTCAGGGAATCACCAGAATCGAGCTCTTCCTCGAATCCGGCCGCCGCATCCATTTTCACTAATTGCCGTCACCTCGGTGAGTCACTAGTCGATTTCTTCTATCCTTACCATCCTCAGTGTGCATGCAAGCTAATGCGCACATTCTTGTAGCATCTCCATCACCGTAGCACACCGTCACCGTGAGCTTCCTCTGAACCATAGCTGTTCAACATCGCCAAGCTACTCCGGTCATCCCCCGACACCATCAAGGGCCTTGGTGAGCTGCTAGTGGTCCCCTAGAACTATTGCGCGCGTTAGATTGGAATGTTAGCAAGCGTAGCATAGAATTCACCATAGCCATCCATGGCGTCGCCACAAAAACCACCGTCGGCTCACCTCTAGTGACCCTAAGTCCTCGTACCTAGCCTGTTAGCATCACCTAGACTCACTAAGTCTAGTGCGCCTCCTTAGCCCGGAGGAAGCCTCCTTTGCCAAAACCATCGTGGACCCGAAGCTCCTGGCCGCCATCCGCTGGCGTAACGCCGCTCCATCCATCTCTCCAATCGCCGCCACACCGTGGGATCACCGTCGAGAGGAAACCTTTTAACCTTTTCCGAGCCGTTAACATCATCGGCGAGCTTCTCCTCCCGCCACGTGCATCTCTATCGCTTCTCTCTCTCTACTAGTTGGCCCATGCGATTAAGAGTTGATTAGTGCTAAGTAACAGAGGTTAAGGTCAATAAGTGTATGACGTGTGGGACCTAGCGAAAAGTTTAACATAAATATAATTCAAAACGTATTAAGGATATGTCATTGACATGTGGGGCCACACAATATTCTCGCTTTAAAACACATTTTAAAACCCAAGAGACTGACATGTGGACCCCAATCACAAATAAAAAATTTGGTTTAATAATTTAGTTAATAAATAATGGGTCTATGACATGTGAGATCGCCTGTTTGTAAATAAAATCAAGAAAAATAAACTATGAGTTACTTGACAAGTAGGCCCTGGATGTAAGTTAATAATTTTTTAAAAATGAGAAAGCCGCTTTCAATTCGAGGAAAATATGCTTTCTCTATTTGAAAGTGTAAACCTAGTAGAACTCGAGAGAAAATACGCTGATATTGGAAAGCGTAAACCTCGTGAGAATACGCTTTCGACGTCATCCTTTATTAATTTCTAGAATTTCAAAACCAAAGCAAATTAAAATGTTAATAACTTATGCATATGAACTCCAAATCAAATGAATCATTTTTTATAAATTAATCTAAAATCATGATCTATCTGAATATGCAAAAATATTTGGATTTTTTACTATTGAAATTATTTTTCTATATTTAATTTGCTATCGAATCTTTTTGAATAAACGTTGATATTTCGAACAAAATTTACGACGATCCTTCATCCTCTTATTCAGAGTAACCAAAGCAAGGCAAACACCTCCTTTGACCATGTTTATCCTACTATTTTAATTATTGTACTTCTTTTTGTAAAAATCTATTATGCATGCGTGTATGTTTGCTTAAAATTGCTATATTTGGGGATAACGGTAGTTATATTCCTATTCAATGCATGATTCTCCTTGAAATATTGATATCCTTCTGTTGTAGCCAATAGGTTATGGTTTAGGCAATAGATGGTGTCAATTTGGGTATTTCGAGTGCGAATATGACACAAGTGTTTAGCCGGCTCTAGATTTGCTAAAATTGAAAAAATGGGTGACATGTTGAATATGTGTGGGCTCTCAGGTTATTGGAAATGTTACTAATTAAATTCATATTGTAGCACAATTATTAATGAAGGAACAGATCGCCTTTATTAAAAACCATGCTAAAGATATAAATTTAACAAGTGACAGATCCAAAGAAATGTGATTCCTGATATATATGATTCACAATGGTTCCAGTGATCAACGACCATTGCATATATATCCTTTATCAACATTGCATCAAACACATACAAGTCATACATTGATATAATTAAACATAAGGTTACATCATTCTATTAGTACTACAATATTAAGTGACTTGGTCACTTTAACGAAGATCTAAATGGAAGCAAAATAAGCGAAATTGTCCACCAATGGCCTCATCCACCGAGCAGCAATTGCGTGGAGGAAAGAAGTAGTGTTACTCGTTAGCGCCACCACGATCGGCGCTAACGGGTGCTTCATAAAGGAAACCGCCCTCACTCGCAACAATAGGTGGTAGCACCTTGAGTACGGAAGGTACTCAGCAAGTCTTACACAAACTAATAAAAGAAAGTTGTTATTAGAGCCTAATCAAAGGAGTAGAGTTGTTACATGCATAAGGTTACAACAGGAAGGCATAAAGGTTCAAATTTGCATAAAGCGATACATCTTAACCTACAAAGACTAAATTTTGATAAAGCAATTTAATAAATCAAAGTTTGCTTAAAAACAGTAAGTAAATGACATAAAAGTAAACAGTACAGTGCATGATTCCCTCATGCAAACCGAAAATAAACCGAAACCACATTTTGGAAATCAAAATTTCTATCTGTGTGACATCAATTCAAGTTATCGTCCATGATCGTGGACACGGCTATTCGAACAGTTTATACCCTGCAGGGGTGTACATCTTTACCCACATGACTTAGCTAGCCCGTTGCCTTCGGATGCCTCCGAATGATGACATACTTCCTTTGGTATGCCGACCGGGGAAACTAAGATTTGGTATTTTTCAACAAGCCAACACTATTGAGTTGGACCCCATGTGTGAACCAGTCCCACTAGTGTAGGCTATACCACCTACTAACCACAGGGCACACATGTTGTGTCAAGAATGCCGATCCAAACAATTTAAAGCGAATTGGGTTCCCTACCCATAGTAGAATGCTATCGGCACCATTAAGGTATCGTTATGCGACGAGGCACATATACGCCTCACCCTCCTAAGAACATCGACATCGACATACAAAGCTCGCATGGCATAAAACGCAGATCCTCGGACCAAAGCATCTATGCCATACAAGGTCAATACACATATCCTTACTCTCCTGTTTCCAACTCAATAGTCTCAACATTTTACTTAACCAAACAAGCGCCATACACTGCATGTGGAAGTGCGTGGGGACTTGAACCGAATAGTCGAGTTCGGTCCTTAATTAACCCCGACAAGTCCACCACAAACCCAATCTCGTGCACAAAGCACCATCACTAGCTTCCTCTTGTCCAGATCAATTTGAATTTCAAATACAAGACTGATTTAAAGCTGGACAAAGAGTTTAAAATAACAAGAGTTCGGTTGTAGATTCCCATGTTTGACAAGATATGCTTGTCAAACTCTAAAATCTCTAGACTGCATGTCTAAGCCAAATCTGAAAATAGACCATATAGTATACAGTACTACACTAGAGTTGAGTGTATGGTCATAATTAAGGTAATCCACCATGTCAGGTTATAACTAGCTATTACAAGTCACATTTTGTATTTTCAGAAAAATAGCATGCACAGATATCACTGGATTTGTAAAAGCTATTGTACAAAATTTGGGTTCAATATGGTGCAAAGAGGATGCTTGCCTTGATAGTAATAGACTTACATGTGCTCAAAGTTGTTGAGAGTATATTCAATTGCTTCAACAGAACGATTCTAAAAGAAGCAATAAGATCCAATAAATATCAAAGCGACAATAAGTCCAAAATGGAAGAAATATGCATGATCAATCTGGAAATGCATGATTACAGTATGCTTAAGCCATAACTACCCATAATAGTGATAATAACCCATTTTAAAGCTCACTGTTTTCAAAAGACAGAAACTAGAGTTTATTGCAAAGTTCCAGTTTTCATATTTGAAAAGAGCTGAAAACAGGACAGATTGCAATTTTCGGAAAAAGAAGTATAGATCATGCAAAAGTTCATAAATGAAACTTAGCATGATCTTTTAGGGTAATTAATATCCCAAACCAACCTTAGTCTAACACTAATTAGTTAGATTACATAGACTAAAGTAAAACCTATTTTGTCGGTTGAGCCGACAAGAGAACAGAGACAGATCTCAACTAGGAGTTAAAATAGATGATGACAAGGATGGAAAGATCAACTTGTCATGCTGCTAGGGTTTAGTCAAAACCTAAATAAGATGATAAGTTGACAGGAGAAACCCTAGGTCTTGAAAATGACATGGAAAACCGAAAAGGTATAATATCAACTTTTCAGTTTAAAGCGCTTGAAACTCACGATGCTTAAAAGAATGATTCACAGAGACTTCTAAGGTTCCTAGGATGCTCAAGATATCAAAACTAGGGTTTTGGCTTACATTATAGGAAAGATACCAAAAACTCTGAAAACCGATGATGATGATGGACAGAGAAACAAACTCTGGATTTGACCTACAAAAGATAACCAATCTTTATTATAAGTAAAGCCGATTGCTTAAGGTAGATAAGCAAAGGATAGAAGCAAGAAACTCCAATTGAATGGCAATGGAGGAAAGTGAGCTTCATGGTCAACAATGGTGCGACTCCAAAAGCTAGGGTTTATATATAAGGAAGTTGAGCTACGGGATAATTGGGAAAAGTCTAGAGCTTGATGAGGTGTCCATTTAGGCTAATTATCCCAAAAATTAGTTGCAAAAACTTTGGGATAATTCCTCTCCTCGATTTCGGAGAAGACTGCGTCTGAGAGAGAGGAAGAAGATAAGAGCCAAGCGACATGTGGGCCCCATTGTCATCCTCACCAGCGTGCACCTCGTAAAGGCTCAAACAAATGTCGGTAGTCCGATTGGAAATGGGCGGTGTGATGAAGACAGTGTTAAAAATAGTCAATCCGGTATTGTTCAATGGACCACGATCTCACATGAACGGCCGTGATTTAATGTAGCCTTCGCGTAACCCGCAGTCACATTCAAAGGAGCGTTGGATTAGAATCAACGGTCACTTAAAAGGAATACACGTCACCCCACTTAAGTGCACGACGGACGCGCCGTTAGATGGGCTTCCCACGGCCGAGATTGGAAATTGAACCGGATGGTCCGGTTGCATACACCGCTGGGCCACCCGATCGAAATCAACGATCCACCGATTTTGGGCTTTAAAGGCCCACGTGTAATATCCCGAAGTGAGTTAAGATTTGAATCGAGGAAGATTAAATTTTATTTGGGAGAGGTCGATTATTCGGGAAGGATCAAACGAACGCGGGAGGACTAATTGGATTGTTGTCGATCTTTGCAGTTTTTGAGGGGGAAAGAGCAATTTGGCGGCAACTTGGGCTGGGCCATGGCCCATCTAGGTGGCCGCCAAGGGGCTCCCTCCCCAAACCCTAGCCTACTCCCCTCCCTCCCCTTTCCTCCTCCCACTCCCAACCGGCCGCCTCCCCCTCCACCTCTCACCTCTCCACCTCCCTTCCACCCTCCCTTGCGCCCCTCTCCATCTCCCACCACCTCCATTGCTGCTGTCCAAGGAGGAGAAGGAGCTCCTTGCAGCCGGCCAAGGAGGAAGAAGAAGGAGAAAAGAAGAGAAAGAAGGAGAAGAAGAGAAGGAAGAAGAGGAGAAGAAGGGATCCTTAGCGGAAGCGTGGTGGTCTTCATCCCCGCTGCGTGCTCTCTTCGTTTCAGCAAGGGTAACCGTGGTTCTTTGCTTTAGGTCATTTTTCTAGTTGTCTAATTTTCGGTGTCAATTCGTCGGTATTCTGCAGCAGTGAAGTTTGTCAGTTTTGATTAGGTTAGAGGCAGATTTGGGTCTGGGTGTCTCCTAGAAAGTTGTAGCTATCGTAGTTACCTTTCATTGACGACAAGAATCAAGTCATTCGGACTTCGTTAGCCAAAGTTATGAATTTATTAGTACTTCTGTGTTTCTGAGAGAAGCAGATTTGCTAGTGTTAGTTAACCTGATTGAAGCGCTTATTTAGAGGGGTTTCAGAGGTCTCACCATAACGAAAAATGAGGCTAATCCTCTTAGCTTTCAGGAAGCTAAAGATCACTGAAATCGGACGAACGTAGAGAAAGTTATGATAGTTTCTTTGTCGCTGTCCAGAAACCCGACGTGAAATGTTTGCTCTGATTAATTAGATTGGTAGGTCTGGTAGATGGACGAATCAGAGGGTCTCCCAACTAAGTTTATTTAGAAATTTCAATTACCTTTTCAGATTTTCCAAGATCATCCTATTTGGACTCCTGAGCAGAAAGTTATGAATTTTTGAAGTCTGCTGTCGCAGTGATCACCAAAACGATCGCTAGAAATTGGGGTTTTTGTTAACACTTGAGAGTAGCGAGTTTTGTTGTGTTATTATTTATGCTCTTGGTCCAGCGTGTTGGCCTTAGATTGGAATACCTTTATATTCAGGTGGGAGCGCGGTTCAGGGGGCAGCACCCTCTTCGCGCCCCACCGCTTCGCACGCTTGAGGCAAGTATTGGGCTATTGTATATTTATGCTTGTATGTCGTGTGATTTGTTGTGTTTGGCTCATAATAGCTATGCATGGATGTTATGGTGATGAGTTCCAATTTATCTTGGTGAATGCAAGTACTCTGCTTGAGTGACTAATTATGATTGTTTGATAGAGGATGCTAATACTTTGATGCGTAATAACCATGCAAGGTTGATAGTATGGTAAGTAAGATTAAGGATGAAGGATACTAGAGAAATGATTAATTGATATTCATGAGTGATTGTTCAAGTGTGCTAGTATTATGATTAAATGTGCTATTCATGGATGCTAGAATGCTATGAATATCAATGATGTGGAATGCTAGAAGTATGAATAAGTTTATTCATGTATGATGTTGTTGTTAATGCTTACATGTTAATGATAATATGTTGAGTTCCTGCATATGAAGGACGTTATCATGGTGCATGCACGCATGTTGAGAGCATATAGTGCCTTGGTCACGTGGTGACCAAGCACATACTGATTGAGTCCCCGTCATGTAAATGACGGGTTGAGGTCCTACATTCGTGGAATGTGGGCTATGAGCAAGAGGTCCCCATCATTAAGATGATGGGCAATGGTCCTATACATGTGGTGTATAGGCTTTTGAAGTCCTGTGGCCTGGCACTGAGCAAGTGACACAATGACGGTTGTATACTCCCATGACACCGTAAAATGCGAAAAGAGATAAAGTTGAGAAAGGTGCATTGCATTGGTTGCATTCACATGAGCATGAAGGCTATACTTTGGTGCATTGTTTATCTTGGATTGTTGATGCTATGAATGATAACTTGCTTAGCCTTGTTGGTACTTGCTGAGTCTTTGGGCTCACTCTTGCTTTGATGTGTTTTAGGTACAACCGCAAGACCCGCATGCATGGGAGGAGTAGATATTTGGATGCACGCACTACCACTCAATCATAAGAATTACTCATAGATGGTTTGAGTTTCGGATTAACGTAATAATGAGAATAGCAAATTTTGGTTATGTTTATGAGATTATCTTGCATGCTTGATTGAACTGATTTTGAAGACTTTGATAAATGCCATGATTAATTGTTGGAACCTCCGGTATAGTGACTATACAAAGGAGGTTTTGCTTAAAATTTGTAATTGGTCTTAGTTTAGTTTAGTTTAATTTAATTTTAGTAGCATTCCGTGCTCAATGTTGAGCAGTGTTACATTGGTATCGAGCGGGCTTTAGGTCCGTGGTTAATAGAAAATATTAAATTGACACATTGTACATGCAATGAGGTGGGGTTGGGAATTACATTGCTTCCGCATTATCTATTGCTTTGTTTCATTTGTTGAGCAATTGTTGAATTGCCTCTGTCTTTATCCTTTTTGTTGTTAATATATGAAATGAGATGTTATGATATTCTATATCTATGAATCTATTCTATGATTGCCATGAGATGATCATGAATAATCATATTGGATTATATTGTTTATGCGTGTCTATAATGGTTGTTAAGAAGTGGAGACCGTGGTTGTGGCCTTGACTTTGTCGCTATACCACCGTTCGTGGTAGACGACAAAGTAGTTACCCTGAATACCTTAGTTGCAAGAGTTGAGCGTGAGCTGTTTTAGAAAGTTGATTTCTTTCTTGACCTCAATCTTGGCAAATTCTTGATCTGTGATGGATGATGAATTTCTCTGGGGTTTTTGGTTTATGGTGGTTGTTGAGTGTCAATGGTCTCTTTTAGTTCTCTGAAACAATTATTGTTTTTCGACTGTCGAGTCGCTTTTGCTACTTGTAATCTTTCTCAATTGGCAATTATTGATAATTCCTTGGTTGTTCCTTCTTTCTCTTTAGCAAAGAATGACTCATTTATTCGTTTGATAGTTGGGTATTGAGAGTTTGAAGTTGCAAGTTTGTTAGCATGAGAAAGCTTTGGCTCTATGTGTTCCTTTGGATTATTCAGAGTGTTGAAGTTTAAGGCATTTCTTTTCGTTGAAATTGTTAAAATCTTTTGTGATGCCTCGTTATGGTTAAATCCGAGATTGTAATCAAATAACTTGATATGGTATGGGAATCAAGATGAGTCATTGGTATGGTGCATAATTAATATTAATTAGTAACCTTGGAAGTGAAATTGATTAAGTTGATGTTGTCTTTTCTTAGTTCTTGATGAGCTGTATATAGGAGTAGTGATTAAGAGATATCAAGAAGTATGGAACCTTGATGAACTAGTCTGGTCATTAAAACTGTTTAAGTTGCTAAACTTGTTGGGTTCTTTGGTTCCCATGGATTAATTTAATTGTGTGGAAAGAAAAAATAGAGGAATACAGATTTATGTATTCCTTAGTATGATTAGTTACCGAACTGTATAACCTGGTTGATCGGATTGAATATCGGTAAATCTAGAAGTTATGAGGGAGTTCTATGTAGTTCTTCAGATAGAATGACGCGATGAATTTGGTTGTATCATTGTTAAGACTTTTGATCGATAGAAGATTTCGATTTTTTTGAAGTTTTAGTGTATTTGTTTATTTATTTATTTATTTTTTGCTGAAATCCAAATACGAGGAGGAACAGTTGGATACGTGTTTGTTAATGTCCATGTGATTTGGGAATAAAAGTAGGTAGCAACTAGATTTCATAATGAAGCTAGTTGATAACAACAATGGTGGTGGTATAAATCATGTGTGTTGAAGTTTGATGATGAACATCGCTAAGAGTTGAACTGATATGGGCTTATGCCCATCTAATTATGAATTAAACGGTTGATAATGTGACCTTGATGAAAGGGTTATGGTAGGAGCTTTTCAATTGTATAGTAGACCCTTCTAAGTTTAATAGGTTGATGTATTGATGTTGTATGGTTTTGGTATACACTGCTTTTGAAGATGGGATGAAAGGATAGTATGGGAACTTTTGGTGAAACTCAGGGCCTTTTAATGGAATAGTTGATGATAAATATTCGTGTTCGAGTATATTATTCTGATGTTAGTAAGGTTATTTGCAAGAGATGGTGACTTGAGTGTGGTGATGATTCTTTTAGAAGTAAAGTAATTTGATCGTCTTTCAGAAATGAGATTTTGTAAGAGTGTTTGAGTTTTGCATGGTGGGGATCATTTGGACCTCTTGAGTTATGTGGTGATTGAGTTGCTTTGAGCAAAGTGATATGTTGAAAGATTTTATTGGTTCTCAAGTTGTTCCTATGATTTGGTCATAAGAGCTTATCTTGTTTAAGCTGGCAAGGTGATGTAGTAATCACGTAAAATAACTATCCTTGTTAAAGGAAGGAGAGAAGTTAAGTGTTTGAGATTTAAGTCGTTTTGCATCTTGCGGTTTATTTGAGAGTACTTAAACCTTATGCAGTTGTTCCATAAGGGTTTATCAATGTTCAAAGGGTATTACGTTCTTCTCTTTTGTGGTTTGGTATTCGCTATCGCAGGGCTTGAGCCCTTGACCGATTGACGTTCCTTATGTTTTTCGAGTTCTTGGCTTAAGTGACAGCTTTCCTTGGTCTTGTGTTCGCGCGAGGGGTTCATGTTTTCCAAGTTGTTGAAAAAAATTGATTCCATTCGCTCTTTCTTTTGAAGAATCAACCTAATCGTTTCACTGAGTCTTTTGAGGTGTTGAATAATTGTAGTGGTGAAAGCGTGTGTTGTAATCTGCTCGATGAGCTACTGGAGGATGAAATAATTTCGTAATATAGTTCTTTGAGAGAAGTCTAACTCAATGGAAGTTTGTCTTATGAGGTTAAATTGATTGCATTGTTACAGCTAGTAGAACCTATAGTGAGTGTGATCCAAGATCTTCCGGTTCACTTCGGACGGAACATTAGAAGTACTGAAAGTATAGAAATATTGATCAATTTTATAGAGTATCGCAATTTGGTAGTATGGCAAGGCTATGAGAGTTAAACTTGATGATGTGGTTTAATGAGAGTGGGATAATAGAGTAATCGAATCATCATGTCAATTAATGGGATAATGGAAAATATTGAGTAATGTCAAGAGTGATTTGGCTCTAAATAAGTAACCTTCTTAGAGTTATAATCCTTGTAATGGTTATCTGGTCAAGAAAATATTTTCATGATGATTTTAATGAGTAAGTATGTTGGAATTGTGGATTTTTAGGAATTTAATCTGAGGATTTCCCTATACTTTATATGAGAATTTCATTGCAAGAATCTTGGAGGTTAAATTTGGGCTTTGCATTGTTATGCTAGAACTTTGAACGCCCATGGATAATGTGAAAAAGTAGTATAAGGGTGGGTTTCGAACAGTGGGATGGTCATTGATAGAAATATTTTTATAAAATACATGAGAATATGTGATGTGAATTCCGAGTTGCCCATTCTTGAAGATTGAGGTAACGTGATTACGTGCGAAGATCCATTTTGGGATGCATCAGAAGTTATCTATCAAAGTAATTCTGTCAGTAAAGGAAATCGGTTAGAGAATGTTTTGTGAGATCATCAGAGTCCCTTTTCAAAGGTGTTGACAAGGTGTTTTGATTTGGGTTTGGCGTTGAGATCGCCAAGTTAAGAGTAACAGGTTAGTGTCTTGTGCGATGAATCGGTATTCCAAAAAGTTGTGAGAAATTTTAATTTCTAAAGGAGAAATTGAGAAAAGATTATTTCCTTCAGCATCAAGCGCTCTCTTGATTCTTGTTTGAACTATGAGTTTTGTTGGATGTCTTTCGCATATGGGGCTTGACTTTATGTTGGCATGTTGGTTCTTATCCTGATGTGAAGAATAAAAGAAATGATAGATTTGGATATTCGAGTGATTTCTCTTTGGCGATCGTGGTGTTTATTTGCAAATTTTCTAACTTAAAGGTGGAAAGATTTTCGTGATAATCTTCGATTCTGAATTTGACTTCTTTTAGTACCGAGTTGGTAACGCTTGGTTGCGATGAGAGTCCTTCATTTTCGCGTTGGGCTATGTCGTGAAAAGAGTGTGTTTAAAGTGAGTTCTGTTGTGTGGTTCGGTATCTTTGGGAAGTTTAACCCAAGATACATTGGCTTGTTCTCGCAGATCGCAAAGTTTGTCTCGAGTCCGTGGCGCGAGTATGTAACGCTCTTTTATGTTTTGGTGTTGAGTGAGTACCGGGAGATCCGAGTTTGAGGTTTCGTTTGCGCCTGACCATCGAGTGAGGTCTTACCCTTGAGTCTTGTCCGATGAGTGTACCGAATGTCGAGTTGAGCGTTAGTACGCACGTCGATTTGCGCCCCGGTGTTGTGGTCTCTTCTCGTTGGAGAGATAGGCCACTTGAGAGTTGAAGTCTCGCGTGAGCGAAGTTTAGAAAGAGTTGATCGCGTTGGTATCATTGTTAAGTTTCCAGTCTCGGTTTTATTTCTTGAAGTTTGGAGTTTAGATTCGTGGTCGAATCATTGAATGGGGTAGACCTAATATCCGGAAGTGAGTTAAGATTTGAATCGAGGAAGATTAAATTTTATTTCGGAGAGGTCGATTATTCGGGAAGGATCAAACGGGAACGCCTGGAGGGACTAATTGGATTGTTGTCGTGTCTTTGCAGTTTTTGAGGGGGAAAGAGCAATTTGGCGGCACTTGGGCTCCGCCATGGCCCATCTAGGTGGCCGGCCAGGGGCTCCCCTCCCCAAAACCTAGCCTACTCCCCTCCCCTCCCCTTTCCTCCTCCCACTCCCAACCGCCGCCTCCCCTCTCCACCTCTCCACTCTCCACCTCCCTTCCACCTCCCTTGCGCCTCTCCATCTCCCCACCACCTCCATTGCTGCTATCCAAGGAGGAGAAGGAGCTCCTTGCAGCCGGCCAAGGAGGAGGAAGAAGGAGAAAAGAAGAGAAAGAAGGAGAAGAAGAGAAGGGAAGAAGAGGAGAAGAAGGGATCCGCAGCGGAAGCGTGGTGGTCTTCATTCCCGCTGCGTGCTCTCTTCGTTTCGGCAAGGGTAACCCGTGGTTCTTTGCTTTAGGTCATTTTTCTAGTTGTCTAATTTTCAGGTGTCAATTCGTTCGGTATTCTGCAGCAGTGAAGTTTGTCGGTTTGATTAGGTTAGAGGCAGATTTGGGTCTGGGTGTCTCCTAGAAAGTTGTAGCTATCGTAGTTACCTTTCATTGCCGACAAGAATCAAGTCATTCGGACTTCGGTAGCCAAAGTTATGAATTTATTAGTACTTCTGTGTTTCTGGAGAGAAGCAGATTTGCTAGTGTTAGTTAACCTGATTGAAGCGCTTATTTAGAGGGGTTTCCAGAGGGTCTCACCATAACGAAAAATGAGGCTAATCCTCTTAGCTTTCAGGGAAGCTAAAGATCACTGAAATCGGACGAACGTAGAGAAAGTTATGATAGTTTCTTTGTCGCTGTCCAGAAACCCGACGTGAAATGTTTGCTCTGATTAATTAGATTGGTAGGTCTGGTAGATGGACGAATCAGAGGGTCTCCCCAACTAAGTTTATTTAGACATTTCAATTACCTTTTCAGATTGTCCAAGATCATCCTATTTGGACTCCTGAGCAGAAAGTTATGAATTTTTGAAGTCTGCTGTCCGCAGTGATCACCAAAACGATCGCTAGAAATTGGGGGTTTTTGTTAACACTTGAGAGTAGCGAGTTTTGTTTTGTTATTATTTATGCTCTTGGTCCAGCGTGTTGGCCTTAGATTGGGATACCTTTATATTCAGGTGGGAGCGGTTCCAGGGCAGCACCCTCTTCAAGCCCACCGCTTCGCACGCTTGAGGCAAGTATTCGGGCTATTGTATATTTATGCTTGTATGCTGTGACTGTTTGTGTTTGGCTCATAATAGCTATGCATGGATGTTATGGTGATGAGTTCCAATTTATCTTGGTGAATGCAAGTACTCTGTTTGAGTGACTAATTATGATTGTTTGATAGAGGATGCTAATACTTTGATGCGTAATAACCATGCAAGGTTGATAGTATGGTAAGTAAGATTAAGGATGAAGGATACTAGAGAAATGATTAATTGATATTCATGAGTGATTGTTCAAGTGTGCTAGTATTATGATTAAATGTGCTATTCATGGATGCTAGAATGCTATGAATATCAATGATGTGGAATGCTAGAAGTATGAATAAGTTTATTCATGTATGATGTTGTTGTTAATGCTTACATGTTAATGATAATATGTTGAGTTCCTGCATATGAAGGACGTTATCATGGTGCATACGCATGTTGAGAGTATACAGTGCCTTGGTCACGCACTCAAGCACATACATTGAGGTCCCCGTCATGTAAATGACGGTTAGGTCCTCTACATTCGTGGAATGTGGGCTATGAGCAAAGAGGTCCCCATCATTAAGATGATGGCAATGGTCCCTATACATGTGGTGATAGGCTCTGGTCCTCGTGCGGTTAACGTGCAAAGGTACACACGACGGTTGTATACCCCGTGACACGTGAAATGCGAAAAGAGATAAAGTTGAGAAAGGTGCATTGCATTGGTTGCATTCACATGAGCATGAAGGCTATACTTTGGTGCATTGTTTATCTTGGATTGTTGATGCTATGAATGATAACTTGCTTAGCCTTGTTGGTACTTTTGAGTCTTTGGGCTCACTCTGCTTTGATGTGTTTTAGGTACAACTGGCAAGACCCGCATGCATGGGAGGGAGTAGATATTTGGATGCACGCACTACCACTCAATCATAAGAATTACTCATAGATGGTTTGAGTTTGATTAACTGAATAATGAGAATAGCAAATTTTGGTTATGTTTATGAGATTATCCTCGCATGCTTGATTGAACTCGATTTTGAAGACTTTGATAAATGCCATGATTAATTGTTGGAACCTCGGATAGTGAATACAAAGGAGGTTTTGCTAAAATTTGTAATTGGTCTTAGTTTAGTTTGGTTTAATTTAATTTTAGTAGCATTCCGTGCTCAATGTCGAGTGGGTGTTACACCACTGGCAAAAAGGTGTGTGAGATTGAATCCAAAGGCGCCGCATAAACGCCGCCTCGATTTCAAATTGGAATAAGCGATGCCGTTAGATCAAGGATGAATGGCTGCGATCGCTAAGGGATCCGAGTCGTCCGGATGCATACCCTAATCCGGACCACACGATGAAGATCCAACGGTCCGCAGAGGCGCGGCTTTATAACACGCTGAAAGGGAAAAGCCGAGGATTTGAATCTAACGGCATGAGATAAAAGCGCACCTTAAGTTTAAAACGGTAAGGGCGCCACCGTTGGATTGAAACGAACGTGGAGATTGAATAGGATCCGAGTTGTCCTGGCTGCATACATCGATCTCGCGTTAGATCAAGATCCAACGGCGGAGATTAAGATGCGTGCGGGACAGCTCATGGAGTGTTATAACTTCGCCCGCTCGATTGAAGATCAACGGCTCGTATCACGCTGTAAGCCGGCTCCCCGCTCTAACGTGATGAGCCAGTTCACACGGATTTGTTGACCAAGACACATGGTTGAGTCGCCATGCATTAGGTTTGGATCTAGACCGGTTTAGTTGACTAGACCCATTCAAATACTTAAAAGGTTTGACTGACTTTAAAAATAGCAAATAAATTTAAAAATCATGAAATTTTGATCGTAAGCTACCGATAATATATTTACAGATAAATTTTACAAACCACATTTTCACTTTGTAAAATACATAACATTTATTTCAAAGTCTAAAATATTTATTTAAAGACAATAAATTTTCTTTAAGTCCAAATAATTTCTAAAATGCAACAAAATATTTTTAGCCAAGATAATTTATCTAGGCTTTAATAAAAATACTTCTAATATAATACAAGTTTTATCTTGTATTCCTTTAAATATTCTAAATAAGTCTTTGGACTTTGGCTAAAAGGAAGGTTTTATTTGGTAAATGAAAGAACTCCCAACCGAGATTAAGAACAATAATGATATGAACAAAGAGCCCATTATCGCTCATAATGCAGATTATTATCTTGTTGATAAAATTGGGGTCATTACAACATGAGTTTGAGAGATTTTGAAATGATGATCTAGAGGGGTTTACTGCATATGTTGAAAAATAAAAATAAAAACTTAGTTTGTGACGCAAAGCAGTTATATTGTACTATGATAAGTGTGAGGGTGTATCTCACAAGTAAATAGGGGAAGATCCGCCTCGGTCAATTCAGACCGAACGCTAGTGCTCTTAATCTAAAGCCTAAGCGCACAACCACATGTGCCTATAGGATGGCCTTAGCTAATCAAGTCATTGAAAACTAGTCTTGCACGTTGGTAGGCTGCAGTAGTGCGAACATGACCAGTGTAGGCATGTTCGATGGTGCTCCCTTCACCGAGGCGTTGGGAACAAAGCCTTCTGACACAACGGTGAATGCCTCACTGAGATGGGGGTGTACCCGAGTGAAGTGAGGGTGTTAATGTTGGAGATATGCCCTAGAGGCAATCATATTGATGATGATATTTCATTGTATCCATGATTTAATAAATGTTCCTTGAATATTGCCTTTGTGTTGATTAACAAGTATGTGACTTGTTTGTGAAACTCTTTACTTGTATGGTTATTCTAAAGTTGTCCCTAGTCGGAGTTCATGTGAGGACACACGTGAATGATGGATTAGCACATGTATCGGTTGATGACCATGTTTCACAGGTCATAGACATGGAGACGCCAAACCAATAATGTGGACACATGTTTAGAACATGGGTTGGACCGACTCCAACATGAGACATAGTAATTATTCTTATGGTTCTCTCTACACAATGTGTACGCCTTGTCCTTAGACCCTAGATTGTCGCATGTACTTGAGATGTGAATCGACCTACTTTAGGGGCTATCAAACGCTACTCCGTGAATCGGGTAGTTATAAAGGTAGCTGGTTTGTCATGAAGCATGTCGCGAGGCATGGTCACGAGATGGGATTTGCCCTCTCTACCAGAGAGATATCTCTGCCCTCGAGTGATCGGATCCGAAATGCATGGCCATGCTACTTAAGGTTAAGAGTTAACCTAGTAAGGGATTCCGGATCACAGATCGAGAAAGAGTGGTCGCTTGGAGCTCGACCGAATATCGTGAGGCAAAGGGATTGGCATGTACATAACGCTGTGATGGTTCGTCCGATATGATCTTTACGCATGTTTAGCGCTTGGCACGCCTTGCCAGAGGTCGCTACCAACTATTGACCAAGTATGTGTACTGCCATGTCTAAACATATGTGAACCATAGGGTCACACACTTTGGGTTAGCCCCATTCGGATTGGATCCGAATTAGATCGGGCATTGAGTCCTAATGGGCCTCTATTCGTAGAAGCCCATTATAAGGACGCCTATAAAGGAGGCAGCGCGCACGGTTGAGGGTTGAGTTTTTCGTGACATCCCCAAACCCCGCCGCCACCCCTCCCACGCACTCAGTCGCCGCGCGATCTAGTAGTCCCGCAGCGCGCCGCCTCCCGCACGTGTGGATACCTTTGAAGGCGCCGTGACCGCGGGCGCTGGGACGAACCGCAAGAAAGGAGTCAGACGTGGGACGCCACGATTTGAGGACGCAGGAAGTAGTACGACTACCGCTCGACGCATCGCATCAACTTGGTACGACTACATCGCCTGACGCGCCGCATCAACTTCCGCACTGCCGCCTAGTGGTAAGACCGTGATCTATAACGCAGCGTGATCTTGGTTTACGCAGAATTTTTAATTTGCGCTAGTGTAGCCTACCCGCTTCCTACAAGTGGTATCAGAGCTGCTGCCGCCATGTTATAGGTTCGGTGATTTGCATATGGCGATATGTAAATCCGTATGATCGATGTGATCGATTGTATAGTTCGTAATGGATTGGTCCGGTTTCCGTGATCATGCTACTAAGTTCGTGAAACAACATACCCTACCGGCCGGATTCGCCATCGGTAGACAAAGTGACACGTAAACCCAGCTATGCATGCGAAGATCAATATGATTGATCGAATCGAAACCAGATTAATAATCGATGTACCGTGATCATGCCGCTAAGGTTGTGAACAACATACCCTACCGGTCGGATTCGCCATTGGGGTAGACAAGGACACGAAACCGGCATGCGTGATGCGAAGATCAATATAATTGGTCGAACCTAATGAGTCGATTTGTGGTAAATATGATTTGCCGATCAAAAATCCTATGTAAAAATTGCATTTGTGGTAGATTGACTGCTCAAAATTTTAAAAACGAATGTCCGATGTCCTGCGAGATACCGATATGGCGCCGCCCTTCGAACCCGTGACTGGGAAACCCCTCGACCCCTATCCGAGATTGCGATTCTATGCATAAACTTGTTTTTGCAGGATGTATGTGACCAAGATGGCCTAATGTGTATGTGATGCATGTTTGTAATATTTGCATGACTGCAGTCATGGGTTTGCGCAACACGGCCGAGCCATTGTGTTGTCAAAGTATTGTATTAACGGCTGCGTGCCGACTTGTGATGATTCCTAGTATCCATGTATTTTATTACTAGTCATATGAGTAATAGCTTATAGTAGTACTCTGAGGACACATCACTTGGAGGATGGCACACATGAACCATGGAGATGGAGATCATCATGGTGGATGATTCTATGGCGATGGAGATCACCATGAGAAAATGGGCCATACTGAGTCACAACTGTGAATGCTATTCCTATTGTTTTACTCCTATGCATGTTTGAATGGTAGAAGTATAGCGATCCTCACAAAATGTTAAGTTAAACATATGCCCTCCCAATTAAACTTTGCACCATCCCATGTCTTGTAAATTGATGGTGGGTCTATAAAATTAGGCACCATCAACTTTCCTTGACTAGATGGGTTTTGTATCTGATACTTACATGCATAAGGATTGGTGAACTTAACAAGGTTATCATAAAGGTTATGGACCTTGGGGCATAAAGGTTGCGCTGGGGCATAGAGATGTCACCCAACAACAAGAGTCATATAGAGATATGATTAGCAAGTGTTGCTTATCGAATTACCTTGTCTCCTAGCGGTGATGCAAAAGCTCACTAGTAGACTAATCATGGATCTTGAATCGCTAAGAATCAACAGAGGATGTTGATTTTAGTGGGAGTACATTCTATTAAATTTGTTTAATACAATTTACTCTATCATGGTTTTATTTGTCTTAGTATTTTGCATTTCCTATTGTAGATCAATGGCATCTAGCAACCACGCACACCCTTTTGCTTTATGATCGATTCTTGAGAAAGAGAAATTAAATGGAACAAACTATTCGGATGGTCCGTGAACTCCGAGAATTGTTCTCGGGGCGTATAAAAGGAAAACGCTCGACACCCCAATCCCGTAAGAACCTCGCTAACAATGTGTCTCGCCGTTAAAAATGCCTACAAGAAAGCATGTGATGACTCTCTTGAGATTAGTTGCCTTATGCTTGCATGCATGGAACTCCGACCTTCAAAAGCGCTTGAGGATCGAAGCGTATGATATGATCATAGCGCTTAAGGACATGTTCCGCATACGTGCCAGACTGAACTGCCAATGTCTCTAAGGCTTTTCGAATGCAGTTAATGTAAGGTGCACCCGTAGGCCCACATGTGATCAAAATGGTTGGTTACAATGATTTTGGATAAACTTGGTTTTCCAATTGGCCAAGAGTTGGCAACCGATTTCATTTTAGCCTCTTCCACCTAGCTATGGGCATTTCATTTCGAACTACCATATGCATGGGGCGGATAAGGGCCTTAATGAGCTTTGTGGGATGCTCAAAACAGCAGAGAGAGTGACATTAAGAAGTGTGCAGTGGCCTAGCCATGTGATGGTCAAAGTGAACAAGTCTAGCTTCAAGAAAAGGGTAAGAAGCCATGGCCAAAGAATAAGGGCAAGGTTAAAGATATGATCTCAAGCCAACGCCTAAGCCTAATGCCGACTCGAGTCGAGACAAGATGCTTCTATTGTAAAGAAATCGCCACCGGAAGAGAAACTGCAAGAAGTACATGGATTCCGGATGAATGCAAGAAGAAGGTCGAAGTAAGACTTCCACCCATGGTACACTTGTCATAAATGTTTTAGACATTTTTCTCGCAGATTCTCCTATTAACTCTTGGGTATTTGATACCGGATCGCTTGCTCACATTTGCAACTCGATGCGTGGGCTAATAAGAAGTAGAGGAGTCGCAAGAGGTGAAGTTGATTTTCGCTATTTAAATAAAGCAAGGGTTGTCGCGCTGACCGTTTGCACCATGCAACTTCAGCTTCCTTCAAGATTTATTATGGAATTGAATAATTGTTATTATGTTCCTAGTATGAGTCGAAACATTTTATCCTCTCATGTTTGATGAGAGATGGTTATTCATTTGCAAGTAAAGACAATGGTTGTTTGATCTCTAAAATGGAATGTTTATGGCTTTTGCGCCCATTGTGAATGGGTTATTTATTTTAAATCTTGATGATGCGCCTATCTTTAACATAAATGCTAAAAGACTTCGACCTAATTATTTGAATCCCACCTATGTTTGGCATTATCGCTTGGGTCATATATGAAAAGCGCATGAAGAAGCTCCATGTCGATGGTCTTCTAACTTCGCTTGATTTTGAATCATACGAGACATGTGAAGCTTGTTAGCTTGGTAAGATGACCAAATCACCTTTCAAAGGTTCTTTGAGAGGGCGCCGACTTGTTGGAAATCATACATACCGATGTATGTGGACCAATGAGCACGATCGCAGAGGTGGATTTCATTACTTCATAACTTTCATCGATGATTTTAGTAGATATGGCTATGTCTACTTAATGAAGCATAAGTCCAAACTTTTGAAAAGTTCAAAGAGTTCCGCATGAGGTTGAAAATCAACGTACCAAGAAAATCAAGGCTCGCGATCCGATCGTGGTGGCGAGTATTTGAGTCATGAATTTAGCAATCATCCAAGAGTTGCGGAATTGTTCCACGCCTAACACCGCCCGAACGCCTCAAAGAAACGGGTATCCGAGCGCGCGAATCGACCTTGTTGGACATGGTTCGATCGATGATGAGCCACCAGATTTACCATTATCCTTTGGGGTTACGCCTAGAAACGGCATTTTTTCACACTTAATAGGTACCGTCTAAATCAGAGTTAAACACCATATGAGATATGGACGGGAAGAGTCACGCTTTGTCTTTTCTAAAGATTTGGGGATGTGAGGCGCTTTGTCGTTTACTACAGCTGACAAGCTCACACCCAAGTCTGATAAATGCATTTTCGTGGGATATCCGAAGGAAACCTTTGGATATTACTTCTACAACCGACTAGAGGGCAAAGTGTTTGTCGTCAAGTGGTGTTTTCCTCAGAGAAAGAGTTTCTCAATAGGGAGACAAGTGGAAGAACGGTGCAGCTTGAAGAGGTTCAAGATGAACCAATCGGGAAGACTCGACGAATGATGCCCATGTGGCGTAACGTTGAGGAACCCATGGCAAAGGAAGCACCACCACCACGAAGGTCGGAAGGTTCGCAATGCGTGAGATATATTATTGTTAGACAATGATGAGCCTACGACCTATGCGGAAGCAATGATGGACCCACTGAGAAATGGCATAGTGCCATGAGATCCGAGATAGCATCCATGGGAGACAATCAAGTTTGGAATTTGGTTGACCTACCGATGGTGTTAAAACCATAGAGTGCAAATGGATCTATAAAAGGAAGATTGATATGGATGGAAATGTTCATATCCATAAAGCTCGACTTGTCGCAAAGGTTTTCGCAAGTTCAAGGAGTTGACTACGATGAGACTTTCTCACCAGTAGCGATGCTTAAATCAATACGGATCATTCTAGCTATTGTCGTGATATTTCGACTATGAGATATGGCGTATGGATGTCAAAACGGCTTTCCTTAATGGAAATTTAACCGAGGACGTGTATATGATACAACTCCAGGGTTTTGTCGATCCAAACAATGCTAGAAAAGTATGCAAACTTCAAAAATCCATTTATGGATTGAAGCAAGCATCTCGAGTTGGAATATCTGCTTTGATGAAGTGGTCAAAGGGTTTGACTTCATCAAAACGAAGAAGAATCTTGTGTTTACAAGAAGACAAGTGGGAGCTCACTCGTATTTCTAATCTTATATGTAGATGACATATTATCGATTGAAATGATATTCCTATGCTCGAGTCCGTTAAGACCTCACCAAAAATAGTTTCTCAACGAAGGACTTAGGGAAGGCATATATTTTGGGTATTAAGATCTATAGAGATAGATCAAAAAGGCTAATAGGATTAAGCCGCAGTACTTACATTGACAAAGTGTTGAAACGGTTCAACATGGAGGAGGCAAAGAAAGGGTTCTTGCCCATGTCTCATGGCATAAATCTTGGCAAGACTCTGTCCTTCGACAACCGATGAGCGAGATCGCATGAGTAAGATTCCATATGCTTCGCCATTGGATCTATCATGTATGCTATGATGTGCACTCGCCAGATGTTTCCTATGCTCTAAATGTTACGAGCAGATACGTGTCGATCCAAGTGAGAGTCATCGGACAGCAGCTAAGAACATCCTCAAGTATTTGAGAAGAACTAAGGATGTGTTCCTAGTCTACGGAGGTGAGGAAGAGCTCGTTGTAAATGGTTACACCGATGCAAGCTTCCAAACCGACAAAGATGATTACAAATCGCAATCGGGTTTTGTGTTCCTTTTGAACTGGTGCGGTAAGTTGGAAGAGTTCCAGCAGAGACTGTTGTCGACTCTACAACGGAGGCCGAGTACATTGCGCTTCGTACAAAGAAAGGAAGGTGTTTGGATAAGGAAGTTCATAATCGAACTAGGTGTGGTTCCTAGTGCGCGGCCTCCGGATCTTTATCGTGATAACAAGGGGCATTATGCAAGCCAAGGAGCCGAGGAATCACCAAAAGAACAAACACATATCTGCGAGGTTTCATCTCATTCGAGAGATCCTTAATCGAGGAGATTTAAAGATATGCAAAATACACACGATTTGAATATTTTGCATCCTTTGACTAAGCCTCTCCCACAGCTCTAAGCATGAGGCGCACACAAGAGCTATGGGTATTAGATATCTTCTAGATTGACTCTAGTGCAAGTGGGAGATCGTTGGAGATATGCCCTAGAGGCAATCATATTGATGATGATATTTCATTGTATCCATGATTTAATAAATGTTCCTTGAATATTGCCTTTGTGTTGATTAACAAGTATGTGACTTGTTTGTGAAACTCTTTACTTGTATGGTTATTCTAAAGTTGTCCCTAGTCGGAGTTCATGTGAGGACACGTGAATGATGGATTAGCACATGTATCGGTTGATGACCATGTTTCACTGTGTCATAGACATGGAGATGTCAAACCAATAATGTGGACACATGTTTAGAACATGGGGTTGGACCGACCCAACATGAGACATAGTAATTATTCTTATGGTCTCTCTACACAATGTGTACGCCTTGTCCTTAGACTGAGATTGTCGCATGTACTTGAGATGTGAATCGACCTACTTAGGGGCTATCAAACGCTACTCCGTGAATCGGTAGTTATAAAGGTAGCTGGTTTGTCATGAAGCATGCTCGCGAGGCATGGTCACGAGATGGGATTTGCCCTCTCTACCAGAGAGATATCTCGCCTCGAGTGATCGGATCCGTAAATGCATGGTCATGCTACTTAAGGTTAAGAGTTAACCTAGTAAGGGATTCCGGATCACAGATCGAGAAAGAGTGGTCACTTGGAGCTCGACCAATATCGTGAGGCAAAGGGATTGGCATGTACATAACGTTGTGATGGTTCGTCCGATATGATCTTTACGTATGTTTAGGAGTTGGCACGCCTTGCTAGAGGCCGCTACCAACTATTGACCAAGTATGTGTACTGCGTCATGTCTAAACATATGAACCATAGGTCACACACTTATAAGTGAAGCCTAATTCGGATTGGATCCGATTAGATCAAGCATTGAGTCCTAATGGGCCTCTATTCAGAAGCCCATTATAGGCGACGCCTATAAAAGGAGGGCAGGGGCGCATTGGTTGAGAGTTGAGTTTTTCGTGACATCCCCAAACCCCGCCGCCACCCTCCCACGCACTAGTCGCCGCGCGATCTAGTAGTCCTGGCGCGCGCCGCTTCCTCCCGCACGTGTGGATACCTTTGAAGGCGCCAGACCGTGGCGCTGGGACGAACCGCAAGAAAGGAGTCAGACGTGGGACGCCACGACGAGGACGAGGAAGTAGTACGACTACTCGCTTCACGCATCGCATCAACTTGGTACGACTACACCGCCCGACGCCACGCATCAACTCCGCACCGCCGCCTAGTGGTAAGACCGTGATCTATAATCGCAGGTGATCTTGGTTTACGGGCAGAATTTTTAATTTGCGCTTAGTGTAGCCTACCCGCTTCCCACGCTAATTCACTCACTAGTGCAAGGTTAGGACTAGGTGATGTAAAGGCTTCAATGCGTGCTCTAGGTTGCTTACCAAAGGATAGAGAATTTGTATCGTCATGTAAAGTTGTATACCCTACAAAGTGTAAATCTATTTAAATTGGTCGTGCTCATGGTCATGAGCGTGCTTCGTGCATCCATCGGTATAGTCTTCGCTTTTTGCAAAATGATTCTTGTTGGAAAACAAGTGAATTGTTTTGTTGTTGATATTTGGCTGGAGTGTCATGTCTATGTCCGAAAGTAAGATGTTGATCGCAGCGAGGAGGGTTGCGATTTATTATTTATCAAGTACTTAGTTGTTGATTCTTTAATTACTTAACCGCTTCTTTAAATTCCATTGCAAATTACTATGTATTGGTATGGCAAATAAAACTTGCTTCATGTCGAAAATAACTTGTAGCATAGAGCCTCATCCCTTGTTAGTCATGCATATATATAAAGTTTTATGATACACTACAAGTCTTGTTGAGTACGCAATGTACTCAATCTTGCTTAAATTGTCGTTCAAAGATAGAGGATGAGCATATGCCGACGTCGCATTCTTTGTATCCTGACCAAAGGATTCGATGACGTGTCTTTCTAAGTCTTATTCCTTGTCGATTGCCCGAGGGTTTGGATAGGCATGTCGCTGGACTTTTGCATCTAAGTTGCCATATTTCCGCTGCTATTTCGATACTTGAGTTTTTATTTGGTCGCCACCCTTGTGATGTAAACTTTATAATCGCTAAGTTATGTACCATATTTGATTCATGTTGTATGTATGTATGGAAATGTATGCTAATGTTGTGAATGTGTGTATTAGCCACTAATTATGGAACTAGTACGTACACACACAAAGGTTTCGATATTCAAAGCCCAAGGTCCGACAATCCACCCTATACTGCTTTTGGGTCATACGGTAGAGCCCACTTCATCCTCAAATCCCCTTTCTCTAATCCTTTTCTTAATTAATCTCTTCTCCAATTTTAATTGAACGGGCATTACAAGCGGGTCAATCCAACACTATATTCTACAACATATATCCACATTATAGATTTGATATCTCATATTCATGGACCGTGAAATATGATCATCAATCAATACATGTGTTGATCTATAAACCATAAGTGTCCCACATAATGATATAACATCATGATGTTTAAAATGATATTATAAACATAAATAGAGAGTTTTACGAACAAGTCACATACTTAACAATCAATATAAACGATATTTTATTCAAGGAATAAAATAACATATAATTCATTAATTCATAAACATAGAAATGATACAATTATTTCCATAACTTCCTCTAGCCATATCATGCACCTAGCTTAGCTACGTGTGGACTTAAGACCGCACTGCGCACACACAAACACAGGTCAACCACACCGGAACTCAAAACCCCGTACACACCGGTAATCTCGTCTTTTCCGTACGCCCAGGTACCCCTGTCGGGACTGCGATGTTCTCGTTGTTTAACTTAGAATGGTCTAATATTTATGGCGAAGTTGATAGCAGTATTAATTGATCCAGCATACAGACAGGGTCTCATGAACTTGCTGCGAAAAACAAATACAGGGACAGGTATTCCTGTGCTTTTGTTTCATGTGCGCGGCTTGCTTACTTACTCTTGATAGGGGTGCGTAGCGGTGAAACAGATCGAAAATGAATAGAATAAATA
>JAYEVH010000190.1:0-68225 GCA_036346255.1 Ampelocalamus luodianensis
TCAAGTCGATACAAGATATTTCTTAGATGATTTTCATGGAATTGCGCTCACCACATAGGAATACATAGCATGTTTTATTTGGCTATATATACAGTTTTACAGTACCCGGTATCTCAGATTGACATTCATAGTTAGGTCTTGATTTTTCCGTGAGAATAGACCAAGTTCTTTGCTTCCTTAGAGGTATCGAAGATGTCCTTCATTCCCCGCCAATGTTTTTGGTAAGTTCTCAGACTATACCTTGCTAATAGGTTCACAGCAAATGCAATGTCCGATTTAGTACAGTTTGCTAAATACATGAGTGCCCTCTGTGCTCAAGCATGAGAATTCCGGTCCCAGATCTTTCCTCTTCTCTAGGTCTGTGACGGTCCTTGTCTTGTCGCAAAGATCTCCGACCATTGGCACTTTCATGGTATGCCTTTTCAAAGCCAAACCTTTCTAACACCTTCTAAGTGTAGGTTGATCGATGCACTATGATACGTGGCGTCTGATCTTCCGAGGAACCGTAGATAGTTGATGGCAGACGATGTCGCTAGCGAACACTCGCGCCAATGCACGAACCTCAACTCTTGGAATACGCCCAAAACACAAGCGTAGTTGTTCGTCGCGAGACCACGAACGACCAACGCCAAGTCCCCAATTCCCAATGGAACGATTTGCTTGACCTTGGATCGAGAACAAAACAAATGGATCGCATAATTCTTCTCAAAGTCCTCGCATGAACTCGTGTCGAAAGAACAAGCAATAGCTATGTTTCAATCTTATGCATAAACCGGTCTACCTCTATGGTGCGGCCATGGGGTTTATATAGCCTCCCACGTTAGCACACAAAACTCTGATGAAGAATGGCGTGCTGTAAAGAATTGAGTCCGACATCGCTCATTGCTACAGAATCCGAGTCCGATTACTATTCCCGTGAATGAATCCGATTCAAAAACGTCCTACTTTAATTTGGAAATTTAAACCAGCCTCCTCTCGCTTTCTCCTTGTATTGTGAGCTTTCTCTTAACTTGCGCAATTTGTTCGATGCACTTGATGCTTCTTTTATGCCAATGTAACCCTTGTTGCCATGTCACCATATGTCTTTCTTGACCGCCCGCATGTGCTAGGGTTTTATCCTCGAGAGCACGCTCCTCTCGTTGGCCACATGGGTTTCTTCTCGCTTGTTGGCCGCATGTGTTTCTCCTCCATGAATTTGTTCCCGCCTCCCTCCTCCCCCCTCTGTTCCAAAGTCTTTAAATTTGTCAAACTCGAGAATGCACCAAGTATTGCTTTAGGTAGTAACCAACTCACCTGGCAACAAAAGGAAATTCATTAAGAAACAAATGCACGCTTGTTTGAGAAGTTTAGCTCGCTACTAATAACCGCATAAGTAGTAGGGATATCCTTATCATCCTCCTTTCTTCAAAAAAGCCGCCCTCGGCTTTTGATAGCCCAAGATGTGCTAGACAAAAATACAACGTATATGCATGGTATATATATTTGTCATCCAAACTCCTTTCGCTTAGCACATGATAATTTGTTAAAGTGTAATAAACAAAAGAACAACGTATATACGTGGTATATGTATGCATCAATTGTTGTGACATTCTCGCTGTTACGCACAAAATAATTAGGATCATAGCCCATAGGATGTATTTGATATATACATTGATACTTTCACCACATCATTCTCCTCCCATGAGAAAAAATCGCCCGACTTTGGTAAGTACATGGACAAGATATAAGAGGGACCCACTAGATCAAGTTGTTCAAATATTGGAGAGAAAAATTTTAGTTTCTTCCATGCTTCAACTCGACTACGTTGTTTACATGTATAGGAGAAACAAGTAGGCATCATATTGCTTCTAAACAATAGGCACTTGTATTAAAATCCATCTCAAAATGATCATGATATTCTCAATAGATGGGCATAAAACATGCAAGTTTAAATCAGCAAGATTATCACAGTAATGCATATTCGATAAACATAGAACTTGTCATCTACACCATAATCTCCAATCAAATTGAATGTATATGTGTAGGCATAAGTACTAACGAGTGATTTTAAACATGAAACTTTAGCAAGATTCTCTATCACACTAGATAGCTCTCTATGAACATCGAACATGATATAGTATAAAAGATCATCAAAAGATATTTTAGTAAGAACGCCCTTATGGGTAATCAATTCCACATTATGTAAATTGAGCGCACAAATTTCAGTAACATGGAATATTCAAAGGAACACTAGAGATCGAACTCAGACGCACTTCTTCTTGATGAGTATGCAATTCAACACCATTATCTTATTCCTTTACCATCCTCCTCGTTGTTGTAGGTGTTGTAGATATCAAATCATCATCATGAAACCATTGATCACAAGCACTCTATCCCCACCGTGGTTATCTCCTCGCCTTTCACGCCCAACTGGCCGTTGTTCAACTTTCAACTCATTTTCTTTAATATCAACCGCACAATGTGAGAAACAACACTAGAAGTAGAAAATAAATCGTGAATTTCAAGAGTAACCTCACTTTGACTATCATCTACTTCTCTCTTTTCATGGTGCATCTTTCTCACACTCAATAGAGATGCTCTCAACCTCACATATGGTGGAATCACACATTTCTCTTTATCATTCTCACTAAATTTGGCTATGTGGCACTCATTCTCATATGGGTTTGATACAT
Organism: Ampelocalamus luodianensis; assembly: GCA_036346255.1. Classification (NCBI taxonomy): domain Eukaryota; kingdom Viridiplantae; phylum Streptophyta; class Magnoliopsida; order Poales; family Poaceae; genus Ampelocalamus; species Ampelocalamus luodianensis. The sequence continues at coordinate 2,673 of JAYEVH010000190.1, forward strand.
CCTGCCCCAAAGATTGTGGGTCGCAATTGAGCAATTACCAAGAACCACAAACTCTTCATGAAGCAATGGGGCGATTACACAAACATGTACCGGGGAATGTCCCATGCTCTCGCCGCCTTCACATGTGATATACTAAGCGCATTTAAACCTTTCGTGGACAAGTCAACTTGTCAAGTGGAGAACGCCAGTGGCGAGGTACAAACGCGTTCGAAATGTCACAGATCCGCTCCCATGTGATAATCGGCAATTCATGGCGCCCATACGCTATTTAATAAATCGCTCCCACCAATGTGTGGCATAATCACCAAGCCACTAGACGCAAGTAAGAGCTTCCTCTCATTGGTATAGTTGTGCATCCGAAATAGAGTATCAATTTCTAGCTCCCAAGTGAGATATTCTTGTACATCCGCATAACCAAAATATAGGATAGAAAATTTGGGTTTATCGTGAAAATCTGACGATGCACGCTTTGGTTGATTGAACATGGCGCGGCTCCAAGAAGTTGTTGTTGATGTCCGCATAGTTGCGTAACCTCCTCTTCGAGGTTGTTCAATCCATCCGAACGGACCCGAGCTCATCGCAAGCACATTATCACGATCATGAAGTTGCTTTGTAGGCCCCACACAACCGTGTATACTCCGCCCACGAACTGGATTCTCCCGATGACCGACATGGATACAACTCACAAATAGCAAACGAGATTATATCCGTTAGTAAAAAACTTGCTTTACGTACGAACTCATCGTCCCGAACACAAGACAAGCTACTGCTCCAAAGTGAATCAAGGACGGCAAATCGACAAGCCAGACGAGCGACCTTAACCTTGAATGTATGAGCGTAACCAAGAGCAAGGGAGTATACAAACGGTGTAGGAGCTCTGGACAGGTATGTGTATATCCTATGCAACTGATATTCAAGGTATTGTAAAGCTAAGTAATGATCCAAGCTAGAGTATTTTGCCTATGTCGATCCAAAAGGTTTAAGCGAAGTGTATGAACGACAAACAAAGATAAATGTGACTTAATGCAAACAAAGGAATGAGCTAGTGAGAGACAAACTGAAATTGAGATGAAAACTAGCTCGCTTTTGCACCAAGTACTATGAGAGACGCTAGCCAATTGCAAAGATATCAATGTTAGGGCATAAGATTGCTCAAATAGATTAAATACACAATGAAATTGTGGACTAAGGTTTACTCTTCCCAATTTCGCCAAATTTCTTTTGTTTGGTTTTTTTCTCAAACCGCATGAACAAAGCTCTTCGCCTTCTGGCTATTAAGGAAACCGAAAGGAAAAATTTGTACCGTATTTGCGGGTTTGATCTTTTTGTTTTTTTCAAACCGCATGAACAAACCGAAAGGAAAAAATTTGCATCGTATTTGCGGGTTTGATCTTTTTTTTTTTAATACCTTTTCAAGCCATGGCTTTTTCTTGTAATCACGCTTTTCCTCTTTTCTTATTGCAATGGTCAAATAGGGTTTGCTCCTCTCTGATTGCACAAGTCTCACAATTCAACAACGGTAAATAAACCAAAGAATGACCCTAGTGCAATGTACAAAGCTAGTCTCAAGGATGAAAGGATATAAGTGAAGCTCAAGAAACCCAAAGTGTTCGGCCACTATCTCTGGGTGCTAATTGAGGAGTTCAATGCAATTTGTACTGTTTATGTGAACACAATGATTAAGCAACGCAAAAGGAACACATGGATCAGACTAAAAACAAAAACTCTAATGGATGAAAACTTAACTAAACGACAAGAAATAACATATTAAACTATGGTTTTGGTATTGCAATTTTCGGTTTATTGGACGATAGGATAGAAACGAATCTAACTACGTAAAGAAATTCACCGAAAGTAAACCTAGAATCGATACCATATGATACGGGAGGCCCGATCTTTCTGAGGAACCGTAGATAGTTGATGCGAAGTAGACGATGTCGCTAAGTAACACCGCTACGCAACGAACCTCAACTCTTCTATACGCCAAAACACAGGGTAGTTGTTCACGAGACCATTTAACGCATTTAACGCCAAGTCCCAATTCCCAATGGAACGACGGCTTGACCTTGGATTGCGAACAAAACAAATGGATCGCATAATCTTCTCAAAGTCCTCGCATGAACTCGTGTCAAAGAACAAGCAATAGCTATGTTTCAATCTTATGCATAAACCGGTACACTCTATGGTGCGCCATGGGGGTTATATAGCCTCCCACAAGCACAAAACTCTGATGAACAAGAATCGAGTGCTACAGCATTCGAGTCCGACATCGCTCATTGCTGCTACAGATCCGAGTCCGACATTATTCCCGTGAACAAGAATCCGATTCAAAACGTCCTACTTTAATTTGGAAATTTAAACCGCTTCTCTGCTTCCTTGTATTGTGAGCTTTCCTTCTCTTAACTTGCGCGAATTTGTTCGATGCACTTGATGCTTCTTTTATGCCAATGTAACCCTTGTTGCCATGTCACCATATGTCTTTCTTGACCGCCCGCAGGGTTTTATCCCGAGAGCATCTCTCTGGGCACATGGGTTTCTTCTCGCTTGTTGGCGCATGTGTTTCTCCTCCATGAATTTGTTCCCGCCTCCTCTCCTCCCCTCTCGGTTCCAAAGTCTTTAAATTTGTCAAACCGAGAATGCACCAAGTATTGCTTTAGGTAGTAACCATTCTCACTGCAACAAAAGGAAATTCATTAAGAAACAAATGCACCAGCTTGTTTGAGAAGTTTAGCCCTGCCACGAATAACCGCATAAGTAGTAGGGATATCCTTATCACACTAATATTCCGTCAGTGACATGCTCAAGCTGCAAGCCTAGGCAATATTTGTTTTACCCAAATCTTTTATTTCGAACTCGACTCCATAAGTGCTTGCTTAATATCCTTCGTGGTTCCGATGATATTCGATCATCTTCATACACCGAGATTATGTAATCCATCCCGGGATCGTCAGATAAATACACGAGATTATTCTCATTGTTTGTGTAGCCTTTCTTGCATAGGTCGTTTCTGCGATTATACCATATCACCGATTGTTTAACTTCGTGATGACTTTCCAGTTTCACATCGCATAAATTTCTATTTACTCTATCTTGGTTCGGGACAAGGATACATTCAAGTATCTTCGTAAATGTCCAATCCAATATTTTTATAAAGGTATGCTAGTACCCCATCCATCAATTTTATTTCTAACTTCAAGTTCACTACCATTGAAATAAATATTTAAAGGAGTTCCACCCATGACCGGGAATAGGTTTCTTCATAATCATCTCTCGACGCTCGTTGAAACCGCAGCAACAAGCCTTGCTTCTTTTTATTTCTCTTCAACAAATATCCACTTATGACTTACGTGCATGCATAGAGGCGTGTGGCTTACTGTGCCTAAACACCATCTTTTATTTAAAGAGAATAATTCAGCTTCTATTGCCTTCTTCCAATCTTCTCAACTGATCTCTTCTTACATTCATGAGCGATGCAGTTCGATCAAGATCAATGATTGTGGCTTTTTTGTAAAATAAATATCGACATGGTCGTTGTCATATTCAAGATCCTTCGATGTCACAAAGTTTATAGCTATTTTTTCAAGGGCGATTATTCTAATGCTTCTACTTGCTCACCTGTTTTCAAGGGGGCAAGTCTTTAGTTTTTCACCAATGTGTGCACACATCCACGCGATGTCTCCATTCATGGGGATGTTCCACTCGTATGCCTTTTTTCAAGGTTCCATACGGTGCCAGTCTCAACTAGCTTCTTCGTTTCGAGGAATTTCGTGATCAATGCTGTCAAGTCTTTTATACTTTTTCACAGCGCCCCGGTTACTTTGGATTCGAGGGATCGGAGTTCTCGCCTTTCAGAGGCCTTAGGACGAGATTAGGGATACCCTCATTGGTATTTCAACCTCTCTCCTGCATTGCTTGCAAGCAAATGTGACTTGGCCACGCTCTTCAAATCACTAAAGTGGTATGGGTTTCGCCAATATTTGCAAATCAATTATCTTGGACTTTAATTGTCTTCTCAACTTCAATTATCTTCTAGACTTCTTTATTTGCTTCACTAGTGCACGGTCATATGCATAGATTTCAATTATCTTCGAATTTCAATTGTCTTCTATTCAATTGTCTTCGACTTTTCGTGGCTTGCGACGTTATTTTCCGACATTTTGTCAAGGGTTGATTTCTCCCTAATGACGAAATTAACCTCATCTAATATACTATCGTAATCTGACATTATGCAAATCCCACCATAGGGTCCAAATACTTGATTATGGATGCTATCACATAACCGACGATATCCCGCACTTCAGAGAAGACCCATTGTAGTTCTGTGGTGGTGGTATAGGTATATAAACCTTGCAACCAAACCGCGAAGATGAGAAATTTTCGGTTTAATTTGCGCTTGCATAGGTGGATGGATGTTATAGGCTAACGGTCTAAAATTGATGAGGCTGCAATGGTAGGATCTGCGAGTCTCCAACATGTAGTTGGCAAATTACAATTCTTCAAAGATCCGCTAGTCCATTCGGTATGGACATGCGATCAATGCTCAACTTTAATTTCTATTTTTATGCAATAATCATCAAGTGCCTTTGAAGTAAACCAGCGTTGTCCATTCCGATGGACTTCATATGATGATCAGAAAAATATTTATACTATTAATTATCTATGAGATTTAGCTTTGCAAAAGTATGGTTTCTCGAGACAATAAACATACGTGTGACCATTCCGAGAAGCATCGATAAGCACCATAAATACTAAATGGCCCTTACAGGGCCTGATAGGACCGTAAAATTCTCCCCGGATACGGTCCAGAAATGCAGGACTTCATTCTTCACTTTGAGTCAGGTCTAGTAATTAATTTCGGTGGCACATGCAGGTACACAAAATCTTCTTGATTCGAGAAAGTTTTTACATTGATGTTATGTCCCTATGAATTGTTAATTATATTTCTCATCATCCTAAAACCTAGGCGGTATAATCTATCATGCCGAGATAGAAAAGTTCAGAGCTTCTAAATACGATTTTCAAGGCAAGATAGGTCATAGTGCCTTAATATTAGTGTAGTATAGCCTAGTTTCAAATGAAGGAAATAGTTCTAATACCATTTTTCTACTTTCTTCACACTTTTCAATAAGCAAGTATTGCTTACCATACTCTTCTTTAGTCTCTACGTGAAAACCGTTAGCGCGAATATCCTTGAGAGTTCTAGTTGATTCTGGGTACAACAAGTTTTCCTCAATGAGCAAAGTTGTGTCCATTGGAAGTATAATTATGGCCCTTCTTAAGCCTATTATACAAGTATCACTGTTTGCGATTGTCGTAAGACTACCGACATTCTTGCTGATCGATTGGAAAAAATTTCGTTTCTCTCATAATGGTATTCGTTGTGCCGCTACCTACTAAGTACACTTCCTCCACAGGGCGCCACACACGTTCTAATATAATGTACTTTATTAATATGTAGCAAAAAGCAAGCAACACATAAATAAAATACTTCAGATATCAGAACATAACTTATTATTATAAACACGGAAAAATAAGCCTTACAGGACTCATAATAAGAATTTAATGCTTGACTCTCCTAGAGCTTGCAACCATTATTCAATAATTCAAAGTTCTCGCTTCAATTACAAATCGCATGTTTCTATAAAAGATCCGGAGTGCAATGCGTGCACTAGATCGAATCGGGCGGCGTATTCAGAACCTCGCTCAATCGCTTCATGGTGATCTTCTCCTCTTGGGCAATTACACACTACTACGCGAATGTCCAAATGAGGGATAATGGGGTCGCATCGGGCTGTCCACATTCATAAGTGCAACCGATGGATGTGAATCCTCTGTGCCTACAATGGCAAGGTGTGCCTCATGCTATCTTTTGCCCTTCTTCTTAGACCGAAAGCATCAATACCTGTGTGACCCACGACCTACCCTTCATGCTCCTCTCATTCGTGAGGCTTCATCACCTTGTAGTCGCCAACAAAGGGGCTTTATGGCTAATATTGCTACTAGGTGGTCGTAGATGTATTTCTTTCTTAGAATATCATCTTGAGCTTTATAACTTGCATGATATTAATTAATTGTCATACTCCATGTAGCCGTCTTGACGATAGTTGCTTACGGATTGTACCGCATTCGGTGAAAGGTAGAGTGAGTCTTCTTAACCTTCTACTCATCTCGTGATTACATTACCACTGCATTGAAGATGATACAAATTCTATACAAATTTCGGCCATCTTGGGTCGGATTCTTGAACTCTGGTTCGTGATGCGACCATCTTCATATTCATACAAAGCTTCAAAGGATTACTACTAGTAATCTGCATAAAATGGTTGCAAAATTATCATAATGCTCTTTGAACTCCGGTTCATTATCCAGTATTTTTCTATGCATTTTTCATAATTTATCGCTATTTTCATGATTAAAAGCAATATAAACAATCACAAATAATCAAAACAAAGAATACAATAAACAAATTGCATAGAAATAATAATAACAAAGTTAAACATGCTTCAAAATGCAAAATTGATTAAAAATTAAATTATCATGACCTTTTTCACCGAAAAAGTATTTTCTACGATTCGCAATTTCGGGTTAAAACACGAAATCAGCATTCAGAGAAAATTCGATAATTTTCCAATTTCTAGGGTTTTCTGCATAATTCCTTATTCTCGTAATTTTTAGAATTTTGAGGGCCCTTTTGCAAAATTTTATCACCCGCGCAACTATCCTCATAATTTTTAGAATTTCGATGGTTTTTTCGCAAATTTCCCATCTATCTTTTTCCTTTCTTTCTTTTCGGCCGGACCTCCCCTTCCCCTTTTTTTCTTTAGTGTGTGGGCCACTCTCGTGGGCTCCTGGCCCACTTAGCCTTTACCGCGCCCACGATCAAAAGGCCTACTCGACCTTGTTAGGAGCACAAGGGTAGGGTTTCCTACCCCAATTCCAGCAAGTGGCGCCATGTGCTAGGAGGCGGCGGGCCATGGCCGTGACACGCAAGAGAGGCGGCGTGGAGTGGTGCTGCAGCACGCTGAGCGCGTGAGGGGCCAAGGGTCGGGTGGCGATCCATTAGGCTTCGGGCGCGCGCTGCGGGCTGCGTGAGGTCCGCAGGGCGGCGCGTGGCCGGAGGGTCGCGGCGGGCGAGCTTGCGCAGCGGCGCTATGCGGCTTCTCCGCACCTCGTGAGCGAGGCGGCATGGCCACCGCGGCGGCGGTGGGCGACGGGCCGAGCGGCGTGTGGCGCGGTGGCTTCGCCAAGAGACGACGTGGGCATAGAGCCCCACGCGGTGGCGGCACGCGAAGTGCTACGGCCCGCCGGCGACAACGTGGAGCAGGAAGTCTTGTAGCGGCGCTCTGCGGGAGGGCCGGGGCCGTTAGTTGGGGCGCGGTGGCGTGATAACGGCGCATGTGAGCCGGCGAGGCGCTGAAGGCGTGCCCGCCAACGGCAGCGGGTGCCGGTGGTTTCATGCGCGTGCGGTGGCGCCCGCGCGTGGACACTGTGGGTCGTACTGTTATAAGCGGCCGGACGTAAGTGCCGAATGGCGAGCTCTCAGGCCATCGTGACACAACTTGGTGGTGCACCATGTGCGCTGGTCGACGGTGGTCGTGGGCCATGTGTGCGCTCCTGTGCTGAATTTTCTTTTCACGCTCATACATCGTTCGTATGCTCGCCATGCGAACATGGATACTGTGAATAACCGATGATCTTTAGGCGGGCGGCCGGATGGGTGTGCGGAGGTCGCGAGCTCCAAAGATGTGCGGAGGCGCAACATAGGTGGCGCGGTCACGTGCGTGGTGGCGCAACGCGCTTTAGGTCGATGATGCAAGCGCGCGACCGCTGGGCGACGGCAGCGCGTGCAATTTTTTGTTTGTCGCTCATCCCAAAAACACTATTTATGCAATGCAATGTTCAATCTAATGTGCAATCGACATCCAGACATTCATGCAACCACCGATCGACATTGTGCCGCGACTTCAAGTCAGCTCGCAATAGGTTAGAACGGATTTGCATGGTAGAAACCAATCTAGAAAGCAAATTTGCAAAATTTAAAGCGATCTAGAGTACGATTCAATCTATGAGTGTCGCTCATAGACGCTACCTTTTCGATGCAGGAGAGTCGATCGTCGCGATAACGTGTTGAGGAACCGTCCCTTACGAGTCCAGTCCAAGCGATTACCTCGTAGACAAACTCAGAATCGTAAGAACAATACAAGAACACAATAACAGAATAATAGATTGAACACAAAGATGTAGTGTGACTTCTTGCTTCTCTTTATTTCTTCATCAAGCAATCAACTTTTACAATGATTAGTACCTCTTATTTATAGACTACGATCCTACAAGGGTTTAGAACGAGGAGCCCACCTTTGGCCAGGGCTCCCGGCCTGCCCCGGTTTCTTAACATGTATATCTGTTTGTTCTTCAGTGTGTGTCATATGTCTAACCGTTATTTATACGTGGACAGGGGATATGATCATAGTCCGAGTATCTCGGGAAGTGATCGTGAGTGAAGTACTTAAGGGGATCGGCGCACCAGAGGCGAAGTATGACTGTTGGTCTGTAAATGGTGGATACGTTGCCAGAGTAGAAACGCAAGTTTTTATGGGTGGATCAACGAAAGAAATAGTGACCGTGTATGCTAAAGGATATATAGCATCGAAGGCATGTGACGCTGAGGAAAGTGCAGCATGTGTTCTCATAAAATCTTTAAAGGAGAGATGTAATATCGAGGTAGATGATGTCAATTTTATGGAGCGAATGAAGAACTAAGATGAGGAGATCTCTGCAAAGAATAGGCGATGCTAACATTCTGAAAGTCAAAGCTCTTCGGACTGGGTGGAACACAGCTTTGAACAATATGTCGTTATCAAACAGAGATGCGCTGATATCTGCTGTGATTATTTTGGTTTTCTTCGTCCTGACAATGTGAACGATCCTGAGACTGGTATCCTCCATACAGTGCATAATCTGAATGTGTGGACAGAAGAAAGACTCGATGAAGGTATTGATTTCTTGAATGCTGTCGGTGAGTATCCATCGGTGTGGAACGAGGAGTGATGGGTTAGGTCAGTAGACTATAGTGTGAAAATCTCTGGAATGTCGATGTTATATAGTAACGCTGGCTATAAACATATATGTGAGTCTGCACAAATTAGGTGTTATAAATCAATGTGTAAAGAGAGGAAAGCATAGGTATCTGGTGTAATGTAGTGTTTGTACCTAGGATATCCTCTGTGGTTGGCGCATGTAAGATACGTGGCGTTTTATGTATGTGCCGTGATATGTAAACAGTAAACGGTAGTATGGAATCGACTGTGATCATGAATGTGTGATTATTTAATCCGAGAAGGAAGATGCGTCTGAAGGAAGGGAAGAAATCAACTGATGTATATGTTGGTGTCTGTTATTAGGTTACGGTGGAAGAGATATACCTGCGTAGCTATGTATGAAACAGGGGAACCATTCGGTGTGGTAAGCGATAAGACACTGATTAGCTCTGATATAGGAATGCAGTAACACAGTGATGTTCCATATAAACAACAGTCTGTACATAGTGTTTTATGTACATATGTACATTAAGGTACCTATGTACATTAAGGTAAGTCATCATACATTCGTCAGTGGTTTATCCTGAGGAAAATCTTATAGGAAAGAACGCTCGTAATACATAGCAACGAAAGGACATATACACGTAGAGGTGTGACATATAAGAGGTACGATGGCTCAACAACGTTTCCATATGAGCAAAATAGGAATGACTGGAGCGTCAGGTGCTGGCTGCTGTTGTGCGCTCGTGTCGCAGGTAGATAACAAAAGAAGCAGCTATTCTCCATGGACGAAACATCACTTGCTATTTCTGTATGAAAGATAGCATGTATAAATGTGGGATAAACAGAATGGAGTACTATGTATACGTAGGTATGTAAACACAAGGAGAGAAACGTGTATATGTCCAACTGAGCAGTAGTGTATATTGTGTAGAGAGAAATAACATACATCGATCGATAACAGATGACGCTGAATATCATGATTATCATCAGTAGTCTACGCTAGCAATAGATCAGTGAGTTCTTTTGCAATCTTTTCATTTGGTGCCACCGGTGGGTCCTGTCCTATATAGGTCAGAATACTGATACTCCGAGTCTTTAACATGTATAGGAAGGAAACCACTATTCTGAATGCACACACACCGGATCTTGTTTAGTAGAGCATTGGTTTTTTCGCTGACTGTGGAGGCAGCTCTCCTTGTAATCTCGATATTCGATGTAAATAAATCTAACCGACAGTTCGCAGAATGTAGTTTCTTCTGAAGCAACCTGATCATTTCATAGTTAGTATCCTGGACCTTAACGTTTGATTTCAGCTGTAATGCTGTGATGGCGGCCTGAGCTGCGCTTTCGGTTACGTCATTGCTGTTGTACCTATTTCGCCATAGAAAGTTTCATTAGTTTTGCAGGCAGGTATAACATTGTGAGGAAGATCCATTGTGATCCAAGCTCTCAGCTCATTGGGACCTTCGACAATTCCTGATGAGTGGATTTTAAACGAAGACGCATGGCGATTTCAGCTAGGAGCATTCGTCTTGATATGTAAGCGATGTTTTGGGTCTGAAAAATATGTGTTGGTCAGAGGAAAGAGATGGAAGACGAAATCCGGCAGGTAGTACTGGTGAGTTAGGCCAAACACTATCATCCTGTATCTGCTAGATATGTTCATCTCTGTTCATTAGAGCAACGCGCTGGAATTTGCACTATTTCTGGAATGTCAGAGGTAACCAACGGAGTATACGACATCGATTACGTAAATTAAGTGTTAGGTAAATTGAACAACATTCGTTATTAGTAAGATCACTTACCTTTTTCTTGCACAAATGTATAGTGCGTTCGAGTGGCACATATATGATACAGTATATGTATAGCAGCAGGAAAAAAAGGGTATTATAACGTTCGGATATAGTGAGTATGATGGCGGTATAGACATGATCCAATAATATGTGTACAACACTACGGCTAAACAAACAGTATGGTATTCTATTGTCTGAATGTAGTGAGGGCACTAATAATTTTAGTTATGGGCTGAAAGAGTTATTCTTCGTCAGCATCTATGAAAACAACGGAGAAATCTCCGAGAGGCAATATGTACAGAAAGATGTAAAGACGTATATAAGTAAGGAGGAAAGCCGAAAGTGTAAGTATATATCTTACTTCTGGGACATGGATATGGTTATTGTCCTGAATACATTCATGGCCGAAGTTAGCTCCAAAGAGTTGGAGTGTATGGAGCCTTCTGACTTGTTCTGTGTTATCCTCGGTTGTTTCAGCGTTTTCATCTGGTGTTTCCTGTGTCTAACACAACATCGCAGGGTATGCGTGTTCCAGAGTAAAACATCGGGGATCGTTACTGGCGCAACGGATTTCCTCTAGATAAGTAGATATGCAGAGTAAATCTAAGGATTATAAGGAAATTATCTCGTGAGAGATCACAGATGTATGATCTGGTTTGGCTGCTTCATCTGATTTTTCACTGGGCGAGTCCGTCGATGTGAATTGCATTTTGTGGCTACAGCAGTCGATCTTCAACGAAGCTTTCAAGCACCAGCGCACATCGCATCGGTTATATCATTTTTGTCTAGACACAACAAACAAAAGGTGGACACTGGACAGGGTATCTTTCTTGGAATCATCGGCGTGAGGCCCATGTGGGAGAAAAGAGTTAGGCCAGTACAGTGAATCACGAAGGCCAGTGTGTCCCAGATTGGTACAATCGTCGATCACACGAAAAAGACACAGGAAGAGAAGGTGTGAGTATAATTCTGTCTGAACTTATTTGATATATGACTAAGCGGATCACGTGGATCAGTCGGTGTTGCCGAGATAAGTAACCGAGATACCTCTGGGAGAGAATCAGAGAAAGGGTACTATATACCCTTTCTACCTTTCTACGACTTGCCCAGTCACAATCGTGAGTCATTAATATGATTTGGGCGAACTTAACACAATATAAGATCTTGTGCTATAGCTGCATCCGTATGAATTTACCATCCGCCCAAGTCTAAATAGATTTTCAATATTTTATTTTATTTTTCAAATACTGATATTACCTAATGTTATACATTTCTAAAAAAGATTTGCATAAAAGGTAATAATGATATTTCCCCAAAAGGTTGATCAAGACTGAAAAACATGTATAAGCAATTCTACTTTATTTAACTATTTCACAATGTTGTAATCAAAATTATGGAATTACTATGCTAGACTTACAAATGTATAGGGTAACAATTATCAAAGGAAGAATTACCAATTTTAGGTTTAACTAGCAGACTATACACTCTGAACTTATCATTTTATGTGAATTAGCAATGCATAATACTTTTAAAACTGAAAACATAATTTAAAAATCAAAGGTGCAAAATGTTCAAAAGAGACTCGTCTTCACCAAAGGTTGAGGTCGCGCGTTCGCCATCCGTGGTTTCACATGCAGACTCTATAAATAAATAATATAAAATAAAATAAAATAAAATCCAAAAATTAAAAATTAGTACCAAAAGAGATATTATGGATTTAGGAACAAAATCAACATAATCGGAGTTCGTATGAAGGAGAACGAATCGTCAAAAATTTGTCGGAAATTAAATCGAAAAATTGAGAGGAGGAATATTTCTTGGAATATGCTATCTGGTTTTTCTTAAACAGCCGTAACATATGACATATGGGCACCATATGCTAGTGAGTGAGAGAGATGGAAGAGCAAAGAGTAGTATGACATGTGCGCCTGGTGTCGTGACTCAAAGAGGAAAACACAGAGCACAAATGAAAAGATGGAAACAGAGGAGGCACATAGGCGGCAGGGGCATGCGCGGCGCAGCGGGTGGCGGTGTGGGAGGGACGGCAACCAAAAATGGAACCCCTGAGGTCTTCTTCGCATAGATGGTGACGGCGGCGAAACGGCCCAGGTGGCGGCGCCGCACGGAGCGGGCCGGCCGGCGTGAAAACGGGCGATTCGGTGGCACCCGAGAAAAACAAGAGGAGCACCGGCCAAGGAGATGAGGATCACATCGGCCAAGTGGGGTGGTCGAGGACAACCGAGGCGCGCACGATGATGATCGGAGATGAAGAAGAAGTGAGGCGCCGGGCTTCTCTGACGGAGAGAGAGGAAAAGGGAGGGAACCAAGGAGGATGAGTGGGAACACGATTTGACGCGCCGAACAAAGGGACTCATTGACGCTAGATCGAAGATGGGGTGGCGCGGCCGAATTTGAGGAAAAGGTGGTGGCGGCGATCAGTGATCTTCGGGAACGACGATGGAGCACGCGAAGAACGCGGGCGAGGCGATTCCAACGGAGGTGCCAATGTGGGTGGAGGAGCACTAGCGCAATGCATCGCGTGATTGAGTTGTTGTGGCCGCGCTTCGGATAAAGAAAATTCGATGAGATGAAAGTGATTTCGCACTGAACTTTGGGGCTTCGCGAAGGAAGGAGAGACGAAGATTTTGGCGTGGAAGACGTTGCTTATAAGGGCCGGAGAGGGAGAGCGCGCGGCGCAGGCAGCCCTGAGCTGCGCGACGGCGTGGGCCGTTAGCGCGCGCGGCGGGATTCGCGACGCGATGCGGGGGCATGGCGCGACGGCGCAAGTGACACCTCGGATAGCATGGCAGAGAACGCGCTTAGCAGCAGACGATGGTGTGCACGGGACAGGGCTAGGGAGAGGAAAGAGAAAAGAGAGGAAAGAAGAAAAAAAAAGAGAGAGGAAAAAGGAGAAAAGAAAAAGTAAAAGTAAAAAGGCAAAAAGATTTTTTGCGGAAAAATTCAAATTGCAAAATTTAAATTTGGAATTTGGCAAATAATTTTGAAAAAGAAAAAGAAAAGAGAGAGGAAAAGGAGAAAAGAAAAGTAAAAGTAAAAGTAAAAGGCAAAATATTTTTAAATTTGGAATTTGGCAAATAATTTTGAGTAGGCTAGCTTAAATTAGAATTTGAACTTCGGATCGGGAATTTGAATAACGGTTTTGCTAGTTTTAAGTTGTCCAAATTTTCTTAAATTTAAGTCATTTGTTGTGACCATTAGATTTGTGTAGAGATTGATGTGTCATATGATTGGATATTGATCCAATGGATGTCATATGATTAGATATTGATCAAATAGTCACAACACTAGATGTCATATGATTAGATATTGATCAAATAGTCACAACAAGTGACTTAAACTTAAGAAAATTTCAGACAACTTATGAATAGACATTCCTTTGAATAAATGCAAACTCCGATTAAAATCCAAAATTTGAATTAATTAATTTGAATTAAATTTTTGAAAAAGACAAAAATTAGGGATGTTGTATGTACGCGATGTTTCCTGCCTCAGAAAAATATGGGTTTGTCAAAGGAAAGAGGTGGAAGATCTAAATCCCGCAAGTAGTAATGCTGAAAGTTAGGTCAAACACCATCATCCTATATCTACTAGATATGTTCATCTCTGCTCATTAGAGCAATGCGCTGGAATTTTCACTATTTTCTCGAATGCCTGAGGTAGCCAACTGAGTATAAGACATCGACACGTAAATTAAGTGTTAAGTAAATCTTGTGAACATGGCTTGATTGCTTTGGAACACGAGGAGAATGTATGTTTGATGAACCATGGAGGTAACCACATGTGTATGATGAGTAATTGATATTGGTTTAGGTAAGTCGAGTTTGGTTTAAGTGGTTCGAGTCGAGTCGCTATGCGGGCGCATCGGGCTCGACGGACTTGGTCAAACTTGGTCGATGGGATTAGGATGCATATTCGATAATTTCGACGATTTTGGTCTTCGCATGGTAAGTGATGTTATTTATGCTTTCATGTATCGAAGGTGCTATTTGATGTGTTTTGTCCGTGGTCGCAGACATCGAGGCGAGTCGTGGCGAGACACGGTGGACTGACTAGGCGCAGGCGCCGAGGTCGAACGGTCGGGATGTGTCAAGACGACGTGAACTCGAGGTGGTTGCGAGGCGCGGCGAGGCAAGGCGCGAAGCCTCCCGTAAGGTGCGAGAGGCGAAACGGAATTTCGCAAGGTCCGCATGCGGAGCGCTCGTTGGACTTAGCAGCGAACGGGCGAGACCCGCTAGCCAAGGCTATATAAAGGATTGAGGGGCTGCATGCCCATTCGAGCACTTGTGAGAGAGTTAGGGTTTTGTGAGTCAAAAGAGGCTTTGGAGGTGGTTTTACCTTTGTGTCTTTAGTTGGTGAGAGGGGTAGAAGGCAGCAGAGTGTGTTCCCCGGTGTCTTCTTCCATGTCCCCTATGTGAGAGTTCTAGAGAGTGTTCATCCCTTCTCAAGCATGTATGGTTGAAGGATTGAGAGAGGTTGAGGTTGAGGATTAAGTGGAGAGTCTTGTAATCATTCCTCTATATGTAATCGTGGTATCGGACTACTCTTTTGTTTTGAAATGAAGATCCAACTCATTTCCCTTTCATTCCTCGTCTCTGTTCTTCGCTTGTCTCAATGTTGGATTTTGATTCTTTGATTTTCGAGTTCTTGCTTGCTGGATTGGCCAAAATGGGTTGCTCCATGATGGGTGAGTACTTCAAGATCATTTGATCAAGGATCCCAAGAGCCAACCTCATTTAATCTCGATTTGGATTTTTGGCTTGCTCGCTCATTTGTTTAGTTCTAGGGTTTAGGTGGAAATCTGTTTCCTTTTTGAGATGGCTTGAAATTTGGCTTGTAGAGTCCAAGGGCTATTGCTAACATATCTGCAAAGTCTCATTGCCAAAGGATCAAAAGGTATGTCAATTTTAGTTTTGGTTTTTCAACTGTCGACGAACTCCGTGATAATCCGTAGTACCTTTCATTTGCTCATGAGTACCTCGCATGTAGTACTCAGTACCATCATGTAGTACCGATTATAGGTAGTACTCTCTCATTTGCCTCATGTAGTACCAAAGGCGGTAGTACCTATAATAGGTAGTACCACCGTTACACCGTGGTAGTACCAATTGCC
Source organism: Ampelocalamus luodianensis (assembly GCA_036346255.1). Taxonomy (NCBI): domain Eukaryota; kingdom Viridiplantae; phylum Streptophyta; class Magnoliopsida; order Poales; family Poaceae; genus Ampelocalamus; species Ampelocalamus luodianensis. The sequence goes on from JAYEVH010000190.1 coordinate 18,638, forward strand.
CGATTTCTTCAAAGACTTTCTGCTTTTGTTTGTTGAGCTTGGGGTTAGGAGTAGATTCAATACAAGTTTTCCATCGTGCTTAATTATTGATCTTCATAGCTCTCATAGCTATTGAAGTGAAATTTGTGTTGAATCCATTTTAAATGAAAAGTGGATCGAGCCCTATTCACCCTCTAGTCGCCTATTCGGTCCTACATTGGTATCGAGCCGTTAGCTCTAATCAATAGATCTTAACCGGTCTCAAGAGCCATGGCGACGACAAGTACTTGACCAAGCGCCCATTTTCGATGGAATCGACACCCTTCCGAAGAAACGAATAGAGACATACATCCGTGCCTGTGGTATGCTATCCGCTGAAGGTCAAGGTACGATTCGTTGTTCCCGCCGATGAGAACATCAATGCCGGAATATGGTCGATGTTGAGGCGAATGCAAAGGCAAGGAACATCATCATCCGTGGTTTGAGTCGTGAGCGAGTTTGACCGCATATCTCACCCGCCGTCCGCCTACAACATCCGGGTGACCTCGACGATACCATGAGGGCACCACCCGATCAAGACGGTTCGACAGATCGGTTCAAGCGCGAATACAACAAATTCGAGATGCTTGTTGGTGAGTCCCCGACGAGTGCTTTTCGCGATTTCACAAAATCTTGAGCAACCTCCGAGCGGTCGGTCTCACATACCCGACGACAACGCCGCCGATGCTTGCGACTTGATATGCGCGGTTTGGGAGATGAAAGTGACCACCATCAAGGACACGATGCACTTCTCGACCTTGACTCTTGACGCTACGTACATCGCTTAAAGACTCACGAGATTGACGTTGTTCTCGTAAGTCGAAGTCACAACGATGGCTTTGGTCATTGATCCCACGCTGGCTTCTCGGTTCCTCTTCTTCCGATTCTCTTTGCGGATTCTCCTTGTCGCTTCTCGTGACATAATCGATGATCGCTAGAGCAACTTCATGGATGAGCAACGCCCTTCTGCTCAAGATTCTCCCATGCTTACAAGGGAGGAGGGACAGAAGAGAGAGGACCGGTGATTTGCTTCGAGTGTGGTGGCCCCAACCACATTCGGGCAACCGCCCTGCCGAGAAAGGCAAGAACGATTATGGCGGTTCGGGCAAGAACGACTACACCGACAAGAACCGCAACAAGAAGCCTTCAGCTCCTGCACAAGGCAAGAAGAAGTTCCGCGACTTTGGCAAAGCCAAGAAGCTTTTCCATCAAGGTCTCACCGCTTCGACGACCTTGACCTCAGCGAGGTGGAAGGATGGAGCGACGACGACGGACGGGTGACCAAGAGCCCAAGGATGGTGGCAACGACTTCTCCCAGATGTGCTTCATGGCCCTGGGGCGAATCGAGCGACAACGAGTGCTGACTGACTCGGACGAGGTATGCCCCACCCACACCAGCTCAATCATGCTTTTCTTAAGCTAGGTGGTTTTCATGCTAGAGCTAGGCTAGGTGTACCGAAAGTTAGAGAAGGAAGTAGATAAACTATCACGGAGCTTACCTCACTTACATCCTGCTCCTCCCGTGATGATTGTGATACATGCCGTGCTCGTTGGGTGACATGGAGAAACTAAGGACCTCGCATGATAGTGTGTCCTCCGAGCTTGATATTGTTAAGGAGGAGAATGTTAGTCCGCTTGCTCGCTTAGAGTTGAGTAGATGGTCATACCCTACTTACTACATCGATGAGACTACTTCTCCCACCTCATGTGAGGATAAGGATATTGTCGCTAGAGGACCTTGTGCCATGCTCCTTGATCTCCCAAGTCTTGTGAAAATTGCAATAACTTGAAGATGAACTTAAAACGGCAGATCATAAAATTGTTGAATTACAAGCTTCTTTACTTGAGCCGATTGATTCATGCTTGAACTGGCCCTAAGTTAATCACGAACTTGGAGTCGTTCTCAAACAGCTTTCAAGATATGATTGATCATGATAGGAAGTTGGCTCTTTGCTTCTAAGGACCCCGTTAGCTTACCATGCATTAATTGTAACAAACTAAAATCGACTTGATTGCTTTGGATGAGAAATGTGAAGCTAACTAAGGACCTTCTAGAGAAGCCACATTGTGCTTGTAATGTGATTGATGGTGTGGGGAGAAGCCCTGTGGTAAGGGTGAGACGCCTAGAGACGCGAACCAACCCGCTAGTAGTAGGACTGCCCTCGTGAGTCGGGCGTGTGTGCACAAGCCATTCTTTCCTCTACTGTTGGTTCTTCTTCTCGCTCCCTTACCTTCTCTCTCTTCTTCCCCCCGCTCTTCTTGCACTCTCTGCTTCGGGAGTGTCAAGACCTATGAACACTCTCGAGAGATTTGTAGGAGGCAAGAAGAAGCTCAATCTTATTCTAGACCAATCTAAGATCCGCAGATTTAATCAAGGTCTAGGATATGATTTTTATGAGGACATAAGGAAGCATCCACCGCCGTGCTTAGACCCATAGCACCTGTGTGATCAAGACTAAGCCTAGGACCGAGAAAGTCCAATTTAAGTCGACTGGCTATGTCCAGGGATTTCGACAAAGAAGGTGATTCCACCCATCGCTTCACCTCTCGTAAGGCGAAGCCTCCCGTCGCTTCTACCTCGTAAGGTGAAGTATCACCGCACCTTCGTTGAAGGATGGACACACATCGATCGATGCTTCAAGCGCGCCAAGATCGCGCTGCAGAGACCGTGTTGAGTCTCTTAGGCGATTCGTGGTCGGCCCTGCACTTTGAGTGCACATAGGACCAACACGCAGGTCTAGGACGTTGAGTCCGTGTTTGGGCGATCGATGACTCGGTTTTACCGAAGCTCGTTTTCGCCCCGATATGCTCCCCGGTCGTGACTTCCGCCGCCCGAGGGTAGATCTCGCTTCTCCATCAAGATAGCTACCCGCGGCGTGATCACTTGTTGCCGCGTGTTCACTCGCTCTCCCTTAGCAATGGACCTAGCAACAGCCTTCCGTGTCCGCTCATAGACTTTCTCGCTTGAGGACAGAGCGAGGATAGATAGAGGTCGGCCGTGCTTGACTACTTCATCTCGCCGACGATTACTCAAGATTGGGTGCCAAAATCATCGTTGATTTACCCTAGTTCGAGACTTTACTCTCTTGTTGACTCAGTTCACGGCGTGGAAGGGAAAGGTTTTGCTCGTCGACTCCGGTGTTCTCGACACATGACCGAGATTCTTGTTGGTTTTCTTCCCAGTTCGTGCTCAGTGATGAGAAGATCACCTTCGAGAGATGCTTCATCATCGCGCACATCGCCAAAGGTATCGTAAGCGTTAATGATTCTTTCTTTTGAAAGATGTTGCTTTGGTTAGCAAGCCGCAGACAATTTGCTTTCGCCACCACCGATGACGGTTTCGAGGTGAGCTTTAAGAAAACAATTGCAAAATTCTTGATTCTTCTGTAGTCCGTTTATGGATTTCTCGTTATGGGAGGATCTTTCGTGGTTGAGTTTTCTGAGTCATCCGCGATCCTCTCGTGTTTAGTTGCTTCGAGTCCCGCGATCTCTTTCTCGCATAGGAGACTTGGTCATATTGGATTTGACCATTTGACCCGGTTAGCGCCACGATCTCATTCGTGGTCCGCCAAACTCAAGATGGTCAAAGATCTTGTTTGCGCTCCATGCCGCAAGACGGCAAAATGGTTGCGCTTCTCATCCTCCCACACAAGCATTATGACCGATGCACCGGGACACCGCTCCACATGGACACGCTTGGACCCACTGAGTACAAAGCAGGAGGGAAGTGGTATGTTCTTGTTGTGGTCGATGACTTCTCGAGGTATTCTTGGGTGTTTTTCTTAACCTCGAAGGATGAGACGTTTTCACATTTCCGAGGTCTTTTTAGTAGGCTTTCTGTTGAGCTTCCAGGTGCCTTACGAGCGATCCGCAGTGACAATGGCACGGAATTCAAGAATTCCTACTTTGAGAGTTTCGTAGTGAGACAGTGTAGAGCACCGCCTCTTCTCCATACGCCCTCAGAAATGGCGCTAGAGAGGAAGAACCGCACCTTGGACGAGATGGCCAGACGATGCTTGATGAGTACTCTACACCGAGGAAGTTTTGGGAAGCCATTGCGACCGCTGCGCCATGTTTCAATCGAGTTTTTCTTTTCGCACTCTTGCACCGCACTTATGAGTCGAGATACTGCGAAAGCCCGCTCTCATTTTCGTGTGTTTGGTTGCAAGTGTTTTATTCTCAATTCTCGGGAACCTAGACAAGTTCGAGTCACGCCCTCGTGACGGTATCTTCTAGGCTACTTGACTTCTTCGCGGCTTATAGGGTCCGAATCGCGAGTCTAGCAAGTTGGTAGAGACTCGCGAGGTGACCTTTGACGAGGCCACCTGGGACTAGGCCGATATCTCAGTTCTCTAGAGCAGTCCGAGACCATCTTTGTGGATGATGAGGACGATGGAGACGATGGTTGTTTACTCCGATCCAGCCTCATCCTCCCTTGAGATGCCTTCTTCCACGGCACTCAAGGTGATCACCCTGCCTACCGCTTCTCCGAGCTAGTGGCTCTGCTCTCGCCGCCCGCACACGAGGTAGAGGCCACTTCTTTCCTCATCCAGACCTCCCGACATATCCAGAGAAGACATCCTTCGTGAGCGATGATTGAGACCTCTTCGAGCGTGTCACCGCTCTAAGTCCGGCTCTTCTCACCTGCTTCATTCTCGCTTTGTTGCCTTTGAACCCAAGGACGTTTGTCACGCCTCTTCTCGATGAGTCTTGGGTCAATGCCATGCATGAGGAGCTAGAAAATTTCGAGAGGAACAGGTCCGTCGCTTGTCGAGCCCGCAAGGTCACAATATTATTGGGACTAGTGGGTGTTCAAGAACAAGCAGAGTGAGGATGGGGTAGTCGTCGAACAAGGCTAGGTTGGTAGCTCGTGGTTTCTCCAGCATTGAGGGTTTAGATTTTGAGGAGACCTTTGCCCTCGTAGCTAGGCTAGAGGCCATTAGGATTTTGCTTGCTTAGCGGCATCTAAGGGCTTCAAGCTTTACTGATGGATGTCAAGAGTGCCTTCTCAATGGGTATATTGAGGAAGAGGTTTATGTTAGACACCTCCGTGTTCGAGAACCCCAAATACCCAAACCATGTCTACAAGCTTTCCAAAGCCTTGTATGGACTTAAGCAGGCCCCTAGAGCTTGGTATGAGAGGCTTAAGTCCTATTTGTTGAGTCATAGGTTTGAGATGGGTAAGGTAGACAAGACCTTGTTCATTCGCAGGCATGGCGATGACTTCTTGCTCGTCCAGATTTATGGATGACATCATCTTCGCTGGCCTCTCATGATCTTGTCTCTTCTCCGATGTCATGAGTTCAGAGTTTGAGATGAGCATGATGGGCGAGTTGAGCTTCTTCCTTGGCTTTCAGATCAAGCAGACTCGGGAGGGTACCTTCTTGCATCAGGGCAAGTACACTCGAGACCTCCTGAGACGCTTCGATATGAGTGATGGAAAGCGGTGTCCACTCCTATGGCGACATCGCCTTCACTGACCTGCATGAGGATGGCGAGCCGCTTGATCGAAGGAGTTTCGCAGCATGATTGGCTCCTTTGTACCTCAACGCCGAGACCGACATACACTTCTCCGTGTGTCTATGTGCTCGCTGTGCTTCTCCTCACGTGATCTCACCGCCAAAGGGTGAAGCGCATCCTTCTGCACCTTCGAGCTACCATTGACTTTGGTATCCGTACTCTTCCTCATCCTGCTTTCTTTCCTAAGAGCCTACTCGATGCCGACTTTGTCGGGTCAGAGGATAGATAGGAAGAGCACTTGCACCGCCAATTCATTGGCACTTCTCTTGTGTCTTGGTCTTCTAGGAAGCATCCTGTTGCACAGCTTCACCGCAGGTCGAGTACGTTGTCGCCGCCGCTGTCGCAGCCGTGCTGCTTTGATGGTTTCACTTTCATGGACTTTGGGTTAGCTATAGACAGTTGTTCCACCTTTGTGATAACACTCGCTATTCACATTGCCAAGAACCCAGGCAACACTCCCGACTAAGCACATTGATATCCGTTATCACTCCTTAGAGACCATGTAGAGAAGGGCGATATAGTGCTCCAGCCAGGAGAGTGACCACCGCTATCGACATCTTCACCAAGCCATTGGACAGTTCAAGATTTTCACTCTACTGGGAGAGCTTGGGGTGGTCTGTCCGTATGGATCGTAGAGTGAGGGGAGTTTCTATTCTTACTCCTTGTTGTTGCATTGCATTTAGGGTGCATTTGGGTTTAGTCCTAGCATAGATTAGAGTGTTTCTCTAGTCGAGTTGCTTAGACTTCCTACTCTTATCTTGTGATTGTAGGATGTCGCTTATTAGTCGCTCTCTTCTCACTAGGTTGAGCTCACTCACTGCTTATAGGTTCTAGCGAGGGTCGGGCCACCCTCGCAGAGACAGGTACGTGTTTGCTCTCTAGTGTGTGTTTTACTGTCAGCTAATAGTCCTAGAGTCATATGGGGTAGATGGGAGTCAGTCTGAGCCATAGTATTCTCTATATCTTATCTATGCTTTAAGGACTGCCTGTTTTATGTTTTCTTTGCCAGCTTCTCGATTTATTGTTTTGGTTCAAGGGGAGTTCATTTGGGAGCTTCTGGAGCTTAATATTGACATAACTCAACTTGAACTAAAAGTTGCATCTAATGTTGAGGAGCCGATCTTCTCAGATTTCTAGCATTCTCGCATTGTAATATAACTACATTGAGCCTTGATTATTATCTCGCTATAACATGTTTACAATGCTTTACACCTTGCCATGACTTGTGCTTATTTGCTAGATTTATCATGACTTCATATGTGTAGCCTAGCTTTGCCATGATAAGTTAATTAAAATTGCTCAACTTAAACTAAAACTTGTCATGTTAGCACTTGAGATTAGTCTTTCTTGAGCTATCCTTTTATGATTCATGCCATGTCAAATAGGTCGGGTAGAGCGTTGAATCTATATTGAGCCTTAGATTGAGTCGTTTTAGTCTCTTGATGATGCATGAGTTAGTACAACTTGTTAAAAGGCAAAAGATCTCTTTTGTGCGAAAAACCTGATCTCACTAATTCTCTCCTATGAGACGGCTTGCTATTGCACTTGGCATGAACTTAGGGGAGTTTTGGGTGACCTAGACTATCTTCTTAAGCTTCTCGCTGGAGTAGTCGTGATAAGGCTTAAGACCTAGCACATGATAAAACAAAAATCTGATTGGCAACAACCATGAATTTCAAAAGAAAATATGTTTTATGTGTTCAATTTGCTTAAATCTACAAAAGAATCAAGTACTTAACCAATGTTTCATTCTTGAGCATAGCTCTCTATTTGGTCTCAATAGTAGTTCCTTGTTCCGCTTAGCTTATTGACATGGCTCAGATCATCCTAGGATATCTCTAGCTAAACTTTGCTCATTGATGACTTGACATGCTCATAAAATGCATTACATTTCAGATCGTCATCTATGTGCTCGAGCTAGATATACATGTCTTGTCATGATCTAGATAGCCTTTTATTGAATTATGGCTTGGTGTATTACATTATGGTCAAGATGGATAATCCTCATGGCTCTAAATGCTTAAATAAACAAACTTCATCTTTTCATCATTTGACATGTCATATTCTCTCTATTGCATCTTGATGCTATTGCCAAAAGGGGGAGAATAGAGAAGAAAAGTCCGTTGGAAACAATTTAGAGCTTTGGAGATCAATTTGCTCTTTCAGTTGTTGCTCTAGTGTTTCTTCTGTCGACATGGTCATTAGCTTCTTTTTCTTTTCTTTGGACCATGTTGGTTTCTTCAAAATCAAACTCAACTTCTTGCTTTTTCTGGGTTTGTCAATATACTCATCAAGGGGGAGATTGATGAACCATGTGGAGGTAACCACATGTGTATGATGAGTAATTGATATTGGTTTAGGTAAGTCGAGTTTGGTTTAAGTGGTTCGAGTCGAGTCGCTATGCGGGCGCAGCTTGGGCTCGACGGACTTGGTCAAACTTGGTCGTATGGGATTAGGATGCATATTCGATAATTTCGACGCTTTGGTCTTCGCATGGTAAGTGATGTTATTTACGCTTTCATGTATCGAGCGGTGCTATTTGATGTGTTTTGTCCGGTGGTCAGCAGACATCGAGGCGAGTCGTGGCGAGACACCGGACCGGACTAGGCGCAGTGGCGCCGAGGTCGAACGGTCGGGATGTGTCGAAGACGACGTGAACTCGAGGTGGTTGCGAGGCGCGCGAGGCAAGGAGCGCGAAGCCTCCGAAGGTGCGCAGAGGGGCGAACGGGAATTTCGCAAGGCCGCACAAGCGAGCGGCTCGTTGGACTTAGCAGCGAACGGGCGGAGACCCGTTAGCCAAGGCTATATAAAGGATTGAGGGGCTGCATGCCCATCCGAGCACTTGTGAGAGAGTTATGGTTTTGTGAGTCAAAAGAGGCTTTGGAGGTGGTTTTACCTTTGTGTCTTTAGTTGGTGAGAGGGGTAGAAGGCGCAGAGTGTGTTCCCCGGTGTCTTCTTCCATGTCCCCTATGTGAGAGTTCTAGAGAGTGTTCATCCCTTCTCAAGCATGTATGGTTGAAGGATTGAGAGAGGTTGAGGTTGAGGATTAAGTGGAGAGTCTTGTAATCATTCCTCTATATGTAATCGTGGTATCTGGACTACTCTTTTGTTTTGAAATGAAGATCCAACTCATTTCCCTTTCATTCGTCGCTCGTTCTTCGCTTGTCTCAATGTTGGATTTTTGATTCTTTGATTTTCGAGTTCTTGCTTGTCGGGATTGGCCAAAATGGGTTGCTCCATGATGGGTGAGTACTTCAAGATCATTTGATCAAGGATCCCAAGAGCCAACCTCATTTAATCTCGATTTGGATTTTTGGCTTGCTCTGCTCATTTGTTTAGTTCTAGGGTTTAGGTGGAAATCTCGCTTTCCTTTTGAGATGACTTGAAATTTGGCTTGTAGAGTCCAAGGGCTATTGCTAACATATCCGCAAAGTCTCATTGCCAAAGGATCAAAAGGTATGTCAATTTTAGTTTTGGTTTTTCAATTGTCGGACGAACTCAGGATAATCGGTAGTACCTTTCATTTGCTCACAGTAGTACCTCAAAGGCAGTAGTACTCCGAGTACACTGCAAGAGTACCGATTATAGGTAGTACCTCTCATTTGCTCTGCAGTAGTACTCAAGGCGGGTAGTACCTATAATAGGTAGTACCACCGTTATACTGTGGTAGTACCAATTGCCCGATTTCTTCAAGACTTTCTCGTTTTTGTTTGCCGAGCTTGGGGGTTAGGAGTAGATTCAATACAAGTCTTCCACTGTGCTTAATTATTGATCTTCATAGCTCTCATAGCTATTGAAATGAAATTTGTGTTGAATCCATTTTAAACGAAAAATGGGATCGAGCTCCTATTCACTCCTCTAGTCGCCTATTCGGTCCTACAATGTTACAATGGCGTGTTTCGTATGGACACGTGGAGGAACACGGCATAAAAATACGTACAACATGATATGTGATACGTGGATCTCAATGTGCAAGGAAAAACAAGGCGGTGACACATGCAGCAGTAAGATGATGAGGCCAAGCTTCTAGGTGCTGAGCTACAAAGTATCCTGGATGTGTGTATAGAGTTCTGGGTTTACCCAGGTAGGAAGGAGCCCTTGATCAGACTGACTGCTCGTACAAAATATAAGGCAAACTCTCTTACTATATGTATGTACTAACAGAGACAAAATAGAACTGTAACTCTACTTAGGTCTGATACTCTCTGCAATAAAACATTTGGTCATGGAGAGGATTAGGGGTCACAGCATAGTGTGTCCTGGAAGTTCTCCGACGAGAAGTTCAGGCTGAGTATTCTGGCAGGCTAAACATATATTGTTCACAATACGGTAACACTGCGATACGACCACGATAAACACAAAACATTTACGTCAAAAATAAACACAAAACATTCCACGTATCAGGATCGGTCTATTTCTTCGTTAGCTGCTGATCAAAAGAGAGTTTCCTTTAGTCTTCGGTTTGTTTGAAATGTTTTGTCATCACTGTGACTGCGTGAAACAACGTCATCAGTGTATACGAACGTAAGGTATGATCAAGAATATAATAGGAACAAGTAGCGACTATGTACCTTTTGTTTCTTTTGTCTACGGACAAGGCAGAATCATTAGGTCCAGCAGTGGCGGAGGGCCCGATAGGGCTAGCTATGGCCAAGCCATACCTCAAAAAAATTTTGCAATGGACCCCATATACCTCCTATACAATAGCCCAATAACATAAACCCAATTACCCAAACCCTAGTCTCTCTCCTCGTCCTCAAAAAAAAATCCACCGAGAGGCCGAGACTCGAGAGCGGCGCGACGAGGAACTGGGCTGGGGGAGCGGCGGCGCGCGGCGGGCGCGAGGCGGGCGGGGATTCCGCCAGCCACTCGGTCTCGGAGGCGGCGGCGGCGGCCGGGCGCGGCGCGGGGACTCGGGAGGGCGAGGCGGGCGGGCGCCGGCCGCCGGCAGTGGCGGGCCGCCGGGCGGGCGACTCGGCCGCCACTCAGCAGCGAGGCGGCGACCGCGCCGGCGGGCGCGGGTGGGACTTCAGCATCCGCGCCGGAGCCGGGCGCCAGGCGCCAGCCACTCGGGACTTCGGGAGGCGGGAGGCGGCGCGGCGGCATGGCGGGCGCGGAGGCGCTAAGCCACTCTGGGAGGCGGGCCGCTCGCAGCCTGCAGAGCCGCAGAGGCGTAGGCGCAGAGGCCCGAGGCCGAGGAAAGCACTTGTGAAATGTGAATGGATTTGTGATGTGAATGGATTTGTGATTTGTGAATTTTGGTATTAGGCGCTAAAATAAATTTGTGATTTGTGAATTTTGATTTGAGGCTTGAGCAATGGATAGAAGGGAAAAGGAAAATCACAGAGAGAGTGAGGCATATATTAGGAGTGTCATTGATATTTGATAATTGATATGCAGTTTCCATTTGTCAATTTACATATTGCAAATTCATAGGTCAATTTATTTGTCTATTTGTTTTTACGTGTTTAGATTTGAAGAGCTATTTTAATCGGGTTCAAGTGCCACAAACCCAAGCACTCGTGAAAGTGGAAATGTTGAAGTGGAGGTGGGAGAGTCCTCACAGGCTGGGCAAGTGGAAGAGGTTATTGAAGAAGAGACAGTGCAAGGTGATCTTATAAATCAATTCAACCTGCATTATATTGTTTCGATCCGGGCTTCAGATTCCAATTGATAGATTTGCTCGTAATATTAGAGATGAAGTTAGGAGGGCTTTCATAGCTAAGGGCCCAACTCAACCAACCGGTCATATATTTCCCCATCAAAGGATAAAAGGTCCTTTCAAAAAAATTGGTTTAAACAATATAATTGGTTGGAGTATAGTTTGGAGAAGGATAGGGCCTTTTGCTTCTATTGTTATCTTTTTAAACATGATCGAATGGATGATAAATTTGGTTATGATGTCTTTACAAAAGTTGGGTTTCAAAAATGGAAGAATGCATACATGTCACTTCGAGTGCATGTTGGTGGGGCTAATAGCATACATAATCAAGCTAGAACAGCTTTTGATGATTTTGATAACCAAAGGTCAAGTGTAAAACATAAGGTTTCAAGCTATAGCAAAGAATCACTTATCAAGTATGAGACTCGCTTTGGAAACATCCTGGGTATTGTTGAGTTTTCTCGGCTTTGCAAGGTGAACCATTCCGTGGACATGATGAAACCGATAATTCCTTGAATAAAGGAAATTTTTAGAATTGCTTGATTGGTACAAACAAAGGAATGAGGAAGTGAAGAGCTTTTGATGAGCTATGCCCTAAAAATGCAAAAATGACTTCCGGACAATTCAAAAGGAGCTTGTAACCTGTTATACTGAGGCGGTCACCAAGGCAATAAAGGAAGAAATGAGGGATAGCCTATTCTTCTGCTCTTATTGATGAATCTCGTGATGTATCCATCAAAGAACAAATGGCCATAGTTGTGAGGTAAATGTTTCATTAATATCTTACGATGAAAGTTGAAACTATATTAGAGAAATGTTCTTACTCTATTCTTTGTCATTGATTGTGTAGGTTTGTGAACAATAAAGGAGAAGTAATAGAAAGATTTTTGGGTATCAAGCATGTCAAAGATACAACATCCAAGCATTGAAGAGAGCATTGGTTGAGGCACTTAGTGATTATGGTTTAGTTATTGCAAAACTACGGTCGTGGATATGATGGAGCTTCTAATATGAGAGGAGAATTTAATGGTCTTCAGAAACTAATTCGTGATGAGAATCCCTATGCTTTCTACATTCATTGTTTTGCTCATCAATTGCAGTTAGTGGTAGTTGCTGTCTCAAGGTGTTGTTCATCAATTGAGGATTTCTTTGAATATGTGGGGTTGATTGTGAGTAGCACAAGCAGCATCATGCAAGAGGAAGGATTTGTTGCTTGATAAGCATCGTCGAAACCTTTTGGCTAAGTTAGAGAGTGGAGAGGTTTCAGGAGGGAGAGGAAAACTACAAAAAACATCATTGGCTAGACCTGGAGATACAAGATGGGGATCTCATTACAAGACATTGCTTCGAATTGAATCAATGTGGGATTCTGTGATACAAGTCCTATAAATTGTGCAACAAGATGAGCGTAATCCATCAAGGGCAGGAGGTTTGGTCCAAATAATGGAATCTTTTAGCTTTGTGCTCATCACGAAAATGATGCTGCAAATCCTTCGCATTACAAATGACTTATCTCTAATCTTGCAAATGAAGGATCAAAATGTTGTTCAAGCTATATCTTTGGTTGTTGATGTCAAAACACGTTTGATCAATTTGAGAAGTGAAGGTTGGGAGCCATTATTTCAAGAAGCTAAAGCATTTTGTGAGGCAAACAATATTCCCATACCAAATATGGAAGATGCAGATCAAGATTTGGCTGTTCAAGAAAAGGAGGAGAAACAATATCACTCAAGATCATTACTCCGTGTTGATACCTTCTATGCTGCTATAGATGCTATTACCAACGAGTTGGATCATCGCTTAACGAGGTATTCTTCAGAATTGCTTGTTTGCTTTTCTTGTCTTGATCCAAGAGATTCTTTCTCTAAGTTTGATGTGGATAAGCTTGCTCGCTTACGGAAATTTATTATGAGGATTTTTCCTTTGATGACCGCAAGGCTATAAAAGATCAACTAAAGACATTTATTATTCATGTAAGAAGGCTTGATGAGTTTAAAGTTTGTCACAATCTTGCAAGTCTAGCCAAAAAACTAGTTGAACTCGAGAGGCATATTGTATTTCCACTTGTCTATCGCCTCATTGAGTTGGCATTGCTACTACCGGTGGCGACGGCATCGGTTGAAAGGGCTTTCTCAGCAATGAAGATTATCAAGACTGAATTGCGCAACAAGATGTCCGATGGATGGCTTAATGATTTGATGGTGTGCTACATTGAAAGGGAGATATTTAAAGGACTTGATCTTGAAAAATTAAAAGATGTTTCTAAAAGAAAGATAGGCAGATGCAATTGCCTAAGTCTCCTAGACGCAATTAACAAGATTAATATTGGTATTTCTCATTTGATTCCACTTGTCTCTTTTGTGTTGTCTACACTATACATAACAATATTAACTATGTTTGCTCTTTCTTTGGCAGATTATTTTCATTACTATGCTCTACAAGGTTATATGTTAAATTGGTGATATATTATTGTGATTCTTCAATTTTAGAGGTACTTTTCAATGTCTTGCAGTATTAAATATCTTTGCACTTGGATTATTGTTGATAGGTCTGATTAGTATTATAGCTTGAATGGTATTATGTTTTGATCCGCCCCACCTTATTTTTTTCCCGTCCTCCGCCACTGAGGTCCAGATATCCATTTCGGTGAAGACAATGAGTTCAAAGTAATCTGTAATAGAAAGATGACTATAAGGATGAGAGTACACGGCGTAAGCACGAGGATAAAGGAACACGAAAGCAGCGACAAGATTAATACGAAGTACTAATACATGATACACGAAAGCAGTTGGAAGTCTGACCGTCCGTAGTAATGTCCACATTTTACCAAATTAAAACTATATAATGTATTTTTCCGTATAACATGATTCTTTGATTAAGAGGATCATCTTATTCCGTAGAAACAGATCGTGCTCCATAAACACAAACACAACAGATACCACTAACGCCAGAGCCTTTACCTGAATTTCTTTTAGTACACTTGCCAAAATATATCTATCCAAGGTAACAATCACCCATAAACCAAATCATTCAGAACACACGAAGTTAACCAGATGATATAGTAACAATAATAACCTTTTAGAGTAATTCAATGGCTTGATCATAACATGAAGGAAGCAGGACGAGAGAGGTCTCTGCAACACTTTTCAACAGTGCTATTGTAAACAGCTACATTTCAACTAGGATGGAACATCAGTTGCCAGCACAAACAAAAGGCAGAATTCCAAATAGACAGGACCAAAATTCTCTATGTTCTCATTGAGGTTCTGCTAAAGCAAAACTCTGGCATGTGCACCACCATTAAGCATTGGGAGCAGTCTGAGCAGCAGGATACGGCTTCCTCTGCTCTTTGATGTTGCTGAGCTTGATACCCTTGCCATTGGGGAGACTCACCCACAGATTATTGCCTTTGTCGATGGTCCAAAGGGTCCTCCACGTGGATGGTCTCAAAGTTGCCCTTATGACACGACCAGTATGTCTTCCTCCGGTGACCATAACAACGTTGCCAACATCAAACTTGATGTAGCCAACGATCTTGTTGGTCTCAAGGTCAATCTTGATTGTGCCGTTCGCCTTAATGAGAGGGTTAGGATAGCAGATGGTGCGGCCATCATAAGTGTTCAGATAGGGAATGCTCTTCTGACCAAATTGAACTGAGCGAAAACCTTGCACAGCTTGAACTAATAACAAAATGTAATAGTGAAAACCATTTAGACCATACATTCCAAAATATGATGATGATGAGCATGGGAAAAATATAAGATTGTTACAATTATTGCGAAAGTTGTCTAATGCTTTGTACTAAAGCTGTGCGCACATGCAAAAGTATAATTATGGTACACATATTATCAACCACATATCAGATATAGGTTCAAGCTATAACCACATGACATTATTATATAATTCACCTCAAAGCAAAGTCAATAAAAAAACTGTCCGAAACTCCGAATAACTAACTGTTGGTACTCATTTTATGTATATTTCTTGCACCAATATTATTCATTATTCATCATAATTGTGTCACTTGGCATCAACCCTAACCAAAACCGAATTAAGTTGTCTTGCTATTTCATGTGTGTTTGCAGAAACATCCGGAAATCTTGCCAAATATGTCAAAACACTGAAAGTCAATTTTGAAAACGTCATGAGCTTTCCTAGAGAAAAACCAGCGTGGGCCCCATGGCCGTGGGCGGTGCCAGCTGGCACCGTGACCGCGCGGTCTCCGACTCTACACCGACGTCCTCTACTCGCTTTTAGGCACATCCAACCGCCCAGACAGATAAGGAAACATAAATTCAGGAAAAGAAATGGATTCGGAAGGGAAAACAGACGTAAAATGGCAAGGAAACCCCAGAAACAGAAAGAGGAGACGCCAGGGAACACAACCGAACCGAACTCGTGGCCTCCCTCTCGTCCAGGAGATCCAAGTTCCACACTTCTCTCTCGATTTCCGTCGAGTTCGGCGAGATTTCTCCCCTCTGATCTTCCATGTGTCCAGTTGATTAGATGGGGATTAATGTAGGTTTAGCCTGGTAAATAGGTAATTAGCGCTCTAATTGGGATTAGATTCTAATTTCCTTCTAATAGACACTAATGGCGAGGTTCTGGAGCCTTTCTTCTTCATCTCGTTGAGGTGTGTGTGAGTAGTTCCCTCTCTCCCTCGGGTGTGGGGATCTTGCTGTAATTCTTCACTTATGGATTGAGCTATATTATTAGTACTCTTTTATGCTTTTGTTTTGTTTACTTGATATTGTGGTTTCTCTCTCTTTCCATAATTAGATGCATGTAGTTATCGATCGCTTAGCCGTAAGCATGGTTAGATCTATTATGCCGATCCATGTCAAGTAAATCAAGTCTTGTCGATGGTAATTATGGTGATGGACCTGTGATCGGGGTGAAACTCGGAAAGGGCCAGTTTGTAGGGTGAGAGCCAATCTAGCATGACAAGTGCTAATTGCTATTAGGTCAATGTAGTTATGAATTGCAGTAGGTGAACCTAGCTCAGGGAGGATCTTAATTAACTTTGATAACCTTGCTTCTTCTCTTTTAGTTTACTAATCATCTCTTTGATCATCACTTTAATTAGTAGTAATTAACTCTAAGTATTGAATCTATATCCTTCACTTTCCTATGGATTTTGATACCTTGGAATACTCCTAGTTGAAAAGCTAGAGACGACTTCTTGCGATTTTTTTAAATAATCATTATTTTATTTTGAAATACGAAATAATACTATAATTTTTTTTACAAAAATAATCCTCTATCACTCCATCGTTAGGCGATTTGGTCTAATCGCTCAACCAAAGGCGATCGATCCAAGTCGCCCAACGGTTGAGCGACACGTGGATCGCTCGGTGGTTGAGCGATTTGAAAGTCGCCAACGGTTGGGCTGCTACTACCCTTGTCACTCAACCGCTGCAGGCGATTTAAAATAATTACATTATTTTTTAATAATCCGATGGAAATAATTGCGTGGAGAATAAAAGGAATTTTTGTAGGTAATACATTTAGCATTGTTTTAATAATCCATGGAAATGCCTCTCTCGATTTTACTATTATTTTATTAATCCGATGGAAATGTCCAACCCTCGATTTTAGGCATTTCATGTCATGGTAAAATCGATATTTAGGCATAACCGTTGAGTGACTATTATAAGTCGCTCAACCACCAGGCGACTACTCCACGTGTCGCTCGATCGTTGGGCGACTTGGATCAATCGCCCACTGGTTGAGCGACTAGACCCAAGTTGCCCAACAGTAGAGCGACAGATGATTATTTCTGTAAAAAAAAAATCATAGTATTATTTATGTATTTTGAAATAAAATAATGATTATTTTTTAAAAAAATTCCATCTCTTGTGCTTGCGGTATTAATTTATTGCGTGTATGCCACGTCAACACTAACCAGCATTGACTAAAAAAGCATGGCATCAACAAGACAATACTCCGGAGCACACTAACTTGAAAAAGAATTAATATTATGTAACATAGTATGTTCAACTAGAATTTGTATACAAATGCTACAGAAAGAATAACCACCCTTGTCTTGGCATCCTCGTCCCTGATGGACTAAGGCTGCTCCCAATGCTTCACTCTAACCAAGATCTTAATGGTGTTATGTAGGCAAAGCTTGAGATAGCAGAGATTAAATGAGGTGAGAGATTGTGCAAGATCTAAATAAGAGATTTGGCTCAAGTCATAGACAAGAAAATTAACTCCTTTCCATCTTGTACACATCATTTCATCTAATTAATTAAAAGATCTAAGATACTACACCATAAAAATTATACATTGGGAAGATAGTATCATAACACTCCTCATACACTAAGAAATCGCACTAAGATATCAGCAGATTGGGAGCAGCCTAAAGGCCAAAGTGACCCTTGGTGTTACAGAGAAACACCAGTCTTGGGAATGGAAATGACATATGGCAAATAGAGAACATAACTACGTAAGGTATGATTAATTGAGAAATGCACCCTGACAAACCACGGACAAACTAGAAACTGCTTGGTAAGGAAAGAAACAAACGTGCATACCCATGAAACCAGCAGCGTAGGTCTTGTCAGTCCTGACCTTCCCATCGACCAACACATGGTGCTGCATCCGGGTGGATATCACCTCATGGTATGTCCGCGCATACCTGAGCTTGTTCCTGTGATGATGACCAGGGAAGTCAATCCGAGCATCCAGTGCTTCGAGCGATACTGAACAAGGAAAATATTCACGAATGGTGGAGCCGAAGACAATTTGAAGCACATAGAAACAAAATGCTTCAACTTACAAAAGCTCCACCGAGCTTGTCCAGCATCTAGTGCTTCGGCGTATTGAGCCTCTTTAGATGCTTTTTCAATCGCTTAGCCTGTTCCGAAAATGATAGTTTGGCAATATTATTTGTTCTTCAACACTGACTCGCAAAAATAGAAGCAAGCACCTGTATAGGGACATAACATCTTAGGTAATACAGATTTTCATGTGTGATATCACTTCTTTGCCTTCTTGGTTCTCTTTGAGGTAAGAAAGATTATCCCACACTTTTTTAAGTGATGAGATCTCAAAGTAGTGTAGATGAGTGCAAAAGCAAGCAACAATACACTTGGATCGATCGCAATTTGCAATTGGATTTTAGTCCTACCTATACTGTCATCTTTATTGATTCAGAGTCGGATAATAATACCATCAAATATGTGTACGAATCTGTATGATGTTGAATTCAATATAGACGAATACATATGAACTATGTTTTAAACCATTGATGTATTTTGCGATCAATTTGAACCGTTGCATTCATGGATGGATACCTCGCCCAAATCCAAATTTGTATATAATAACAAAAACTACAGAAATTTCGGCCAACTCTGATTGCTGATAATAACAATATTATTGGATTGTCAGGAAGTTTGTGATCCGATTGCAACAGTAGATGCATGGGGGTACAGTTGCACCTCAAAAATTTTTGCACAAAAACTGGTATATACCCCTTAATACATAAAGTATACACTACACATACTAACATACATACTCCTCAACTTTTGGCAACCCATTTAGTATAAGGCCTAACATAATATGAGAATCAAGCCCAAGTCAACTAGTCAAGGAGGCGCTGACCTAAGTGCCATCTCGTCCATCCAGACGCTCTGGTAGCGCCGCATGAGCGCAGGGCACACAATAAGAAGCCAACAGCCTCATCGCGCATCGGGCATCGCAGCGCTTCGGCCGCTTCGCTTCGCGCTGGATGATCTCGGCTCGACGCGGCGGTGGTCGGTTGCACCCTCGAGTTCGACCAGGACCGCCCGTCCGCCCGCCTCCTCCTTGGCTCCGTGCTCCTTCAAGGTCTAGTGTTGGCTTGATCTCTGCATTCCTTTCCTTATACCCCTTTTCGTCCTCCCGCCGATTCATTTGCATGGCATCTTGCATCCTGCTGATTCATTTGCTTCATATGATAAGGATAAAGTTTTTAAACTTGCTAAGTTTTATCCTAAAGATTTCGAACACAGATTTGATCTAACTTTCTTTGCAACTTAATATGTTTATCATCGACATGCATCAAGATACAAGGTTTCAAAAGTGAAGAATCTCAGTGAGCTCTCTATTAAACTTGTTGAGACAAAGAAGCATGATTGCTATAAAATTGTTTATTTGCTGCTCAAATTGGTATTGATCCTTCCTACGGCCATCGCAAGTGTAGAGGGTATTTTCGGCACTTAATCATGTGAAAAACAAGCTAAGAAATAGCATGGGTGAATAATACTTGAATGATTGCTTAGTTACGCATACTGAGCGTGAATTTTTTTCTATAAGTTAGTGATGATGCTGTCATCAATTGCTTTCAAAGTATTTAGGAACGCCGTATCAAGTTGTAATGAAGTAATTTTCTAAAATATTTTTTGATATTGGTTATAGTGTGAACATGTAATTTGACATATTTAAACTTATGTACTATATCATTTGAACTTGTGTTAGAACAGATGTGTGTTAAGTTCGCACCTCCATCGTCAAAATCTTCCCCCACTGCCGATTGCAACCCAGTTAGCAGTTAGCGTTGCAGCCTGCTCACACCCAGTTAGCAGGTCTTTAAACAAGCACAACTTAGTCCGGCTGAAAGCGGCGCTGGACATTCATTCACTTGGAATCTTCCGCTTCGATTCCTACGCAAACCGATGTGCACGAAGACGAAGTGGCTATCTGGTACATTGAACTCCCGCCGCCGCCGCCGTCATGGCAACGAGCTACACAGCAAGGTGGAAGGGTAGATGGTGGGCGCGGGCACGACGATTTGTGTTACCGTCTCTGCATACACAACCGCAACAAGGGTGACAAGGCAGGCAGCCCAGCTCTAGCTCTGGTGCAGTGGTGCCCAAGAGCGACTAAACGAAGTAGATGAAGTATTATGAAAAGATGATGGGCTCGCTTTACTAACTGGGTCAACCAGAAATGTATTAAAGCAGTGAAGATTATCTGAAAGTATCACGTATGCTCTTCTCTTCTGAGTGTACGTGACAACCCAGGAATTTTGTACGTAGCATGGACCAGTGCTGCTGTGGAAACACATGTATGCGTATGGACCACGATTCCTCCTCCATTGGAACAAGAAGAAGGTGTGGTTCCCTCTCCTCTCCTCTACCCTTGGCACGCGCGGCACCTCTCTAACTCTCTTATCATTGGAACAATTTGTAATGAGGGCGGCGGACACGAACGGCCGGAGATGTTTGCACCGCAGATAACCGAGGGGAGCGCTAATGCGGTACCGGTCCGACGATAGAAGTGATTCATCCCGATGGACTCACGGCGAGAGAAAGGCATGATGTTAGCGGCATGTAAGGCATAAACCAAAAATGAACGTAAATTTGAACATAGCGACTTACCCCGTGGCGACCGTCCCGCGATGACCGACGGGAAATGCTATGACGCCTGTCGGACTCGCTAGGTTGTGGTGACCTAGCGGGTGAGCACGCCCCCCCCCCACTTCGTGCCCGATGCGCAGGGAGTCGTCCCTCGAACGACCGCAGCTCAAGGTCTTTACTATTCTTCATCTCCGCCGAGATGTGCCTCAAAACTTTTAATATCCCGCTGGGGTTCTATCCGCTGCAGAGGGCGCCGTCCGATGCACTCGATGCGCAGGCGCCCACTCCAATCGTAGTGACATATGCCGAGTTCATTAACAAAAGGTATGAATGTCGCCAATGAAACCGCACTGCAGGTGGTAAGTGTTGTACGCCGCCAAGTCGTAGCTTGTGTGATGGTCGTGACGCGCGCGGAGGCTCGTGGTGCGTCTCCATTGTCACCTCCTCCGGCGCCCGAGTAGGAATGGTTAGTTCGGCGCATGTTCGTGGCACGATCACCATGTACGCACCGCACGATCAAGGTCGCATCGGACACGCCATGCCGTACATCCACGTGCGTGTTCATCCATGTCGTAGTCCACTCCCGCCGCACCATTCGCCAAGATCAATCGCCCACCCGCCCCTCGATTGCCCGCATTTCCGAAATATTAATGTTAGAAAAGAAGACGTAAGGATCGCGAATATTACTCTGATGAAGTTTGACTCACAAATATACGGCTACCTCCAGAGCTCGCGTCCGGGCACGAATCGTGCATGCACTAAATCTGTCAGACACGCTGGCCGCGACGCGTTAGGCTCCACCATATGTGAGAACACCAGTGGCGTGTCGTCTTCCACGTGGTACGCCCTAGATGCATTGCAGACGGACAGTTGGCGCGGCGCTACCGCGAGCGGGTGAAAGTAGGATACCATGGACACCGGATGATGTTGCTCGCAGCACGCACCGAACTCGTTGTGGTACAACGAGTAGCACCTCGCCGGTCTTGCGCTAGCCCAGCGCAGACGGGCAGCGGTCCACCGTAAGCCCATCTACGGCGTCATGTGGGCCGGGTCCGTCTAAAGGGTACAGGTGTGCCGCTATCTCGATGGTCGGCCGCCCAACAGGGAAGTGCTCCCAATTCCACAGCTGCAGGAGCACGTAGCAGACGGCCAGGTTAGTACCAGTGGTACCGCGCCGTGAAGCGTCACACAACCCCCAGTATGTGGTGCTAAGGACGACTAATCCCCAGCTGTACTGAGGCATCGAGCCAGCCTCCGCGTCAACCAAAGACTCGGCAATGCGGATGAAGCTGGGGTTCAAAACATCCCCCTTTGAGGTTGGAAACATGACCCAACCAAAGAGCTAGAGAAAGTAAGTAACGAGGTACGTCCTAACGACCTCGTGAGGTGCACCTCGGCATTTCCGAACGCTCGCCAAGGCGGAACGCCACGTGCACCCTCCGGGAGAGATTGGCCAAAGCGCCGCTCCGGCCTAACCTTCCACCGCACTCTGAGGGCTCAAACAAGCGGCACACCCCGCATTAGGGAGACCACCAAGAATGACACGTCCCTGTAGGGTGACCGTCATCTCACCCCACCAAAGTGAAAGGTGTGCGCCTCGTGCCTCTACTCACAACAAGTGCGGACAAGAGCTACCGCCTAGGGTGAACCCGATCCGGCAGCAGACCATCCTCGCAAAGGGCAACAAGCCCGCTCTACCGAGGATCGGGACGTAACGATCGCCCAGCGCCACCGCCCCTCCCCGCCAGAGCGCGAGAGGAGGGCCATCCGTGGGGCATGAGCCACAACTTGCCTGGTGGTCCTCATCATAGAATTGTTCTAGTAGCTCCAGAGAGACATACCTAGCAACACATAGATAGAGAACATTATTAAGAATGTGGCTAATAAACATAAACGATTGTAAATTAATTCCAATTCCAAAAATTTCTATGGTAGTAACAAGTTTCAAACCTATTCTAAGCTAAAGTAAAATAAAGAAAGGAAACCAACACAATTGGTTTAAAAAAATTGGAGTGGGGCCGTTTGTCATTGACTCGTCCATGCCATAGTGCATGGACTCTGGTGGGACCCGATCGTTCGGTGACTCTATTCGACTCTATTCCAATTCTATTTCAATTTCATTAACGATCTCCAAATATTTTCATATGCAAATCACCGAGTTAAAATTTACAACACTAACAACAATAAGTCCGCAGTCAACTAATTACGGGCTAATCACATTGCTAACTACTAAGTCTTCTAATTACGTGCTAATCACACTAAATCTTCCAATTTTATGTTCGAACACTAAGTCAAAATAC
Source organism: Ampelocalamus luodianensis (assembly GCA_036346255.1). NCBI lineage: Eukaryota > Viridiplantae > Streptophyta > Magnoliopsida > Poales > Poaceae > Ampelocalamus > Ampelocalamus luodianensis. The sequence goes on from JAYEVH010000190.1 coordinate 41,482, forward strand.
ACCGACTACATAACTATAACTACTGTTCCTACAATAACAAATTACAATTCATCTAATTATATCCTAATCACATTGCTAAAACTAGCTAAAACTATATGCCGAATGCGAATGACACTTACCTTTCTAGGTGCTCACAAGACAATGCACAACTCCGTGAATCGAGTGAACTTCAACTTCTCTCCGGTTGGCTTTCCTTCTCTCGCTGAGCTCTCTTCTTCTAAAATATTGTAAATTAGTATAAAATATTGTACTAATGAACATAAATTATTGTAAATTAAGAAATTAATGTACACTACTTAATTAATTAATTAGTACTAATTAATTAATAACTAATAAACATCGTAAATTAATAACATCGTGAGTTCAAACTACATGCGAACGACGGCGAATAACGTTGAAATGTCCCCAACAATATAATCGAAGAGAGCGAAGAGAAAGTAATAGAAATGAATGTGCAAGAGCGAAGAGTCATCTGCGATATGAAATGAACTAGCGGAAGAACGAGCGAGCGATCATGAAATGCAATCGCTTAGCTCTCTCCAATTTATAGCCATCGCTCTTAAAGAGAATCCTTATCCTCATACGCAAATTAAGCCATAAATATCGGCGCACAATGATTTGAGACAGGAGGTGACGATTGATGCTTTCTTGCAAAATTTAGGCAAATGCAGTGGAGGACCGCTTCACATCTTTGGACAATCAACACATGGCTCAAATGGAGGAGGGCCTGGTTCAAATCTTTGGACAATCAACACCGCAAATGCAAATGGAGGAGGGCCTGCACAAATCTTTGACACAATCGACACATGGTATGAACGTACAAGTATACCAATTAGCGATAAAAATTTGAACAAATAAATTATAAAAATTTAGACAAGCGAGTACACTCAGGTCGAGACTACACAAAATTTCATAATTTGTTGAACTCATTTGCTATATTTTAAAATTCCTTCAAGTTTCGGACTCTACCTAATTATCTAATTAACCTAACCTAACTAACCCTAACCCTAACCCTAACCAGCACTATTGCCGTGGCGTGGCAACGCAACACGGCAATAGTGTCGGGCACGCGCTCGCCCCGTGGTAGCACCGACGTGGCGGTGCCGGGGGTGAGGTGGCGGCCGGGTGAGGTGGCGGATCGCGCGCGCGTGGCGAGGTGTCGGACGCATTTTGGGTGATCGAAATGCAAATACGCTTTGAAACCGCCGATCGCCAAACCTTCCTCAATGCCGTTGTGTCATTCAGTCGTATAGCTCAATTACGTTGGACCATGTAGCTTGCCAGAATTCAGTTTGACTGGGAAGTTTAGGATCTTTGTCCATTTCAAATACGCAGCCGTTCGAACTGCTGGTAGAGAAAACTTGCAACATCGTCATTTGTACCCATCAGGTTTCTTTAATCAAAGTGTGCAGCAACCTGCTTTCTAAAGCTGCATCTTCCACTCAAAGCAAGGATCTAGCTAGGATCACCTTACCTTGTTCCTCCTACTCATGAATACATCACAAATCCAAACTATAAGCTCAGCAGCACATCACAAATTTATTGTGGAGAGAGTTCATTTATTCATTATACTGTAAAGTAGCTAATCCTTTTTAATATGTATCTACCACAGTCTAGTAAATGACAGGAATCTGAATGAGTAATATGGTGTTGTCAAAAAAAAATATAGCAGCATACATATGGCAAAAACTTTTTAAAATGATACAACAAAACTTTTTTAAAAATATAGCAACAATGACATCTGCAAATAGAGAACATAACTACCTATAACCTAAGGTGTGATTAATTGAGAAATGCATCCATGACAAACAACGGATAAAACAGAAATTGCTTGGTAAGATGTGCATACCCATGAAACCAGCAGGGTAGGTCTCGTCAGTCCTGACCTTCCCATCGACCAACACATGGTGCTGCATCAGGATGGATGAGCCTGTTTCTGATGATGAGGACCATGGGAAGGCACTCCCTAGACTTGTGAGGTCTAGATGATGGCTTGGGAGCCTGACAAGCAGACGATGCAGCTCCGAGCATTACAATACTGAACAACGGAAAGTATTCACGAATGGTGGAGACTGGAGACCATTTGAAGCACACAGAAGCAAAATGCTTCAACTTACAAAAGCTCCACCGAGCTTGTTCAGCATCCAGTGCTTCGGCGCATTGAGCCTCTTTAGATGCTCCTTCAATCCATTAGCCTGTTCAGAAATTGAAAGGTTGACAATATTAGCTATTCTTCAGAATGTGCGGTGGGCCATGGCAAATGTGTGTTTGTGTTCCTCCTCTCGTCTCGTCTCGTTTCCTAGAACCTTGGCGCGGCACCTCTATTATTATTGGAATGATTTGTAGTGACAACGGCGGACACGAACGGCCAGATAATCGCACGGCCACCATGTGCTCGATGGAATGCCGACACGGTTCGAGCCTGAGACAACGGCGAAATTCAAGGGATTCAACGGAATGCATGTTCACATGACTGTGAGCTTCCATTGACAAGGATATCCCGCTACTTGCAGGAGGTGCTGCTGAGCCGAGCCAGGTCAGTCCGTTTCTCTTCTCTTCTTCTCTTCTCTCACACGGAGCTGCTCGCGATGCCGTCCAATCATTCGAGTCGTATAGCTTAATTGCGTGGTTGTTTTATGTACGGGAACGCAAATTGCGGCTATCAGATAGACCATTTAGCTAGCCAGAATTTAGTTTGACCAGGAAGTTTAGGATTTTGTATGTTTCAAATACACAACTGTTCGTAGTACTGGTAGAGAAAACTTACAATATTGTAATTCGCACCTATGACCTTTCTTTAATCAAATTTTGCAGACCAACTTTCTAAAGCTGCATCTTCAGCTTAAAGCAGGGATCTAAGGACTCATGAATGCATCACAAATAGAAATCTAAAACTGTAAGCTCAAAACACATCACAAATTTATTGTGGAGAGAGTTCCTTTCTTCATTATACTGTGAAGTAGCAAATTATTTTTCATTTGTATCTACCACAGTCTAGTAAATGATAGAAAATCATATTATCTACTGATTTGAATCTGAATGACAGTAATATAGTGTTGCAAAAAAAGCAAGAAACATATGGCAAAAACTTTTTAAAATGAGACAAGAAGAGATGCTACTACGTTTTTCAGGTGTAAGATCTACTTTAAGGTGGAGTGAGCACATAGCCCGAGATGTGAGATTTTTCTTTAAGAAAGTAGCTTAATTAGTAGCATCTGCACAGGGTCTATGGATTAACAATCTGTTCCCAGTCTTTCCACAGTAATGTAGGGCGATTCTACAACAGTCAGCAAATTGAGATGAGGGCAGGCGGCAAGAGTAGCGGAAGACTGCATATTTTATTGAGTTGAAGTCGACCACCTCTCTTTATATAGTGCCATAAACTCGCAACTGGGATTCAGAAATCAGACTCCCATCTTTGAGTAATGAATATGTTCAAAACGGACTGAGGACCATGTAAAAAACTTCGAGGACCTACATGAGAACCCAAACGAACCAGAGGTGAGATCTTTTTAAAATTTTGTCGGTTATCTTTGAGGAAAGAACATAACGCCATTGATATGGCCAAATGGAACCTGATACTATCCTAATTTATACCATTTCTACCCTTGTCTTGTGCCGAAAAGGCCAAATGTGACCAAACTTGGTTATAGTGTGCCGTTGTCCTTCAGGAGAAAAAGAAAAGAAAAAGAAAAAGAAAAGAAAAGAAAGAGAAAGAGAAAGAGCAAAGGCACGAGAGAGTTCATTTGGCGAGTCTAATAATGTTATTCTCGTATGACCAATCTAGCTGTCATTTACTACCTTTGTATTTACTAGCTGTCAAAGTTGAAGTTGGATGAGTCGTATTATTCCTCAAACTTTATGGGACATGAGCATATTTGGGATTCCATGTTTGGCCATCACAGTGTTCACTGCAACAAAAAAAAAAAAAGCGTTCTGTATACTGAGATATATATTGGGTTATATCATACATATGGTTTCTATTCAGTAAATTTGTGCAGAGCTAGTTTATGTTTCTTTCTTTAGTAAAGCTCTTTATTTACTAATTACGAGTTAAACTTTAAAGTGATACAGGGCAGTGGAACTTTAAAGTTCTCTGTTCAAAGGAAGGACGCGTCTTTACACTATTCCTGCTCATCCAAGACATCTCAGAGTTTGTTTGGATAGTTATGGATCAGACCCAAGCTATGTGTAGGGATTTTAGTTCAAATTTTTCACCTATTCGAATGGATTAGACTCTCCCATCCAAACAAGTCCTTATGGATTAAAGCGTTGTTTGGTTGAATACTTTGAGCACGATTAAAGTTTTTATTCATAAGAACACTTTTTAGGCTGTAAGTCGGAGATCTCTCTGCTAATTGAAATGGATAGGATTCTGTCATCAATTAAACTAGCGATAGGAATCTCCTCCGTTGTTCTAATTGACAATAAAGAGCTTTACTAATCCAAATAAGTCCTGTCGCCGATTGGAATGACAACCTTACCGCGCTCGCTGCCCAGACCGTGAGCAGTGCATGTGCGAGGCATGGCTGCCCCCTCATGTCCCTTCCGTGCTCATGCTGCTGACGCCCAGAATCGCTGCCTCTTGCTACCATGGAGGCGGGGGCCAAAGACGGGGAGAGGCAGGCAAGAACGCAGTGGTTGCAGGCCTGCAGCGCTTGCTGCGAGAAATTTGGTGCTTGTGCCATCGGATTGGAGAGAGGATGTAGAAATTAGAGAGAGAGAGAGAGAGAGAGAGAGAGAGAGAGAGAGAGAGAGTGGGGATTGGGTGGCGTGGTTGGCGGCGGCTGGCTGTCGGCGATGGCAGCGGTTGGGACATGCATGTGGAGAGAGATGGGGAAGGAAGAAGAAATAGTATACACTGACATGTGGGGCTACTGGTTAAACCATTTTTAAAATTTGAAGTGCTGAGTCAATTGTCACGTCGTCAGCCACGTCGTCCTCCACAGTAGCAAAATCACCTTCAAAACTGCTTCATGGGGTTATTTGGCAAAACCACATCAAAATGCTTCATGAGGTTATTTGCTACAATTTTGTAAGTTCAGTGAGATATTTAGATGGTTTTATCGTTTAGGGCTAGAGTAGACGCATACAATAGTTCATGGTCGTATAGACTTTTTCCTATTAAAAATATCTAGCCCTTAATCCGACCAATTGTATTGACGATTAAACCATGCATGACCATCACATTTCTTTACTAATACAAAAGGAGTTAATGGTGATGTTGGTACGTCATCTCCCCTCTCTTATCTCTTTTCACCTCCCTAAAAATTCTTTAAAAAAAAATAAAAAATAACCACCTCATCGGTAAACAAATTTCACCTTCCTAACAATATCTCTAACAAGAAAAACATAAAACACTATCTCACGACAAAGATCGATTGGGCATGAGCCGCCGGCACGCAGTAGGCTGAGCACGTCATTGGAGGAGCGACATCAACTCCGAACGTGGAGGCAAAGTCGGGGGTGAAGTTGGTCGATTCGACGATTTCTACTTGACGCACACGTAATATCATATTTTTTGTCCGTGGCAAAGCATGGGTATTCACTATTAATATTAGAAACTAATTTAAACCATTACAATAATTAAGTTTAAAATAGAAAAGTTCAATTCAATTCTATAATTGAAGACAATTAGGTACAAAATTGTCTTAAAACTACATAAATTTAAACTTTGTGTAGTAATTTGACTTTTCAATTAAATATGGAATAAGTCCATTTTACACCCGATCTTTGTGCAGAGTCCAAAATACTCTAAACTTCAAAACTGCTTGTTTTGCACCTTGAACTCATAATACTATGTGCACCGACCCCTGTGCCGAAACAGTGGTTTTGGACCAATGGCACCACGTTGGATGGTTTTGGACGCGACCAACTTAGCGGACGCTACCGATGGCCGAGGCGCGGCGCCACGGCGGCGCTTGGACGGCGACGAGCTCGAGCGAGGTTGACGCTGCGGCAATGCGGCCGGGCGATATTGGAGAAGGCGCGAGCGGGCTCGCGCTTGGCTTTCATCCGGGCCACCTCGCCCTCCTACGGCCGCCATCACCCCTGCGCGGTCAACTTCTCGGCCGGCCATCGCCATCGCCTCATCGAGGGTGCCCGCATCTTCACCGCAGCCACGAGCCGGAGTGGCAACACCAGAGCCACCGTCCTCGCCGCCGCTCCGCCTCCAGGCTTCCGCTATGCGCGCTCCTTCCACTTCAGACTGGAATTGACGGCGCCAGAACCGGCAACGCGCAAGGTGGCCGCGCCCAAATGGAGCTAGAGTCGGCCGAGCGGGCTTCTCGTCGAGGCACGTTGGGAGGGCGTTTCATCGCTACGGCCGCGACGGCGACGGCGGCGCCACGCCTTCCGCGGGCGCTCGTCAGCAGACTTCGAGACGCGAGGACGCGCGACCAACCGAGGTCGGGCCACCGACATCTTCTATGAACTCGCGCCGCTGGCGGCCGCTGTTATTGATGGAGAAGGTGCCGTGGAGTGGGAGGTGAGCCACGTGCACCTGCTCGCGCGGCCGGGCAAGTGCCATGCGCCGCTTTACGACGCCACTCGCGGTGTCGATGGGAGCATATTCGACGGCCTCCACATGGACCTTGTTTCTTCGCCGAGGAGCTTCTCGAGGGCTCGCAAGACGAGCAAAGACATTGGCGCCGCATCCTCGCAACGCGCGGCGAGCCCGGCGTTCGGGATGCCGCGACGGCGGTCGGCACGCCGCCTACCATCATGGAGCGGCTGGTGGAGATGCTCGGCTGGCGGGCGCCGCAGCTCCATCCGGCCGTTTCAGCACGCGCGCGCCATCTCGAGCCGCAATGCTCGGCGCCGAGATGCTCAATCGCCCGCCATGGACGCGACGCCGCCGCGAAGATCGATGGCACCGGCGGCATGGTCTCTCCTCCTTGCCATGTTCCTCCGGCCGCATCACCGACGAGGCCGACGCCGCAAGGCGTCGAGGCGTCGCGAGGCGCGCCATGTCAGTTCTCGAGCCCGCGAATCGCGAATAACACTCAAAGCCGCCATGGCGCGCTGCACCGCCGTTGTCGATCGGAGGTCGGGAGGAGAGGTGGCGCCAAGGATGGGAGAGGAGAGGCGCGCAAGGAATGGTTGGAGGAAGAAGAAGCAAGAAGGGGATAAGGACGCCACATCGCCAGAATCACTACACGTGGATGTCGCTAGACCAAAACCAAATGGTTTCATCTCGAGGGGTCGGTGCATGGTTTTCTGAGTTGGAGGTGTAAATCATTGGTTTGTAGTTTAGGGGGTATTTTGGACTCGGTCCATAGTTCTGGGGTAAATTGACTTATCCCATTAAATATTATGAAATAAAATTTTTAGTTAAAAGTTCATACCACTCTTCAAATTGTATTCAAAGAAAAAGAGTAATTTTCACCAAATCAAATGTATTTTGATACTAGTGACATCAATTCACACATTTAAGAAATAGTTTTCACTGCCTAGCAAATTTTTTGCAAGACTTTTAAATTTACCCTATTTATAGCCTATTTGGTATAGCTCTAGATCCTGATTTTTTCAGCCTACCGCTTCTAAGAATCTACTCCTCTGGAATTGAGCTGTCTCAAAGAAAGCGCTCCGATTAGCAAAGTTGGCTCTAAAACCCTAATAAAGAGATTGGATGCAAAAAGACCATGCTACTATTAGTTGTAACACTTTAATTGTATTTGTATCTTATCGCTTCCTATTTGTACGTAAATTACCGGGTTTTTGGCCAATTTCTCGAGACCATATGATTGTAGAATTTTTTAAAAATATCCATTTTTATTATTAATTACAACATTATACTCGCGATTTTTTTTATAAATATACTCCAACGCTCAACCGTCGAAGCGATTGGGACACGTGTCGCCCAACGGTGTACATGCATGCCCTGCCAATGAGCAACCTATACACTAGGACCAACCGTTGAGTGACAGTGTCTCCAACACTCAACTAGTTAAGCTACTAGAGCCCAACGGTTGAGCAACATGAGTATATTTCAAAAAAAGTCGCAGTATAATGTTGTAATTTATAATAAAAATATATTATTTTAAAAAATCTATGATTGTATATGAACGAGACAAATTCATATCATAGTAACAAAACCAATAGCTTATCCATCTTATTCGCTACACATTACAATTCAATTAGTACATCATTGCCTCCTACCAATATCACATAATCGCAAGTCAAGATATCATCAAATTAGTACATTTCTTGACAAACACAATCTGATACTCATCTCTTGCAATTTTCTTTCGATTCCATTGCAGCCTGACTACGCCGAACACAAAAATGCAATGTAAATCATTGACATTTCAAACATTCCCAAATTTCCAAATATTATTATCAATTCCATCGCAGTTGAACTAAAGAGTTAACTAGCTATGAGACTATGACAGTGACATGATAAACAATTCATTGATCTTGCAATGAAATTCACAAAAATGTCCTAAAGTGTTAACTAGCTATGAGCCTAACTTTATTTGTCGCAACTAAACAATGTACCATTTCAACATCAAGCATGATTCTTGGAGCACATTACTTGCAAAAGGTACTATTTCGCTTTGCTAAAGCATCGCCAAAGGTATCATTATGGGAATTCAAGCACTCAATTACCCTCCTAAAAATCCAGACATGTGCTATATGAAGGCTCGTGGATGGGCAAATGGATTCTTTCTCGACGGCGATGCCACCGGGTGGTGGCGAGGCGAGAGATGGTCAAGGTGGCGCCACGCCAAAGATGAGCGCAGAGCTCCTCTGCTCAAGGTGGTTTTTGCAATTAAGGCAAATCGGTGGCAAAGGAGGTGCGCATTAGCTCTAGGAGGCTACTACGGTACTACACACGCTCTGGGACCAATGGTCACTAGAGTGGCAAAGAACAAGGCTTCGCTCATGGGTGCCATGACCGCTCACGACGAATTGTATGCTACACTAGCTAATCCAGAATCTAATGCGTGCAAAGCTCTAGGAGACTACTAGAAGCTCACCATCTAATGCGCAAAAGCTCTAGAAGACAACTAGAAGCTCACCAAGGTCGTTGATGGCGCTGGGAATGACCTCGAGCGCGCTTACGCGTTAAGCAATGGCGCCGCAGGAGGCTCTCGCGACGGTGTGCTACATGAATGGAGATGCTACAAGGAGATGCGTGATTGGCTTATATGCACACCGAGGATGATAGGGATATAGGAATCGATCAAAGACTCACCGAGATGGCGACTAATGGAAAAGAGTTACGACGGCTAGAATTGAGGAAGACGATCGATCTGGGGATTCCTTGTGTTTGAATCCTCATCAACCGAGGGAGAAGCATCGTGAGGTATAAGACACAAGTGATGTGATCAGTGAGGTTCAAGCTCACTGAATGTCGAACACGAAGATCCGTAATGGGGTGTGTGCTGAGGTGAAGAATACGATGGCTTGTTAACGCGCACAGGTTCCCTGAGCTACATTAAGCAAGGAAGGAGCATCGGTGAGGTAAGGGATGGCATGGGGCCCTCTCCGATGGGGAATTCATCTATTAGGGGCGGGTTTGGGACTACTTCATTTCCTCACGGGATAGTAATACGAAAAACATTCCCATCGGGTTTGGCGGGACTCGGCTATTCCTTGCTCCCATCCCCGCTCTCGATGGGCCCCGATAATACAAGACATACTTCATAAGTTCATAGCCCACCCAAGTACCCAACCATTGTTCCCAACCCTAAGTCAGTGCATAAGATAACCCTAGTCCCATACTCCCATTTCTCATCCATTCCTTCCCACCACCGCCCATGAGTGTATCCATGAATTTATAGCTTGAGAAATTTCTTGTCAGAGCTGAAATCTAGAAATGGCGCAGACAATGACGGGATGGGGATGGCTCCGATAACCCGGCAGTGACGGGAACGGGGAAGAATAGTATCCGACGACGGAGGTGGGGATTTTTTTCATGGGGATGGGGATGGTCCGCTACCCCCGGACGGAATGGCCCCACGCCATCCCTGGTAGTAAGCGCGTGATGATGCAGCTTGGCGAGGGCAAGGAAGATCACCAGAGAAGATTGCGCCCTGAGCTTGCTCATCGCAGTCGAGAACGACGCCTCATTCCCGACAAACAAAGGAGTGAGAAATCGGTTCTTGGTGGGAGGCTAGAATGACGAGCTAGGAATTTTGTGACGTGGTCGGAGGCTTACGCACGAGCAAAATAGAGCGTGAAAAGGCGGTGAGAATTTGCGTGCCGGTGATAATATCGCGCTCAAGCAAGTTTGCCTCACAATGGAGTTAGTGCCATTAGAGCATTCGCAATGTTGTTTTAGAAGGGGTCTTAGGAGAGAGAAGATATGGAAGGGGACTACACATTTAGGAAGGGGGCTTAGGGGAGAGAGAAGAGGAAGGGGGCTTAGCTAGATCCAGTTCCTATGAGGAGAGAGAAGAGGATTGAGAGAGAGGTTTTATTTGGGTGGGTCCCACCAATAGGAGAAAAGGGTACTACACATTGTGACATTTTTATGCGTTAAGACCCAACCATATGTAACACCTTAAGACCCTTGAAGGGGTCCAAACATAGTAGATGCTCTTAAGGAGATGGTTAGCATGGCGAAACCAGCAGAGGTGACTAAGCAGTGCAGGCGCGAAATGGTGGTCAATGAGGAAAACCGCAAGAAGCAAGCGGCAGCCGGCACAATGAGGCGAGGCGAGTGGATGAAGAAGGCCGACAGTGGAGCCCACACGTTAGCAAAGGAAAGCGAGCACGCCGGGCGGCTTGGAGTCAGGCGAAGGAATTTTGGATCAATGAAGCTGCCAATGTCTCGACGAGAATTCAAAATAGTTTTGAATTTCCAATTTTGGTCGAGTGTTTGTTTGGATTTTTGTACCGAGAAATCCGAGTCCAAAATTTACGAATTTTTTATGAGGGCTCGACCCAAAGATAGTTGCTTATGTAAATTTTTCAGATTTTGTATGCTCCATGATTTTCCCAAAACTCTTACAAGTTTATGCTTGTATAAAATTTCATTATTTGCTTTATACAAAGAGTTCAAAAATCATGAATAAATAATTTTCCATATGGAATATGCCCAAAATTTACTTTCCTATTTATTTTCACTATATCTTCCCAAAAAATGATAATTTTGGGATGTTACATTTGCCACAAATATACTTTTAGGGGGTAAATCAAACTGAGGCAGACTTATAGAGGGTTATTTACAATTTTCCCTAGAAAAATAGCTCGAATCACGACAGTGATCCCGAGTAGTATGCCTACAGTAACTCTTACTCATGTACAAATTTTCATATTTCTTTCTATTTCTTAGTTCTCCTTTTCCAAACCCAATGGACACTTGAGAGATCTACTAATTTTTCTCTCAATATGTTATTTTCTCTCTTAGAGGCCGAGTTTTGCTTTGACAGCCAATGTGTTTTCTTATTGCGGCATGATGTCGAACCAATTTTCAACTTCACGCATGTTTGTTCCAATTTCTATTCTCTTTCGTGTCTGCACAGGTTACGTTGTGAAAGCTTGGGACCCATGCCCCGTTTGTAACTAAGGAATTTCCTAGGATTCCCAAGGGCATTGTATACTGTTTTATGCAAAATTCATGAGTTCCAGACAACTTCAGATTTGTTCTTATATAGGCTACTACTGTTGCACTCGGTACTTAGATTTGTTAGAGCACACTTGCGATCTTGTATTCGTGCTGTGTTACTCACCTTCTCGTCACCGTCTCAACACCTTCATCAAAAGACCTTAATCGCGTGGCAAAATCGATTCTACAAGCTTTAACACCGCAAAAAAGAAGCAACATATTGATCCGGACTCAGATCAGGTGCAGTCATTACTGTGACCGTAAGATAAGCAGTTGCAGCATCTTAGCCCTTATAAAGCAATCCAACATCTCAGAAACAGGCTGGCCATCTTCTACGTTTTCTCCCATCTGGTTTTTCTCATCAAAGTTTTCCCAATCTCGTGACTCTCGACCATGACAAATTGGCGAGGAATCGTTGCGTTCCTCCTTATAGCCACAAGCGGGCTTCGGCGCCTTGCCGCAGAATGCGGTATCGGAGCGCTGCGTATGCCCGTCGTCAGCCCCTGCTCGGTGAGCATTGAGGGAAGCACCAGATGGGAAAAGGAAGAAGAAGGGCCCTCCTGGTCCTGGGACGTTGGATCGCTTTCTAAGGGCTGAGATGTTGCGACTGCTAATATTGCAGTCATGGCTACCACTGCACCTGATCGGAGTCCTACAGATCCGCTCAGCTATGGCAGAATCCCTTCGATGTGATGAACTTGATTAATTGGACTATGCTCTAACTATCACTCGACGATATTTGAAGCGGTCGCCGATTGAGAATTACTTGGAAAAAAAAGGTTAATCTAAAAAATATACTCGAAAAAAATAATAGATGAAGCATGTAGGAGAGAGCAATTTATTTTTTTATGATTTAATCTATTTTTAATTTTTTTTAAAGATAACATCTTCCTAACTTTATTTTCAATTCGACTTCTTCTAGCCAACGGTGGCGTGGTAAAAGCACGCTGTCACGCCACGGATCTCAACATGGCAACGAGCGTCGGCCACGCCGCTCTTGACGCGGATGCGACTTAGCCCAAAACGGACGCCGCTAGCTCTGAGTGCTATCATGCTAGCTTTGGATACGCGTGGTACGTGACATGACAAAGTGTTTTTATCACGCCACGCTGCGATGATCAAAAGAGTCAAAATTAAAATTAAAATTAGAAAGAGGGACGACGTCGTACGCTGTGCCAGCTGTGCCAAGTATATGTCGAGCCACCAATATAGTCTAGTGGGTATGCGGACTTCTTTTCTAAAGCTCTTTAGCTAAAATCTTAATTTATACGGTCTTCCTTCTAAAGAAAAATCTTAATTTATGCGTCTTCTTTTTAAAGCTCTTTTAGCTTCATTCTTGTATAGAGATTTGAACGGATAATTGTCTCTCTACCTATTCACGTAACAATGTCTTGTACATATATTATTTTCCTTTTTCTTTGAGCAAGGATTATATCCCTTTTATTTTAAATTACAAAGCAATATCACTCTCTAAGTACTAATAACATGATATCGAATGCCTACTATAGTTGAACTTTAATTAGAGCCCGCCAGATTAAAGGCAAGATGTTTTGCTTTTAAAAAAGATTTTCTAGCATATTTTTCTCTATTCTTCTAACGTCCAATGGTCGCTACAATTCATCTTTAGTTAGAGCCCACCTAATTAATGGCCGAATGTTTTTCTTTTTGTGAGAATTTCTAGAATATTTATCATTTTGCTTAGTAGTTGTAAATGCGGTTGTCGAGCTTTTATTATATAATAGATAAGTACTTAAAATGTCTTTTAAGCAAAATTTTATAGTAATTAGTAAAGATTCTCTAAACCAACTAGATTCCATATGACATTAACCGCAAAACTAGCCATTCAACTGTAAAAATTAATTTAAATTGGAAATATAAAAAAATGGTTCAAAATTTAATAATGTTGATATTTGATTATGGTTTTTATTAAATGCCCCCAAAACTAAAGAGTAATAAAGTTAACGGTTAACATTAAATTTCAAATTGAATATTTTGGCTTCCAAATTTCAATTTGAGTTTGATATTTAAAACACCCAATGCTAGTCGAGAAAAGGAGAAATATACTAGAAAGCGTCACAAGTAAGAAAAGTACACTATTAAACTGTTGTAAAACACCCACCTCGCTCAAAACTATCATGGTTTTGATTGACTTGGCATATACGTGGACATGTTTAGCTGATATGGCATTCATGTATTCATGTTGAGTCGGCAAATCTCAATTAGAAAAGAAAGGTTGACGTGGGAGGAGCCAGCAAAAGAGATTGATACAACAAAAGAAAATGGGAGTGTCATCCCTGAGGCATGAATCTAAGTGAAATTCAGACACATATGTGCCACGTGAGAAAAATAAAAACAAGGTGGTTTCGAGCCAGGGTGAAGAGCGAACGGTTTTGGATTTGAGCGGTGGTTTTTGGATTAAGTAAGAGTTGAGGGGCAAAATAGACTTATTTCAAAAAGAACTGGATCTAAAAGTAGAAACAAAATGAAATTCGTAATTTTATAATCGTAAAAAATAACTATGAAAATATGGATTTCCACAGTAATTTGATTATTAAATTAAATATCCTGAAAAAATAGTTAAAAATTAAAACTGCTTTCGAATTTTAGGATCGCTTCAAAGGTTGAGGTGCGCGCGCACACTTTTCTTCCTGAGAAGCATCCAAGCATACCCAAAATTCCTTAGTTTGTGTGTTCCTGAGAAGCACGCTAAAGGATGGTAGTCCTTCAGAAGGAAAGAAAAAGGCAAAAGGGAGAGAGGGAAGGACATAGGCAGTCTGTGATACTACGCAATTGCATCTTCACATTTTTCTCTCCATTCCTCTGTTTGTGTGTTCCTGTTGTTCCTGTGAGTGCGTGCAACAATGGCGGAGCTGGTGACCAGCATGCTGGTCGGGCCACTGGTGTCCATGGTCCAGGACAAGGCGTCCAGCTACCTCCTGGAGCAGTACGAGGTGATGGATGGCATGGAGGAGCAGCACAAGATCCTCAAGCGCAAGCTTCCAGCAATCCTTGACGTCATCACCGACGCCGAGGAGCAGGCGGCGGCCCACAGACAAGGGGCGAAGGCCTGGCTTGAGGAGCTCAAGACAGTGGCCTACGAGGCAAACGAAGTCTTCGACGAGTTCAAGTACGAGGCGCTACGCCGCGAAGCCAAGAAGAATGGGCACTACAGCAAGCTCGGCTTCGATGCAGTAAAACTCTTTCCCACTCACAATCGTATTGTGTTCCGTTACAGGATGGGCAACAAGCTCCACAGGATCCTGCAGGCCATTGAGGTCCTTGTGACTGAAATGAATGACTTTGGGTTCAAACACCGACCACAACCGTTGGTGTCCAAGCAATGGAGGCAGACGGATTCTATTATGGTCGACCCAGAGAATATTGTCAGCAGATCGAGAAAGGAAGATAAGCAAGAGATTGTTAAGAGATTGCTCATCCTGCCAACCCGGAGGAGCTCACGATCCTTCCCATAGTTGGAATGGGGGGGCTAGGCAAGACCACCTTGGCACAACTCATCTACAATGACCCTGAAATTGGGGAGCATTTCCAGTTGCTGCCATGGGTGTGTGTATCTGACAACTTTGATGTTGATTTTATTGCTAAAAGAATAGTTGAAGCAGCTCCTAAGGTAAAGGATGGTGAACCAAAGGATGTTGACCAAGAAGAAAAGGATGATAGTAAACCAAAGAAGGGTGTAAAGATGATACATCCACAACATCGCTGGGTAAACTTCAAAATTTAGTGAGCGGGCAGAGATACCTTCTTGTTCTGGATGACATATGGAAGCATGATGCTGATAGGGAGTGGTGGAAGCATGATGCTGATAGAGTGGGAAGATAAGTGGGAAAAGCTAAAGACCTGCCTTCAACATGGTGGTGTTGGAAGTGCGGTATTGACTACAACTCGTGATGAAAGAGTCGCTAAACTAATGGGTACAATTGAAACCTATAACCTCACAGCTTTGAATGATGAATTCATAAATGAAATTATCATGAAAAGAGCATTCAGTTTGCAAAAGGAAAAGGAAAGGCCTACTGTGCTAGTTAACATGGTTAATGAGTTCGTGAAGAGATGCGCTGGCTCTCCTTAGCTGCGAAAGCACTGGGCTCTGTACTACGTAGAAAGACAAGCGTGGAAGAATGGGAGGCTGTGTTAAGCAAAAGCAACGCCTACAGCAGGGACACTGAAATTTTACCTATACTCAAGCTCAGTTATGATGACTTGCCGTCACCCATGAAGCAGTGCTTTGCTTTCTGTGCTGTGTTTCCCAAGGATTATGAGATTGATGTGGAGATGCTGATCCAACTATGGATGGCAAATAGCTTTATCCCAGAAGAAAAAGGTGTGCGTCTTGAAACCACAGGTACAAACATTTTCAATGAGCTGGCCTCAAGGTCATTCTTTCAGGATGTGAAGCGAGCCCCATTTGGCGAAGATAAAAGCAAGCATGGGTATTGTAAGATGCATGATCTTATGCATGATGTTGCACTGTTTATGATGGAAAGAGAATGCTTTACTAGAACTGAGAAACCTAGTCCAAATGAGTTGTTTCCAAATCCCGCTCGCCATGTATTTTTGTCATATGATGAGCCAGAAGCTATTTTGAATGATTCTCTGAAGAAAGGATCTCCAGCTATCCAAACACTGCTATGTGATGAATATTTGATAGTTCTTGCAGCATTTATCAAAATACAGCTCTGTGCGCGCATTACATCTCAAACAATATAAGAGTGCATTCCTGTTGAAACCAAAGCATCTGCATCACCTGAGGTATCTGAATCTCTCTCGTAGTTACATCAGAGCACTTCCTGAAGAAATAAGCATCCTGTATAATCTGCAAACGTTGAACCTTTCTGGCTGTTACCAACTGCGTCGACTTCCAAAGCATATGAAGTATATGACTGCCCTCCGTCACCTCTACACTCATGGATGCCCAAGGTTGAAAAGCATGCCTCCAGACCTCAGACAACTCACTTCCCTACAGACACTCACATGTTTTGTAGTGGGTGCTGGCTCTGATTGCAGCAAGCTTGCAGAACTGCAGCACTTAAACCTTGGTGGTCGGCCAGAGCTGCGTCAGCTAGAAAATGTGACAGAAGCAGATGCAAAAGCGACCAATCTCAGGAATAAGAAGGAACTCACCGAACTGACTTTAATATGGGCGAATCATGAGAAGGAGGAACAACATTATCGTAAGGTGCTGGAGGGTCTCAAACCGCATGACGGTCTGCAGGCTCTTAAGATATACAAAAGTAGGTGTTTTCCGACATGGATCAGTATGTTGCAAAACTTGGTTGAGCTTTGTCTATCTGGTTGTGATGAGTCCCATAGGCTTCCTCCACTATGGAAGCTACCAGAACTACGAGTTCTTTGTTTGGCAAGATTGAAAAAGTTGCAATGCTTGTGCAGCGGTGATACATCCTTCACATTTCTGAAACTGAAGGAGCTTAAGCTAGAAAGTCTGCCGGATTTTGAGAGATGGTGGGAAACAAATGAGAGACTAGAAGGGCAGCTGTTGTTTCCACAACTTGAGAAGCTGCTTGTTACGGATTGCGAAAAGCTGACAGCATTACCAGAAGCACTTCTGCTTGGAGATCATACCACGGCATGCTCAGCGTTTCCAGAATTGAAAGATGTCAAACTGGATGGTCTAACAAGTTTCAAGAGCTGGGGGCGGCGGGAGGAACAGATGGTGAACAGCCAATCTTCCCTAACCTCGAGAGTGTTCATATTGGGAAATGCCCAGAGTTGACAACTCTACCTAAAGCACCAAAGCTCAGTGTAACACATACAGTACGGCAACCAACAGATTTTCCCATGGTAGTAGCTAGATATATGACTTCTTTGACCAACCTGAATTTGGTGCTCGAAGTCACAGAAACAACATCGCCAGCTGAGCATAGTTTGACTGAATTGGTGGAATTGGTGGACGGCAAGGAGAAATGGAACCACAAATCCTCTGACAGTTATGGTGTTAGGTGGCTGCAACTTGTTCTTCCTCTCAGGTGCACTTGCGCTATGGACATGTTTTGTACAGCTTCAAGATTTGGATATTCGTAGGTGCGACGCGCTCGTCCACTGGCCAGAGAAAGAGTTCCAAAGCTTGGTATCCTTGAGGAGATTAACTATTTGGGGTGCAACAAACTGACTGGATACGCACAAGCTCCTGAGCAATCAGCGTCAGAAAGTAGTCAACTCCCTGCCACGTCTCGAGTCTCTAGAGATAGGGTATTGTGGAAGTTTGGTAGAGGTCTTCAACGTCCCGGCATCTCTCAGGAAAATGGATATTAAGTTTTGCAATAAACTTGAGTCCATATTCGGCAAGCAGCAGGGCAAGTCGGCATTAATTAAAGGGTCATGCGGTGACGTCATGGCGTCCACAGCTTTAATATGTGCCTCCACAAGTCTAGAATCTCTATTTATACAGTGGTGTGATAGCTTGACAGAGCTTCCTGATCTTCCCAAGTCCATCAAGGTGCTACACATTGACGGCTGCAAAACCCTGGCATCCCTAATGGATGGGCCGTGCATACCTCTCTCCAATGGCTTACAATTTATAAATGTCCCGCTATGAAAACACTCCTAGAAGCTCTTCAGCAACGACTGGGCAGCATCCGGTCCAAACTTCTGGATGCCCGTCACGAAGGTACACACCAATTCTCTCTTTGCCACATTTCAGCAACAAATTCAAGCATTCCATCCATTCGCCTCGTCATCTTTATGTTCACACTTGAAATGCAAATCCATTGATGGGATTGTGGGGAATAGTCTAAACTTGATTAGCCGGTTGCAAAATGGAAAGGGCAATTTTCAATTTTCGTCGCATTCAAGCCCTGGTGCTCTGCACCGAGAGGGAATTCGTCCTGTTTCACGTGCCAACAAATTTTTTCCTGATATAGTATTCAGTTATTAGCGTCCAATTAGGTTTGGCTCATCAATGCATTAGCTCAAGCGGATAATATGTTTTCAAGTCAACTTCTGTGAATTAGTGTCCCAGTAAGATATGAGCATGTCTACAATAATATGTTTTCATAAATAATTGCTACATTCCAAATTAATTTTTTTCGTAGCAATATGCCAAATAATAAAGGAGGTAATAGGTCATCATGTTTAATCTGAGCACTTTGATCAAAAATGTTGGTGTACCATAAAAGACGTTTTGAAACATCCGTTTTAAAATGGATCGTTTATAAGTTAGAAAAATTTATGTGATAGTAGATGTTGATTTTTTTTTGTGTAACAATTTTATTATTTAATCCTTTTAAAGTTATTTTAAAGATAAACCCTTAACTTTATTTCTAATTTTGACCTTAGTCACGCCATGACCCGAGCGTGACCAAACTATTATATCACACCACCGACCGCAGCGTGAGCAAACTGTTGTCTTGCCAAGAGGAGTGGCGTGACAGACTTGGCCCAAAAACAGACGCCTAAATGGGTTCGTGGCGGACAACAGCTTTTCATGCCGCGATGTGGTGTGACAAAGACATTGATCATATCAAAAGTCGTAATTAGAAATAAAGTTAGAAGAAGTTATCTTTAAATAATTATAAAAATAAAAAGGCTCCACTAGTGAGTATTAAATGAAGTGGTTAGATACATATAATGGATTGGGATGTTCTACATTGAAGTATTCAATGCATAGATCTACAATAGCATAACATTAAGAGGAATCTCTACCGTCCGATTGAAAATAAAAGGTTCGATCAATTGTCGCTATAAGATGTTTTGATAGGGCCATATTGTTGCTACAAGATCGCAAGCGTGTTGTGAGGTTCTGTCTCCTCAAAACATTGTTCACGTAGTGTACCTTACAAGAACGCGTAAGATCCAAACTGCATATAATAGCATCGTGAGTACAAGCGTAAAAATGGAACATATATTCTTTTTACCTAAAATCTTCGTTTTCTTAGTGCTTTGTAGCACTAATTTTCCATAGTACATTATTTTTTACAGATATGTTTTGACTTCTGACATCACTTGTGATCAGGGCCTAGGCTATTGAAACCAAAGACGTGGAAATATGTCATCCGTAAAGATGAGTGAGCTATCAATGGCTCGATGGAATTACTGAGGAAAGTTCTCAAGCAGGTTTGTAATATCAACACTGTCTGGATCCTTTATTTTTTCCAGTACTAGTAGAATTTACTTAAGTTGATGCTTCTTGCTCTAATGATATATCGAGTCTATTGAAAGAAGTCACTTGCCATCTTTAGGGCCAAATCACAATGCTTCTAACACCATTTGCCATGTTTGTTTTGGGCTAAGCTTTTCTGGTATTGATTGTGTATAGCTTCTTTGCAGAACTATTCCCACACATACAGATGGAAAAGAGCTCACTTGGAGTAGAACTATTCTCTTGCAAAACTCGCCATCCTTAAGAGAATGCCCTATAAAGATTTTGCCTCATTGAATTGCAAGATTTAATAATCGAAAGCTTAGAATACCTAAAGATGAATTACCCTTTGAATATATGGATGTTCTTTCGATGTAATATGTTCAAGATGCAAATTCCATGCAGCTAAATTTGAATTACCTCTTTGAATAGATGGATATTCTTTCAATGTAATATGTTCTAGGATGCAAATTCAATGCAGCTTGTCCAGCTGAAATCTGTTTATAAAACAAGTGTGTTCCCAGAAAGATATCTTGTTTAAGTACTTGTATTCTTCCACTTTTATTTACATATAGCCATGGCAAGAATTTGTGACGCTTTAGGTACATCATCATATTTCTTGTTTCATGTAATAAAAGTTTGTAATGATTGTTTTCTGCTAACAATTTGGAAAGCGTTGTGACTCTTTGACTTTTATCTTCTTCAGCTTCATTTTCAACTGTGCCATTCTCTTACAAAATTTCCTTTTCAGATTAAGTAGAAGGTCGAGTACTCATGTTTGTAAGCTATTTAGTTTCGAGTTATATTTAGTTTTAGTGCAGTAACTTGATGGCAAATATCCTTCAGGCCCTCACTATTGATGAATCTGTAGTACATTGTAGTACATCTGTAGTACAAACTTTAGTCTGGAACCTAGGATTTTGCAGGAAAATCGTAGGAAATAAGAATCCATAGGAATTGGCAACTGTAGATGTCGTTTGGTTCACACAAACTGCTCAATTGAATTCAGGGCTACTGTTCGCCACCCACGGTTTCGTAGGAATTCCGTGGAAAAACACTACCAGTCGGACTGGACAGAAAATTCCTACGCGAACAAGCGTGAGAGGGGGAGACTCACCGTCGAAGCGACCTTGAGCTAACGCCATTGCTGTTGCTGCTCGTCGCCAAAGCACGCCACCCCCGCCGAAGTCGAGCAACAAATTGCGTCGCCACCAGATCACGCCGCCGCCACCGCTCGTCGCCGAGTCGACTTGCTTCTACAGTCAAATCATGCACCAAATCGGACGCCGCCACCAACCCTGAAGATGGTCCTCCGCTCACCGCTTCATTCGCCCCTACTGTATCATGCTGAGCACGAGGAGAGATTGGATTGAGAAGAGAGATCGAGAAGAGGAACCCCTGTACGGTGCCTCTGGTGTGTTCGAGAAAAGAAGATGGAGAGATTGGATAGGGACGTCTATGGGTTACTTTTATTCATGTTTTTTTAACCTACTTTGCTATTCATGCTAATTATGGTTATAAACTATCCAAACATATTTTGTCATGTATGTCACCTATGTTTTACTTGTACCCATCCAAACGGCTTGTTTTGTATTTTTTGTGTTTTTAATCACCTATTTTCCACTTGTATTCCTATCATATTCCTGTGCTTTTTCATGTTCATGTGTTTCCATTCCTCCGTTTCAAATGATTTTTGTATTCTGTGTTTTTTTATTTCATTTTGTGTTCCAAACGACCCTACAAATGTACTTTTCAATGGCTCAAGCCTCAAAGTTGAAGGCCAAAGCATTATGGTTCCCTAGATTTTGTATGGAACTAGGTGATGCTGCGGCAAACATATGAAACCCAAAACTGCATTGTAATAAACATTAATAATTCCACAATCATCCAAACATATATTGTAGTAAATGTTAACAACTGGACTGTGCATATTCATTAAAGAAGGATCATCCAAATATACAGAATATTAATTTCAGTAATGAACATGGCATATATCTTACAGCCTGATAATGCATGTCGCAAGTGCAATTGTGTGCTCAAATAATGCATAAGCAATGACCGTCAAACAGAAAAGTCATGCCATGGTCCCATAAATTGGTATAAATGAGACCACACCAACAAAAAAATGAAAATAATCATGTCTATAGCATGCCAAAATTTCAAAATTGTTATATTTTATGCTCAAAACCTCATCTCTGATTTTTGGTGCTTTTTCATAAATATTTCTGCATTAATTAAAGCATTTACCTAATTTTTAGCTGCTAAAATGTATTTTCGAAATTAAATAAAACTTGATAAAAACATGGAAATAATTTATTCTGGTCCTAAATAATCTAAAGTGCCTCAAAAAATTTCAAAATCTAGTGCATATTCATTCACGAATTAAACTAACAAAAAGTTCTAAAAACAAAAATCCTTCATACGCCGATTTCCAGTTTAGTCGCCTAATATTTTGGCTCGCCATGGCTGCACGCCCCTCAGGCACCGCTTTTCTTTCCACTTCCGCATGAAGGCGATTTCACTATTTACTTTCTCTGTATTCCCACCACGATGCGCTGGCCCACCTATCAGTGTCATCGTCCGCCTTGAGTCAATGCCATCGCAAGCTCCCAAGTGAATGTAGCAACTAAAGTGCACCCATGCTCACCTACAAAAGCCGACTCCCGGCGAATGTAGCAACTAAAGTGCACCCATGCTCACCTACAAAGCCGACTTTGTCCAGACCGCCGAGCGCCGCACGGTTACGCCTGTCTCCTCGTATCTTGTAGCCGCTGGCATGCGAAGAGAAGAGACCTGGACCGCCACTTTTATGCAGTTCGGTTCCAAACGGGAAGGAACGAAAGAAGCAGATGAGCAACAAGGGCGCGTAAGTGGTTGGCAAGGTAGTCCAAAAGATGAGATCGAACGACATAGAGGCGAGGCGATGGCGAGGGGTGAGACGGGTGAGGAGCGAAGGCGAGAGCAGGAGGTGGTAAAGTCGATTATTTATCAATCTAGATGGAGCATGTTAAAGTTTGAGAAGAGAACCAAGGTACTACATGTAGGTAAATATCCTCCAATGGATACTGGGAATAGAGCCAACTAAGGTGCCGCATGTAGGTAAATATTGTTGGATTAATTTCCATTATGTGGACCACATGAGTTAAATTAAATATCGCCTATTCATTTTGGTTGGCTCAAATATATAAAGTGATCAGATATGTTAAGAGCCGTAGTATCTATTAGGGTAATATGGACTTGGATTTAAATCAAGAGACCTATTTGGAGTCTATCTCAATTATGGACCGATAGGACTCCATACCCAAAGGCTATAAATAAGGGTCAGTCCTCCCAAAGCAGGTAATCTCATGCCATACCACCTATCCCCATCAGAGTTGAGTTTGTGGCTTACCTCACGGGAAAGATCAAACCCTAGGTAGACATAATTGTTCATCTATCGCTTCGCATCGCCCCACGACGCATCAAAGGGCATCACATCGTGTATGCTCGCTACGATTATTGATTGTTGCAATTACCGATATAAGATCGTTAGTTTGATCATCGTTTTAGATCATGTATAATCTAACAATTGGTATCGAGCTTGTATGTGCAGCATGGCGATTCAGCCCGTTGTTCTTCCCGTAGCTTCGGTTTTAGATCGTTAGTATAGTTTCGTCAGACATGGCGCTTTGCTCCTCGTGGATGTGGATCGCGCGCCGCCGTGCCCCCGCCGCCATCAAGCCGCTCCTTCGCCAGGCGCCCTCCGCGAGCAACCTCCGGATGGTGCCGCTCTCATGCAGACTGCCCTCGCCACTCGCGCCCTTTGCTTCCGCGCTCGGCTTCGCCGCTGTCGCGCCGCTTTCCGGATCGTTGGCACATGCTCTTGCGCCACCTCGCACGACGCGCCTCCTGCTCTCGGCTGCAGCGTCCACCGATTGCGCTGTCAAGGCTTTCCCAACCGCTGCTCGCATGTGGCCTCACCGGCATGGAGGCGCTTAGAGTTCCCAACCAATATTTTATCTTGATCGAGATTGTCTGGGTTCCAACTGAGTTCATCTACTATTCTTGGTAGGTGACATAAGGAATTAAGGTTTGTAATTAATCTAGCACTACTATGCACTTTGTTGATTTTCCGTGCAACCAGAAGCTTGTGGTTGGTTGATTCCTTGATCCGATGTTAATTCCATGCTAGCTTGATTCTACAAGTTTGGGTTCATCCATCATGTGATTGAATCGGTCAAGGTTAATTTGAGATTAAACTTTTGCATTGCAATTATTCCGCATCTTTAGTTAATCTCCGCTTCTAGATTAATCATGATGTTAGGACATTATTGTTCCTCCTTAAGGTCAATGATGGATCGAGCTTGCATTACTTTAGTAGATGCATCTTATGTTAAGTTCGTGGATATGGTTGTTTCATATACTAGTTCTGCACGAATCGGCAAAATTGATGATTGTTCTTCGATGATCTCAAGTAAATTGGTTTCAATAATCGATGACCTAATTAGCAAACTTGATTAATGCAAGGTTGATTATGTTATCGATGACATCTACAAATCATAATCACAATTAAAATTATGAAACTGTTTTGTACCACTTGATATGCATCGAGGTTACTAGCACAAGATGCTTTGATAATTTAAGTTTTTGCATCGTCCGATTATTCATCTATGCATCTACGCTTATGTTATGGATCAACAAATTGTTCTGCGGCTTCGATGATTATGTTGTACCTGTGGTATATATATATCACCAATCGATTATCGCTTATCTTGCAAATTAATCATTCTAATTAGCAATAATCTCCCGTGCTTCCGAGGATTATATTAAGCTTTGTGTTATCAAATTGTGGACCTTTTTGAATAATGATGATGAATTGTTCAAATTTACTTAGTACCAGATAGCATTGAAATACCATGTTGCCAAAGCAACTCGTATGTAGGTTAATTTACTCGAACAACTAGGCATTTTTTGTGTGTATAATTCATGCATCTATCGATCGCCCAAAGGAAAGTCAATATTTAAATTATATATACAACTAGTGGCAACAAATATGTAACAGCTTATCAAGTTTCCATGTGAATAATAAGTCTGACCAAAGTAAGGCATATTGTTTGACAGATTTGCTGTTAGTATTTGTTTGCTACATCAAGGTTATCACTTGCAAGTTAATATTTCGTCCAAAGACTAAATATTAATGGAGCTAGGTATCTTGGCGTGATGGTATATACCAAATTTTGAATCAATCCTTGTAAGTTATTCATGTCCGATATGAGCATTTAATTTCTTTATTTCACTTGCAAATCTGCCTAATATTTTCTAGCATCAATTCCATACCTATGCTTACTTGTGCAAACTTTAAAGAATGGAAAGAGAACATTTCGATTGTTCTGGGGTAATGGATCTAGACCTTGCATCAGATAGAACAACCACGCCTTGTGTACACCAATGAGAAAAGAGGGAGTTTGAGAAGGGATCAAATCGCATGAGTCTAATGATCATGATGCCGTTCTAAGTTTTCTGATAGCACATCAAAGAATGCCATTACAAATATTCTGATGCTTTAGAAGGTTTGCAAAAACGAAAAGGTCAAATGTACGCTGGCAAAACTTATCTCAATGAAGTATAAAGGTAAAGGAAACATAAGAGAGTACATTAGGAATGTTTCTGTCTTTCAAAAATAGCACTGTTGAGCTATCTCGAGATTTGCTTGCATTTAATTTGATATCCTTCTCACACTTTCTAATCAAGGTGATATAATCCAAAAGGACAAATGGTCCTGAGCTCATCTCCTATTCTGTGCAAGAGGAGGATAGATGAGAAAATGATAGAGTGGAAGGTCATTTGTTTGACTCTTTAAAGTCAAGAATAACAAGAGATAGAATAGTGAAGGCAGTTAACATAATAAAGAATAAAACAAGAATAAGATCCTAACTTGTTTTCAGCAAGATGGTCACGCGAAGAAGGATTGTACCAAACATCACACGCGTTAAGAAAGGCAATTTTGCTATGGTTAGCTCTGTTAACTAACTTGCACCAACACTGGTTGACTCGCAACATCTAACATCAACAATAGGTTGCCCTAATCGTCAGTTACGACGTCAAAGATTCATCTATGGCTATGGCAAGAAGGTGGAAGTTGAGGCATAAAACATTGAATGTCGGTAAAGATCCGATATTATCCGGATTATGAAAGATTTCATATTGTACAAATTTTTAGGCGGAATTTGATTTATTTCATTGGACAAACTAAATCGCAATTGTTCTTCTAAATGGTTCATTTAGTCTTTTCGTAATCAACAGTTGAAACCGCTTAATTTGGCATGACAACTTTATTTGCTTGATATGCTACTTCGCATAATGAAGTCCCGATACCGTTTCTCGTGGTATAAAGATAAACACGAACAAATCAAGTTCAGGCATAATACAGTCATCTCCATGCAGAATTAAGAGGTTTGTCAAGAAATTTTGGATCCTTGGATTTCAGATTTTGACGTTGAAGTAATGTATTAAGAAACAAACAAACATGAGGGAAGTTAAGTGCTAATAGAGCTTTAGATGTTTAGAACCCATGACATACATCCCATTCTCTGACGCTTCTTGAATGGCCAGGTATTTATCACGCTCATATAGACTTTCGCGATACAGCTATATTTATCTTATTCATGAGAAGTCACCGAGATGTTCAAGTTTTAAGGCCGAGGTGAAAACCAACTAAAAGAATTAAGGCGTCGTCGACTAACCGCTGGTGGAGAATACTATGGTAGAAATGACGGATCGGTGAACAACGCCCGTGACTTAATAACTTCCTAGAGGAATGCGATCGCTCAAAGATACTATGCCGTTCTCTAGCATGAACTACATGTCGAGCGCAGACTCAGGATACAAGAGAGTATGATCAACATTCCACCTACAGTGATTCTCGGGAGAAGCATTAAAAACTCATTATTTACTCAAACAGAAATCAACTGGCAAACTAACAAACCAGACGAACAATGGATAGCAAAAGTTTAGCGATCGTACAATATACGATGTCCTGATCCATATCATGTGTCACAGAGAGAAAAATTGACCAAGAATCCAGTATATTGT
>JAYEVH010000356.1:0-79542 GCA_036346255.1 Ampelocalamus luodianensis
AACATGTCCTTAAGCGCTATGATCATATCATACGCTCGATCCTCAAACCGCTTTTGAAGGTCAGGTTCCATGCATGCAAGCATAAGACAACTAATCTCAAGAGCGTCATCACATGCTTTCTTGTAGGCATTTTTAACAATGAAGCAGACGCATTGTTAGCGAGTTCTTCCGGGATTGGGGTGTCCGAGCGTTTTCCTTTTATACATACGAGAACAATTCTCGTGTACGGACCCAATCGAATAGTTTGTTCCATTTAATTTCTCTTTCTCAAGAATCGATCGCAAAGTAAAAGGGTATGCGTGGTTGCTAGATGCCATTGATCTACAATAGGAAATGCAAAATACTAAGACAAATAAAACCATGATAGAGTAAATTGTATTAAACAAATTTAATAGAATGTACTCCCACTAAAATCAACATCCTCTGTTGATTCTTAGCGATTCAAGATCCGCAATTAACGAGTCTACTAGTGAGCTTTTGCATCACCGCTTAGAGACAAGGTAATTCGATAAGCAACACCTTGCTAATCATATCTCTATATGACTCTTGTTGTTGGGTGACATCTCTATGCCCGGCGCCAACCTTTATGCCCCAAGGCCCATAACCTTTATGATAACCTTGTTAAGTTCACCAACTTATGCATGTAAGTATCCGATACAAAACCCATCTAGTCAAGGAAAGTTGATGGTGCCCTAATTTTATAGACCCACCATCAATTTAAAAGACATGGGATGGTGCAAAGTTTAATTGGGAGGGCATATGTTTAACTTAACATTTTGTGAGGGATCGCTATACTTCTACCATTCAAACATGCATAGGAGTAAAACAATAGGAATAGCATTCACAGTTGTGACTCAAGATGGCCCATTTTCTCATGGTGATCTCCATCGCCATAGAATCTGGCCCACCATGATGATCTCCATCTCCATGGTTCATGTGTGCCATCCTCCAAGTGATGTGTCCTCCGAGTACTACTATAAGCTATTACTCATAACAACTAGTAATAAAATACATGGATACTAGGAATCATCACAAGTCAAGACGCAGCCGTTAATACAATACTTTGACAACACAATGGCTCCACCGTGTTGCGAACCCATGACTCGCGAGTCATGAAAATATTACAAACATGCATCACATACACATTAGGCCATCGGTCACATACATCCTGCAAAAACAAGTTATGCATAGAATCGCAATCTCACGGATAAGGGGTCGAGGGTTTTCTCAGGTTCGGCGCGGCGGGACTTCCGGCGTCCGACCTTCGTAAAAAAGCAGATCCAATCTATGCAATTTTTACATAGGATTTTGATTGGCAAATCATATTTACCACAAATCGACTCATCGTCCGATTCGACCAATTAGTATCGATCTTCGCATGCCGCAACCGGTTTTACGTGTCACCGCTCTACCCGATGGCGAATCCGACCGGTAGGGTATGTTGTTTCACGACCTTAGCGGCATGATCACGGTACATCGATTATTAATCTAGGTTCGATTCGATCAATCATATTGATCTTCGCATTCCGCAATCGGTTTTACGTGTCACTTGTCACCCGATGGCGAATCCGGCCGGTAGGGGTATGTTGTTTCACGACCTTAGCGGCATGATCACGAAACGAGATCAATCCATTACGTAACTATACAATCGATCACATCGATCATACCGATTTACATATCGCCATATGCAAATCACCGAACCTATAACATGACAAGAACCGCTCGATACCCATCGAGGGAAACGGGTAGGCTACACTAGCGCAAATTAAAAATTCTACCCGTAAACCAAGATCACCTGCATTATAGATCACGGTCTTACCACTAGACGCGCAGTGCGGAAGTTGATGCAAGACGTCGGCGGTGTAGTCGTACTCGCTGATGCGAGACGTCGGGCGAGTAGTCGTACTACTTCTCGCCCCGCCGCGGCCCCACGACAACTCCTTTCTTGCGGTTCGTCCCAACGCCACGCATGCTGGCGCCCAAAGGTATCCACACGACGGAGGAAGCGACGCGACGCCGACTACTAGATCCGCGCGAGCGACTAGGGCGTGGGAGGTGGCGCCGTGGTTTGAGGATGTCACGAAAAACTCAACCCTCAACCACGCGCCCTGCCCTCCTTTTATAGGCGTCCCTTATAATGGGCTTCTACGAATAGAGGCCCATTAGTACTCAATGCCCGATCTAATTTAGATCCAATCCGAATTAGGCTTCACCTTAAGTGTGTGACCCTATGGTTCACATATGTTTAGACATGACGCGAGTACACATACTTGGTCAATAGTTGGTAGCGGCCTCTAGCAAGACGTGCCAACTCCTAAACATACGTAAAGATCATATCGGACGAACCATCACAACGTTATGTACATGCCAATCCCTTTGCCTCACGATATTCAATGAGCTCCAAGCTGACCACTCTTTCGATCCTGTGATCCGAATCCCTTACTAGGTTAACTCTTAACCTTAAGTAGCATGGCCATGCATTTCGGATCCGATCACTCGAGGCCCAGATATCTCTCGGTAGAGAGGGCAAATCCATCTCAACTGACCATGCCTCGCAGCATGCTTCATGACAAACCCGAAAGCTACCTTTATAACTACCCAGTTACGGAGTAGCGTTTGATAGCCCCTAAGTAGGTCGATTCACATCTCAAGTACATGCGACAATCTCAGGTCTAAGGACAAGGCGTACACATTGTGTAGAGAGAACCATAAGAATAATTACTATGTCTCATGTTGGGTCGGTCCAACCCCATGTTCTAAACATGTGTCCACATTATTGGTTTGACATCTCCATGTCTATGACCTGTGAAACATGGTCATCAACCGATACATGTGCTAATCAATCATTCACGTGTGTCCTCACATGAACTCCGACTAGGGACAACTTTAGAATAACCATACAAGTAAAGAGTTTCACAAACAAGTCACATACTTGTTAATCAACACAAAGGTAATATTCAAGGAACATTTATTAAATCATGGATACAATGAAATATCATCATCAATATGATTGCCTCTAGGGCATATCTCCAACAATCACATTGCCTCCCGCCCGAGATTCAGCTTGCCCCCAAGCTGAAGCCGAAGGAAATCTGTGCCGCAAGACTTCATAGTCCTCCCACGTTGCCATAGCTGCAGGAAGTGAGGTCCACTTGATTAAGACTTGCAAATGAGCAGCGTTACCTTTCTTCACAAGCCGTCTGTCCAGAATGGTTTCCGGTTGAATGTTCATCTGTGTGAAGTCCTGCGGCTGAGGTAAGGACGAGAATACAGGAGTGTGATCAGGCACATGAGGCTTCAACTGAGATACATGAAACACCGAGTGCACCAACGCTCCTTCAGGAAGTTCCAGTTTGTATGCTGCTTGTCCAATTTTGTCCACCACAATGTAAGGACCAAAATATTTGTAAGATAATTTTGGATACTGACGATTCACAATCGAAGATTGAACATACGGTTGTAATTTTAAAAACACCTTCTCTCCCACTTGAAATTCCCTCCAGGATCTCTTCCGATCAGCATTTTGCTTTCATGCGTAATTGTGCCTTTGCTAATTGAGATTTGAGGATCTCTGAGTATGCCTCCCTCTCAGCTAGCAGGTCAATGACAGATGAGTTACTGGTGGCATTGAAATCTGGAAAAATACCTGATGGTGGATCAACTCCATAGAGTGCTTTGTAAGGAGTGCATCCTAAAGAAGTATGGTAATTAGTATTGTACCAATATTCAGCAAGAGACAGCCATTGTTGCCATTTTGTTGGTGTGTCCTGAACCGCACAACGTAAATACATCTCCAAACATTGATTAACCCTTTCGGTTTGGCCGACGGTTTGAGGATGATACGCAGTACTCATTTGCAATTTAGTGTCCAATAGTTTAAACAATTCCTTCCAAAACAAACTGTAAAGATCTTGTCTCTATCGGATGTGATTGTTTTGGAATGCCATGGAGTTTGACAATATTATTGAGAATGACTTTAGCAACTGAGAGCAGTGAATGGATGTCCTGACAGAAGGAAATGAGCATATTTGGTAAACCGGTCTACAACCACCAAAATAGCATTATATCCCTCAGATCTAGGCAAACCTTCAATAAAATCCATTGTTATATCCTGCCAAGCTCCAGTAGGGATAGGGAGGGGACACAACAGTCCAGGTAACTTACAATGTTCATTTTTTGCTTGTTGACACACCGTACATTGTTTCACAAACTCTTCCACATCTTGTTTCATGCGTGCCCAACTAAATACTTTTTTAACTCGTTGATAAGTTGCTTGGCTACCCGAATGACCACCGACTGGAGAAGCATGAAGTGCATGGATTAGTTTTGTTTGCAGCCCTGCATTGGACCCCACCCAAATCCTCCCTTGATGTCGAATGATGCCATCGACTAGCACATATCCTTTATCATTGGAGCCAGTCACAGCCAATTGGATCAGTAATTCTTTAGCATGTGCATCCATTTCATAAGAATTAATGATTTCTTGAATCCACACTGGTTGAGTTGTTGAGACTGTTCGAATCTGATACAAATGTCCAACTCGGGACAGGGCATCTGCTACTTTGTTGTCTACCCCTCTTTGATATTGAAACTTATATTGCAATCCAATTAATTTAGTCATCGCCTTCCTTTGTAAGTCTGAGTGCAGTATTTGTTCTTCCAAGTTACACAAACTTTTGTGATCAGTTTTGATAACAAATGGTCCTCGCTGTAGATACTGCCTCCACTTGTCCACTGCCATCATAATGGCTAAGAACTCCTTCTCATATATGGAAAGTTGTTGGTTCTTTACCCCCAATGCCTTGCTGTAGAAAGCGATGGGGTGTCCCTGCTGACTAAGAACTGCTCCAATGCCTAAATCACAAGCATCTGTCTCTATTGTAAACGGTTGATGAAAGTCAGGTAAGGCCAGTACCGGAGTGGTGCTCATTACCTCCTTCAATCTCTCAAATGCAGTCTGGGCTTCTTCTGTCCATTTGAATCCTTTTTTCTGTAACAAAACAGTTAAGGGTTTAGCTAATATGCCATAATGTTTCACAAATTTTCGGTAATACCCTGTTAATCCGAGGAAGCCCCTGAGCTCTAACACATTAGAAGGGATAGGCCACTAAAGCATGGCTTGTGTTTTGGAGCTGTCTGTAGATACCCCTTGATTCGAAATGATATCTCCCAAATACTCAAGCTTGCGTTGAGCAAAACTGCATTTGTTTCGTTTGACCACCAACTGATGCTCTCGTAAGATCTCCAAAACTATAGTCAGGTGTTGTATATGGTCTGCCAACTGCTTGCTATAGACCAATATGTCATCCATAAAGACAAGAACAAAATTCGCATGTAAGAGGCAAAAATCGAATTCATAAGGCACTGAAATGTGGCAGGTGCATTGGTTAATCCAAACGGCATAACTCGGAATTGGAATTGGCCGTGGTGTGTCTTAAATGTTGTTTTATACTCATCCTCTTCCACCATTCGAATTTGATGATAACCCGATTTGAGATCTAATTTTGAGAAATACATGGTACCAGCCAATTCATCCAATAGTTCATCCACAATGGGCATGGGAAATTTACTCTTGATAGTAATAGCATTTAGTTTTCTATAATCAACACAAAATCGCCATGTTCCATCTTTCTTCTTAACCAATAGCACAGGAGATGCAAAAGGGCTCAAACTTGGTGTGACAAGACCCGTTTGAATCATCTCAGCCACTTGGCATTCAATCTCATCTTTTTGTAGAGGAGAGTACCTGTATGGTCGAGAATTGACAGGTGCAGCATCTGGTAGCATAGCTATAGCATGATCAAATAATCTGTGAGGTGGTAGCTTGTTTGAATCTTGGAAAACATCATTAAATCTCTGTAAGACCAACTGAATTTGTTCTGGTAGCTCTTCCTTATCTTCCTTCCGAGACTGTTCCAGTACTACTAGAGCCCAAATTTCATTTCCCTTGTGCCATTTTTCTACCTTCTCCACTGAAATTTCTTGTAACTCCATGTTCTTGTCAGAGTTGGTAACTCCTTGCAGCTTTATGGTCTTACCATGGTATTCAAATTCTATCCATTTCTCTAGCCAATTACACTTCATTACTCCCCATTTTTCCAGCCAATCTGCCCCCAAGATTGCATCATATCCACATAATTCCAACACCTTCATATCATGTTGAAATGTGTGTCCCTGTATCCACCATCTCAGTTCTGAGATCATCTTATCACAGAACATCACTTCTCCATTAGCCACCTTTACAGTCATTGTATTGGTCTTTGTTGATAAGTAACCCAACCTCTCGACTAATTTAGCACTGATGAAACTATGAGAACTCCTAGAATCAATAAGCATTAACATTACTTGGTTCTTCATCAGTGCTCGCACCCTTAATGTTTTCGGTTGGTCTGCTCCAGATATTGCATTCAAAGGTACATGCAGTTCTTCACCATCTTCCTCTGCAATCACCGCATCCAATACATCATCTGCCAATATTTCTTGCACTTGCATTGCCTTAATCTGCCCTGGTACTTGTGCTATACATTTGTGTCCTGGTGTATACTTGTCACCACATTTGAAGCATAACCCATTAGATCTTCTATATTCCTTCAATTGCCTAGCCTTCCATAACTCTCCTTTTTCCCATTTCTGTTGTTGGTTATATTCTTCTCCTTTGGTACCCCCTTCAGTTCTTCCAGCAGCACCATACCCTATACTCTTTCCTTTGTTCATAAATTTTCTAGTCCTTTCGAGAACTCCTTCTTGAACATAAGCATAGGTAGCAGCCATTGCTACCGTGGGTGGCATCTGCATCTCCACTGCAGGCCTCAGTTCTTCCTTTAGTCCCAGTATAAATCTTGTTACCAAAATCAGTTCTCCAATTGTGTGATCATACAATTTGATTTGGTAAACTAATGCATCGAATTTCCTCTTATATTCTTCTACCGAACCACTCTGTCGCAACAGAAGTAGTTCTCTCATTTTGTCTCTTCTCGAATTTCCTTCAAACTCTGATACCACCGCATCTCTGAATTGCTCCCAATTGTGCCAGATATTAGTCATCTTATAAGCTTGATACCAGTGTGCCACACATCCTGTCATATACATGGTTGCCGCGGCCACCTTAAAACCTTCTAGAATCTTGTAGATTGCAAAGAACGTGTGGCATTTGTCAATCCAAATCCTCACATCTGTACCATCAAATTTTGGAAAGTCCATCTTAGGCATCCATGTCCCCCTTCCCGGTTCGGTTGCCCCTTTGTTTCCCTCAAGCACCTCAGCTAGAACCGGAGTTGGAGGTGGGAAGTGTACCTGTGGATTCAAAACTGCAGGCAACTCTTGTCGCCCTGTAGCTTGAAATGCGGTTTCTCTGGTTGGGGCTGCTAGGATTCCCCCTTCCTCTCTGGTCGGGTTCACCAATGGTGGAAGTGCAGTTCCACTCAATGCCCTCTTCACCATTCTTTGATCTTGCTGAACTTGCCCTATTGAATCCATAGAGAGAGTCACCTTCAGCTGCATCTCTTCAATTTTCGCCCCTGCTGCTCTAATCTCTGGTCTACCGCCGCCAAGTGTTCCTTCATCTCTTCCCGCGTAGTCTTCATCTCCGCCCTCAGGAGCTCCACTAATCGTGTCTCCATTCCCTCCATCGCCGCCACCACTTGACGAACCTGAACCCCTTGCTTTGCCGGCGCCGTGGTGCCCGATTCTCCCAACCGACCGAACCTAGGTCCAGGACTTACAGCAACCGCCGAAGGCAGTCGCTCCCCCTTTCCTCGGAATTTCACCGGTCAAGGCTACGAATTACCTCGGGCAATCCATCGGATCGTCACGGCTCTGATACCAAAATGTCATGGATTGTAACCAACAACCCTTCTTCCGCAACGGCAGACGAGACAAGGAAGAAGAAGAAAGTAGGAGGAAGAAGATTCTGTTTCCTTTTTCGATTGCGTTTTCAGAAAGCATACAGTGTCTGTTTATATACAATCATTCTTTCACCGATTACATGGGCCTGGCCCTCCTACTCATCTTAACTTGAAGTCTACTACGGCCCAAAAGACCAGCCAATGTACTCGTATCTCCTGGTGAAGCTTTACCCGCCTTCCTCTGCTACTTCTCCTGGTGTGCTTTCTCTCTGTGGTATCACAATTCTGCCACATCTCCGATAGGGATTTATTATCAGTCTCCAGCACTAGACGGTGACAACCCTTCCGGATTGCCATGTTGACTCCATCTCGATATGCATTGGCCTCGATCAACATAGGACTCATCGCATGGGGCTACCAACGGGCTTCAGCACCCAGGAAATTACCTTGAGAATCACGGATTATAACACCTGTTGCTCCTTGCTTCTCCTCGGTATAGAACGGACCATCAGCATTGCATTTACACCAAGCAGTCAGAGGCGGAACCCATCGTCGTAGTGAGGACGCCGTGCTTGTAGTCCTGGACGCCTCATTCACCAGGGAGAGGGCAAAGGAGTATCCTTTGCCCACTGTGTCGATTTGCTAGGGTTCCACACGTTCTCCCTATCGTAGGTGGATCTAAGTGAGGCTTAAGGGTGCAAAGGACACTGGATCCGCTTTTATTTTATCTTATCAAAACACCTGTACATATAAGTATGCATCTCGTAATATACTCAATGACGCTATAGTTATACACATATGAGGATATATATGAGGATACCCAGTTGTTTTTCTTCTAGATCTACCACTGCTCCCCATGCCATCTCCTATTTCGGGCAGTCCGCAAGATCCACATCCCACAGAGAATAAGAGCATCTAAAATAGTCAATGTCACTTATTATTAAAGGATAGACAAATCAACATTTAGGTGATGTAGAGAAGAGATGGTGAATAGAGAAGGTGAGCTTGTTTCTAGATGAAGAAACAAGCAAGTTGTTGGTATCAAGACACAAAAAATAACAAAATAGCTATTGGAAACTTACTTGTTACCTAAAAACTTATTTTGTGCGTAGCAATTAAAATAGCAATTAAAGTCGACTTAGATACAAACTCAAAAATTAATTCATTGGAAGGCTTTTTTTTTATTAGATTGGGTACTCTCTCCTCTTAGTAACAAGCTAAAAAACATACTATTATAGATGCTCTAATATGTATATCTTCCTGTTTGCTCTAATAGGTATATCTCCCTGTTTGCATGAACATTTGTAATAACCCTGGCTCCCTGCCGTGTTCTATATGCCGCCGTCATTTATTCCTTGACCATCGTCTCTGCAGAGCCTCCAATTGCCAACCGTACGTACTACTTGGTAAATTGGCTTGAAACTAAGTAACTACTGTAACTTAATATAATTTACATGGTTTCGTGAATACTTCTGTAGAGGTTTTCATGTACGATGCGCATGGTGTAATTGATCCACAATTGACGTGTTCATGCCTGCCAACCCTTTGGCCATTGAAATAACTTCTGTGCTTAATCTAATAACCGTTCGTCAGTTGTAATCCAATGATCCGCAATTAAGGATACTCAGGTGGAGGCATTTAAGTTCTGGGGTGCTACCAACTTAGAGCATCTTTAGTGTATTGAACCGACGTCGATTCAAAGTTATGCGACATACGTATTTTAGGAACTGAGGTTATTTTTCTCCAATGTATTGAACCGATTCCTACTAATAACTGAGACCCACGTTACATTAAAAAACCATAAAATAATAATATCTTCTCTCAACCGCACTCTCTCCTATGTAGTTGTTTAATGCTTATATGAATTGTTTAATGCTTTGAATCGATTCCTAACTAGAGTTCGGTTCCATGCATTTTTTTTGTTGAAATCGACCCCTCTAATGTATTGAACCGATTCAATACCTTCTCTCTCCTCATTTGAACCGGCTAAAACACAACATTGGAGATGGTCTTAAAAGATATGTTCGGAGGCTATAGACGTAATTTGCCTCGTCCATCAAAATAGGAAGTTAATCATTTATCTATGATTGATGTTTTTATAAATGATATACCTCAAGTTTTGAAGACAGAAAATTATCTCCTAACAGAACCTTTTTCTGAAAGGGAGGTGAAAGAAGCAATTTTTCAGATGGAACATAACAAAGCACCTAAGCCAAATAGTTTCCCTACTGAGTTCTATCAGGTGTTTTGGGAAGTTATTCAAAAAGACTTGCTGGCCATGTTTTAGGATTTTGATAGTTGCTCTTTACCTCTCTTTAACTTGAATTTTGGGATCATTATTTTGCTTCTCAAAAAAATGGATACTAAGCAATTACAACAGTATAGGCATATTTGTCTTTTAAATATTAGTTTTAAAATTTTTAGTTACTAATAGACTTACCGGTGTAGCTCAAAAGATTGTTAGACCATCCTAGTCGGCATTCATGCATGTGAGATTTACTCTTGATGGAGTTGTTATCCTTCATGAAACCATCCATAAGTTAAATAAACATAATTTGGATAGAATAATTTTTAAGGTTAATTTTGAGAAAGCTTATGACAAAGTAAAATAGATGTTTTTACTCCAAACTTTGAGGATGGAAGGCTTTTCATCTAAGTGGTGTTCCTAGGTGGAAAGTTTAGTTAAGGGAGGGAGTGTAGGAATAAAAGTCAATGATGATATTGGATATTTTTTTCAAACTCAGAACGGTGTCAAACAAGGTGATCTTATGTCTCCTATTCTTTTTAATCTTGTTGTGAACATGCTTGCTATCTTTATTTCAAGAGCTAAAACGGTAAGGCTTTTATCAGGAATAGTTCCTCACTTGATTGATGATGGGTTGTCTATTTTACAGTATGCTGATGATATAATCATCTTCTTGAATAATGATTTAGAACAAACAAAAAATATCAAACTTATTCTATGTGTCTTTGAACAATTATCGAGCTTAAAGATTAATTTTCATAAGAGTGATATTTTTTGTTTTGGTTCTGCCAAAGAAGTTGTATCGCAGTATACACAGTTATTTGGCTGTGAGGAATGTGCTTTTCCTTTTAGGTACTTAGGAATTCCCATTCACTTTAGAAAATTACGGGATCGTGATTGGAAAGGTGTTGAGGATAGAGTAGAGAACAAACTTAGCAGATCGAAAGAAAAAATATGTCTGCTGATGGATGACTAGTACTTATTAACTTGGTGCTCAGCAGTCTGCCAATATTTATGTTTTCTTTTTTTTAAAGCTCCTAAAGAGGTTCTCAAAAGACTAGACTTTTATCGATCTAGATGAGTGACAGTCCTAAACGAAAATATAGGTTTGCTAAATGGAGTTTAGTGTGTTTGCCCAAAGAGCATAGCGGTCTAGACGTTCAGAACTTAGACACAAAAAATATCAGCTTTCTCGGAAAATGGTTGTTCAAGTTGCTTAATGAAGGAGTTTGCCAATCTTTGCTAACAAGAAAATATTTAGGTGAGAAGATTCTTTCGTAGGTGGTTAATAAACCTAGAACTTCTTATTTTTGGTCGGGTCTTATGAAAATTAAAGATCAATTTTTACACTTTGGTTCATTCCAGATTAAGAATGGAATGCAAACTAGGTTTTAGGAAGATATTTGGTTAAGAGATTATCCACTGAAAGGACAATATCCACTCCTTTATTATGTGGTGAGGAGAAAGAATGATACAGTAGCAAGTATTCTGAGATCGACTCCTTTAAATATTTCTTTTCGAAAACCTATTATTAGGACTAAGTTACTTGCTTGGAATGATTTAATTTTGATAATTTGTAACTTACAATTAAGCTTTCAAAAGGATATTTTCAGGTGGAATTTGACTAAGTCTGGAATTTTTTCAGTGCAGTTTTTATATGCGACAGTAATTGGCAATTCTCAAGCTCCCATTAGGATTTTTTTTGGCTAATTAGAATTCCATTAAAAATAAAAATATTTCTATTGCATCTTAAACAAGGGGTAGTATTAACTAAAGATAATATGTTTAAAAGAAATTGGCGGAGAAGCAAAAAGTGTTATTTCTGTATTAAAGAGGAAACAATTCCACATCTTTTTATTGCCAGTCCTTTTGCACGTCTTGCATGGTGGGATATTCAATGTGCGTTTAATTTATCTCCCCTTACGAGCATAACAAATATGTGGTTAGCCGGTATTCCAAACAAATTAAACCCACAACTCCTGGTGGGAGCTAGTGCCTTATATTGGTCTATTTGGTTATGTCAGAATGATGTTGTGTTTTATAAAAAAAAAATCACTAACCCTTTGTAGGTTATCTTATTGAGTGGGCTGTAACACCCCGGCCCAACATGGAGCCTAGAATGCCACTAACTACACTAACTATCAATTTTAACATCATTTTATAATAAATTATAACAATCATCTCAACGATAAAACCTATCCAAGGGTCATATGAAAACAAGTATAATGATCTAACAATTTTAGATAATTGATCTCTAGGAAGCATAGCAAGACACTAATTCACGAACAACACAAAACCAATCGAATAAAGTCTATTGATTGAATTATTCAACTCCAACCTATCATCTAAGGTTACTCAACACCATCATGTCCTAAATATAAATCATCATGCTATAATGAAAATTTCTCATGTCCAATGAATCAAATAATTGGATATAGGCTGTGTTTCCAAGTGCGCTAGCCCTTCCCGAATGAAACGTCACCAACGATCACCTAAAAACACAACAATAGAGCAAGAATGAGTCCAAGACTCAGCAAATACATAATAAAGCCATAAACAACAGTTTATCAACCATAATCAAGGTTATCATCATCATCTATCTATTTAATGTCATTCTCGTACTCAAACAATCAAGCCATATTCCATATAGGTAAAGTTGCACATCTTAACAATTTACTCATGTATGCGAATGCACCATCATGCTTATGCTCATATGCATCTCATCAGCTGATACCGGTATAGCGGAGTGTTCACCCGTCGATGACACACTCTATCCTTCACTCCCGTGAAGTACCCACTAAAGTAGGATTTTATCTAGAGCACTCCGGACTAGTCATGTATCTTTCTCACCGACCTCACCGGAATAGTTACATGACTTTCTCACCGACCTGGCTCGTGCAACTCGTGTCATGATGAATATAAATGATGCAATATCTTTAATTATTCATCAACATAATTCATCTCATTAACTCAATATCCTATTCTCATTAACTCAATATCATAATCTCATTCACTCAATGTCATCAATATCATGCATAAGAATAAGCTTTAACGAAAGCATAACAAATAGCATGATAAATAATATCAATGATAGTGGCGAACAACCCGTTGTTCACCACTCTAGTATGTACTTGCTTTTTAGCCCTTCGAATCCAGATGACGAAATTATGGCACAGCGCATCAGGGCACATTCCCTGAACAAGCAAGTAATAACACATACTCAAAAACATCATCAAAATCACATCATCACAGCACCAACCTGTCACACTAATCGATCTCGCATGAATACGCCAAACCAACCGATTTAATCCAAATGTACCGGATGCACTACCCGCTGTCCCAGTAGGAAAACATCTCTAACTTAATCAATCGAACTAGCAGGTTTACTATTTTCATAACTTCTGTTTTATCCAACCAAAATTCATGTTCTTAGGCTGTCTAGAATCCTTAGACAATTATCTATACCTTTCATGTAGATCAGAAACCCTAATTAGCTCATTTACTAATTTTAATCTATAGTCTACCGAGAAGAAGCCAAAAGACAACAACTCCCTAGACAACAGGCTTACAAAATTCGCAACTCAAAATTTAATCGTCCGATCGATATGATTAAATATTCTACGGAAAGCTAACAAAATTATCTACAGTTAACTAGTACCTGACATTCCCAAAATTCGCCATTAGGGTACCCGAATTAATCGTACAACAGAACAGCAGACTAAATAGATCTAGTAATCGGTTCCCCCCCCCCCCCCCCGACTAGACAAATCTAAAACCCCTCTCTAATCTCGATTCTAATCTCTAATTAAATTAACAAAACAGAAAGGGAAACCAGATTGTTACCACACGACGAAAAACTCGGATCTCGACTTCTTCCTCCTTTTCCTTCTTCCTCTCCTTCTTTCCTTCCTATTCCTTCGGTTCAACTTTTGGCAGCAGCAACCACTCAGTAGCTTTTCCCTTAATCATTCTCTCTCCATCTCTCCCTACCAGGAGGAATCAAACACAGCAGTAGTAGTCAAATGCATGTATACACATACAGCGGCATAACCAGCCAGGATGGTAGCACTGCATGCAGGGAGGTGCAGCGCATCATGCAAGGAAAGCTAGGAGCGGCAGCAGCATTTGCATAGGACGCGGTAGCAGCAGCCAGCAAAGACACAAGACAACAAGGTGTTCTAGCCGCACGGTGAGAAAAACAAGCGAGAGGCTCGCGCGACAAGACAAAAGCGTGGCGATGTGAGAAAAACCAGCGCGGCTACAAGGAGGTAGGGGCGACGTGAGGCTGGTGGCTAGGGCAGATAGGGCATGCGGCAAGGGCAGAGGTTGCTAAAAATTGTTATTGATCAGGGTTAAAAGTTGTCAGGACCCGGGATTAACAACCCAAATCCTCTGTGCATTTCTGAACTAGTCCCATGATCAGTAGCTAGTTCACACAGTAAACAAATGTGGTAACAAATTCATATCACAACTTTATTAATAATCAGCAGAGTTTATTACAAAAGAGGCTTACAAGACAAGAATAAAGAACACAGCGGAACACGAAGAAATAGTAGGGTCCAGCAATCTACCACAGGCAATTGACTGGGGTAGCGGCCTAGTCGTCGAGATCCACACTGGTAGCGAAGTCCTTCTCCTTTGAAATTTTGTTTGCATAAAGCAAGTATGAGCACAACTACCATGCTCGCAAGTTACACCTGTCAAATAACAGAATGACATGCATATATGGATATAACAAAGGATGGCATATTGGTTGATTTGCATAAAGCAGCATTTTCTTTAAATACTTGTACTAAGTTCCAAAGTAGAAGTTTTATAACTACAAATCATTTTATAAATTCTCAGTTTTATAGTCAGATAACATTCACACAAGAATGGTGAAGGATACCCTCCTATCACATGGCTTCCTGCCCAATTCCCATTTGGATAAACCAGTTTTAAGAAGTCTTTTTCGAACAAAAATCAAAGTCTAACTTTGAGTAGTTCTGCTAGCATGTCCATAACCGTGGACACGGCTATTCGAATAGTTTTACGCTCTGCAGAGGTGGTACAACTTTACCCACAAGAGATAATCAACTTGTAATGTCCGCTCACGCACTTTCGTAGGTGTGAGACTAAGTGATTATCACAAGGCTTTTACAACGCACAATTCCACCACAGTCCTCCCTCGCTAAGGTTTTACCCCCTTTGGACTACCCGTCCGCAGGGTTCAGACCCCCTCTTGCACCAGGTGGGACTAACAAAGGTCATGAAAGACAACCCCACTGCGACAATAGGGACGACCATGATGGAACTTTGCAAATTAATCGGCCAGGTCCTGCCCATACAAGACATGTGGTAGTACGGTAAGGCGTACCATCATGCACTCGAAGACCGGTCCTTAATTGACCTGGGCGACAACCAACAAAACCCTGGACCTCAACCTACCCAGTTGAGCCCGTGCATAAACCTGCACCCACCAAACAACCACTTCGCCCAAGTCCAAACCATCATTTTATTTCATTTTCCAAAGTCATTTATAAAACTCCTGTAAGACCCGAGATTAACATCTCAGATCTTCTGTGCATAACTGAACTAGTCCCATAATCAGTGGCTAGCTCACACAGTAAACAAATGTGATAACACAACCATAAACGCTAAAATTTATTAAATATCCACAGAGTTGATTACAGGATAGCCTTACAGGGCAACATTAAATAAACACAGCGGAAGACGATGAAGAAGTAGTAGGGTCCAGCAATCTGCCACAGACAATCGACTGGGGTAGCGGCGTAGTCGTCACGATCCACACTTGAAGCGAAGTCCTTCTCCTCTGAAATTTTGTTTGCATAAAGCAAGAATGAGCACAACTTCCGTGCTCGCAAGTTACACCCGTCAAATAACAGAATGACATGCATAGATGGATGTAACAAAGAAAGGCTTATAGTGTTATTTGTGCAAAAACAGCATTTGACATTAAATACCATATTAAGTTCGAAAGCTCAAGTTTTATAGAATCTAAATTTGATTTTTGAACTGATAAAGATAGTGTAGGCACCAACCTAACACCAACATAAACACGGGCACCAACCCGGGGCTTCACCCATAACTTTTCTCATGGACACCCATCCATGTCAAATTGTTTTACAAAAGCATTTTGAAATCGAAATCTAACTTTGAGTGGCTTTGCCAGCATGTCCATGACCGTGGACACGGCTATTCGAATAGTTTTACACTCTGCAGAGGTTGTACAACTTTACCCACAAGACATGAATTCTCTAGTTGTTTGGCATCCGTCGATACCGCCGCTCACTACCTTAGGTAAGCAGTCTAGAGCACGTGTCAAGGCCTTTACAGTGCGCCATTCCACCATAGTCCTCCCTCGCTAAGGTTTCGCCCCCTTTTGACTACCCGTCCGCAGGGTTCAGGCCCCCTCTTGCACCGGGTGGGACTAACAAAGGTCATGAAGGACTACCCACCGCACCAACAGGAATGACCATAATGGAACTTTGCAAATTAATCAGCCAGGTCCTGCCCATACAAGACATTTGGTAGTACGGTATGGCTTAGCAAGATGCGGCTCGAAGACCGGTCCTTAAGCGGCACTGGCGACAACCAGCAGAACCCTGGGCCTCAACTTACCCAGTTGAGCCCGTGCATAAACCTGCACCCACCAGACAACCAATCCGCCCAAGTCCAAACCATCATTTTATTTTATTTTTCAAGTATTTGTAAAACTCCCATGACACACCAATGCCAAGGGTACAATTTAAACAACATTTGACTTTTGGCTGAAATTCCCCAAATGAAACATATGTGATCTATAAACATGGCTAAGCACAATATTTTCCAAATGATCCTAGTCCATACTATTGTATCAAGTAGGTTTTTATCTAGGGTGACAACCTGTTTGATTCAATTATCAAATTTGGCCATACAAAGGAGTTTAGGCATAACTATAAATTTAAAACAGGAGTTTAAAATTACTGAATATAAATAAGCATGCAGTAATAATTTGAAACAGAATTTAAATAATTTTAAATAATGGGTGCAAATATGATCAAGAATGTAACTTGCCTCATTTGAGGTGAACAGATCAACTGATACTGAGGTGATGTTGTTTTTCTTAACAGGTCACCTAGTACTCACAAGTACGTTCTCCAGGTAGTCTAGGTGTACAATCACGATGATCACACAGTCAAAATCAATCCTCTTATGTGCTCTTCAACGGCGTCGAAATCTATACGCGAAAATAAGCTAAATTCAAACCAAATTCAAATAAGATTCAAATTAACTCCAAATTGAATAACTCTAGTTTAGATAGCTAGATCTTGAATTTATATAAATTTAGAAATTTGAATGGGCTCAATCGGAGTTTGAATGCAAAAGATATGAGCTTTCGAAGTTTGAAATTACATGA
The DNA here is from genome assembly GCA_036346255.1 of Ampelocalamus luodianensis. Classification (NCBI taxonomy): domain Eukaryota; kingdom Viridiplantae; phylum Streptophyta; class Magnoliopsida; order Poales; family Poaceae; genus Ampelocalamus; species Ampelocalamus luodianensis. The sequence goes on from JAYEVH010000356.1 coordinate 17,489, forward strand.
AATGATAGATTTAGGGTTTAAAGGAATTTGTGGTCAAATGAACTCAAAATTAAATAATTTTGGTTTAGTTAGCTAGATAATGATTTTATACAAATTTTGAAATTTGAAACACCCAATTTGGAGTTGGGATTCAAAAGATATGAATTTTCTAAGTTTAAATCTATTAAAAACCCTAAATCCTGAACTTTCAGATTTTCTGGATTTATTTTTCTAAAGGAAATTCGAGTTATTGCGCAAGGATGACGCCAGCGACTGACTTTCGGAATTAAAGAAATTAAAATGAATTTCTGACATGAGGGCCCCATACGTCGGTGGCTCGGCTCATTGTGGACCTAGCCCACCGAGCCCTGGGATTTGGTTGCGGTGGACCGGCCATGCGGGCGCTCACGTGGCGATGACCGGGACGCCACGCATGCGCCACGTAAGCAAACGTGGTGATGTGGCCGTGAGGTGGCATTGCCACGTCGGCATGGGCGGCGGCGGCGCTCGGCGTTGGGCTCGCCGGCGCTACGCGCCACGGCGAGCTCCGCCGAGGGGCTCAACGCGAAGAGGGTAGTGCGGGGAGTCTGGGGCTTACCGCGGTGGCGCAAGGGCGCGTGGGAATCGCCGACGGCGAGGTGAGAGGCGGCGGCGCGGTCGGGTCGCGTGATGGCGGCGTTGAGGCGCTCCGGCGACGCGGGCGCGCGCACGGGGTTCGCGAAAAGACGACGATGCCGATGGTAGCGGTGGCGAGGACACGGAGGCGGTGACGGCGGCACTAGGGGCGGCGAAGTGAAGCTCGGTCGGTGAGGTTCCACGGCGAAATCCGGCGGCTAGGGGCGGAGAGGGGCGGAGTGAGTGGCGGGGAGGAGATGAGGAGGGAGAGGGGCTCACCGTGCTCCCTTTTATAGGGGAAGAGGGGCATGGAGGAGGGAGATCGTGTGCGCGAGGTCGGCGACGGCGGCGGTTAGGCGCGCGGGTGAATCGGGCAAAACCGACGCGAGGAGAGGGGAAGAAGGTGGGGGTGTGTAACATCCCAAAATCTCGCTTTCTCTAAAATTTAATTTCAAATTAATTAATTAAAATTTGTTTAGATTTATTTGGATCTTTTTCTTTTAAAAAAAATAATAATAAATAAAAAAATTGAAGTACCCGTCAGGTCACCCATCTCAGATTGCTCCACACATGGCTCACTTAACTCCAAGACATGCATGCATGCATCGCCATCGTGGGATCTTGCATTCATTTATCTTTATACTCCTCCTCTCCTTTTATCCTCTATTCTTACTCTCTCCTATTCATCTTCTTCCTCACGAGTCTCTCTCTCTGTTACTTCATTTCGCTAATACATCTCCATGGTGACCACCTTCTTAGCGCCAGTCCTCTGTCGCCACCTCGGCCGCCCTCACCGCGTCGCCTTCCCTTGCCACCCGCACCGCTTCTCCTCCCCTCCCATTGATTTTGTGCAAGCGTAGAGCTTCAAATTGCCATTAATGGTGCCACCTTCTCTTTTCTCATTTCTTCTCATTCAAAGCTTTAAATTCGAAGGAAACGCTGCATTAACCTCTCCCATGATGCTATGCCTTCATTGTGCAGCCCATCGTGCACCACTACCATTTCATCCGTTTCCAAAGCGAAACGTCATTGCCGTGATGTCGTTATGCGTGCTTCATTGCCTACGATGATTCGGCTCGATTGCTGACTATATAAGGGCATGCTATCTCTTCTTTGATCCTTTGCTTTCCTCTAAGCTTTAGATTCTTGAGCATAGCAATCTCCTTTGTGATAGCTCCACCATTGCCGCTCTCGTAGCTTGGTAGGTCACCTTCAGTAGAGCTCCACCTAGCCATCCTCACCGCGGTCGACCTACGCCACCATGTCATGCCAACACCTTGAGATTCGCGGTTTGCTTGCTTTTGAGATCTGTTCTCCTTGGCTATATGGTTTTGCTTTTGTTGTATTGAAGAAGATGATGAATAGTCTTTGCTAGTTAGATGCTCATCTTTGGTCCTTGTCTGATGCTCTAATATCTAGTCTTCACTTTGAGCCTTTTCTTGTTAGGACATCATGTTGATTTGCTTCTATACTTCATTCGGTGCAAGCTTTGCATTCTGTCCATTTTAGATGGAAGATGAGCGTCTTGCTACAAGTTAGTCTTGTTAGATGTTTTGTACATCTCTCCTCCGTTCTCTCTCCTCGGTCGGTCATTTCCCGAACCGACTACGCCGCGTGCGTGCCTCGGCTTCCTCTTCACATCCACGAATTCGCTCCCCAAATATCGCCATTTTATTTTGTTCACTTTGTTCATGAATAGTGCCATGCAATGTATATGCGTGCATGGTGTATGTACATACATGGCTTTAGTTTTTGGAGAATTGATTTTCTAGAATTTCGTTCGTTCTCATCGAACTCGAATCCATCGATTCTTTCTCTAAATTCATCTAAATTCATTCTCTACCTCCGAGTATTTATTTTGTAATTTTGGATTTTATTTATTTTCTGCTATTTATTTTGGTCCTTTGCGCGTGTGTAGAGTCCGCGTCGCCGGCGCAAGTTTGGACCAACAGAAGCTTTTACCTCCAACGTCACCCGGCGAGTCTCCTTTGACCACTTTGAACCTATGATTTGTAAATCATGTTTCTGATTTAAAAGTTATGCATTGCTATTTAAATGATAAGTTAAACCGTAGGTTGTTAGTTAAAACCTAAAGTTTGCTACTATCATCCTTGATATTTGATGTCCTGCACCTTTGTAACCTAGTGTAGAAATTCTGCATTATTGAATATAATTTTTGCGAATAGTTTATTCTGATAGAATTGCTTAGACATGCTTTATGGCTTTATTTAACCTTTGGGGAGAAAAACCATTATTTACCCTTTATGCTTTCTTTGGAAAATATAAGACATTAGGTAATGTCGGTGTTTGGAAAATAAAATATAATGATGAAAGTATGTTTTAGACTTGGGTGGATGGTAAGATCGGTAGTGCGGCTAGAGCACGAGATCATGTATTGTGTTAGTCCCGCCAAGTCATATTAAGGACCGGCGCTTGTGATTATTCAACCGAGCACTCTGGTACAACCACATGTCCAAAATGGGAACGGACACAGCCAACTAATTAGCAAAATTTTGAGTCGGTTTTGTCATGGTTGTGTGTGCTGATTCACATGGCGCAAGAGGGGGCCAGGAAGGCGAAACCTTAGCGGGCAGAACCGAGTCAAAAGGAAGCTTTGTAAAAGCCTTGTGATGTTCTCTCCTTGATTCACACGTCAAAGGAAACGTGTGGTATATCAGGCGATCATCTCTTGTGGGTCAAGCTGTACAACCTCTGCAGAGTGTTAAAAACTATTCGAATAGCCGTGCCCACGGTCAAGGGCGAGCAAGGTGCGTTTTCACATGGTAGATTTTGGTTTTGATTTTAAAACAGTAAATTTTGGGAACCGGGAGCAGTTGGGACTCTCGGGTAGTTTCTGGCAGCTAGAGCCAGTTGGGCAGCTAGAGCCTTGATGCTAGTGGTTGGTAGCTAGAACCTCCACTAGTAATACAATTAATTTATTTATTGAAATTGCGTTTGTCAAATGTGCTTTATGAAAATTGTTTTGAACTTAAAAATTTGCTTTGTGCAAAAGAACCATATAAGCCTCATTTGTCAAAGCTATGCATATGCATATTTCCCAAGACTCATGGAGTACTTTATGTACTCACATGCTACACTCATAATTAAATCTCGAAGCCTTCATCGACACGGAGGACTACGACTACTTCGCTGTGGCTTTGTGAAGGATACCGAGTACTAGGTTGCGCTCCCAATCGAATGCCGGTGGGCACTTTGATGGGCCACTACTCGGAGTTTAATTTTTGTTGTTTCCATTCTTTGTAAGACTCAAGGTCTTTCGACCTCTTTTGTAATAAGTGGCCATAAGGCGGTACTCGATTGTTTATTAATGTTATTCGTGATTCGAATTTGTTATCAACAATGTTTCCACTTGTGTGCACTAGCTCACGATCATGGGGTTGTGCGATTATTACTGAGAGGGTTCGGGTTCGTAAATCCGGTCCGAGCGAGTTGGTATCGAGTGAATCGATGTAGGGCGTGACCTAGTTAGAATGGCGTTAGTAGGAAAACTTGAAATTTATTTTATAAAAGAAAAATAATATTGTGCTATTCTCATCTTTTCTCATCTTTCTATCCTTACCTTCTTCGTGGAATTCTTCCTTACCTAGTTCTTCCTTCATCGTTTTACAATGTTAAATGAATAATCTTTCCCTTGTAATTTCTATAGTTGGTCAATGCGATTATTACCATTATGTTCAAGATGCAAGAAATGGAGCCATGAAGAGAGCATCGTAAAGTCTCGATCATCTCTACCATCCAAGAACAACATGCAAGATTCGTCAAAGACCGTGAATAGAGGATGCGATGTCGGACAAGCCATATAGTTTAAGTTGCCAAGGTTCATTTTGTGTTTTGAGTCGTTTCGCTAGCTTAAGAGTATCGAGTAGACGATTTTCTTTGAGTTGTTTTTAGTTGGAAAAAGTAATTTGCTTTTACGTAAAGTATTTGGTTCTTGTGGGTTGTTGCAAGCTCCTTGTTTTTCTCGTCTTTGCTTTTCCCTCTCTTCCCGCTAACCTTGGACCGCTCGGATGGAGAACCCGGAAGAGGTCGCGCGGCGGCCGTGGAAGAGGGCGTGGAAGAGGCCGTGTAGTTGGCGAGGCCGTGGTCTTGGAAGGTCGCGGTCAACCATTTCGAGGACCCGTTTTGCCTCAAGCACCACAAGAACCTCAAGTGCAACTGGCGATTATTTGAGGAAGAACCTTTACCACCACCACCTCTGGTCGACCTCGATGATGAATTTAGAGCGGATGATGGCCATGCAACTTCAACTATTGCAAGCACTTGCTCATAATCAAGTCAATCAACTTTGCACGACTCTGCTCCATCTTACCACCTCCATCCGGACTTGGCGAATTTATGAGAACCGGCCACCAACCTTTGCGGTTCGATTGATCCTCTTGAAGGCGATGGTGGTTAAAGGATGTCGAGAAGAAGCGATTCGGCTCGTTGTAATGACCAGAGAAAGTTCTCTTTGCTGCTCACCAACTAAAAGCAACCGCAGTGCTTGGTGGGAAAACTATTGCGCGACTCACCGAATGTCCAAGCTATCTCTTGGCAGGAGTTTTCTGCTTTGCCGCCATGACTCACATTCCTATGGGAATGATGGAAATGAAGAAGAGAGAGTTCCATAAGCTGCAGTGGGCAATCTCGGTGTGTCCGAGTATCTTAATGAGTTCACTCATTTGTCAAGGTATGCACGAGAGGATGTTGCTAACGAGGAGCGAAAATTTGGCGCTTCATGGAAGGACTTGACCCCAACCTCAAAGTGCAAGCGGTGTCAAATGACTACCCCAATTTTCAACGGATGGTCAACAAAGCTCTTGTGCAGAGGATGCTCAGCGTCAACTGTTTGAGTCGAAGAGAAAAATGGCTTTCAAGCGCGACATGGAGCAGCGATTCGGACCTCAATGAACCAACTACACTACAACCTGTCACCAGCAGATAATGCACCTAAGACTCCAATGTCAGGACATCGTACAGTCATGCAAGGATTTGGAAACAATACTAGTGTTCAACCGCAGCAGAATCGGACGCCAGCAGCAGGAATCCAGTGCTTTCATTGCCATGAAATGGGGCATTATGCCAGCAATTGCCCTCAGAAACGCCGAGCTGTGACTCCAGTTCCTTTTAACTTGGGAACTACACCAGCCAAGACCCTACACGGGATCGGGGCGAGGCGCCTCGGACTCAAGTCAAGCCATCCGGAATTCAACACCATCCGCAAGGGGACGACTGAATCATGTTGCAGCAACGCAAGCTCAATCAACTCAGCATGTCGCACCAGGTAAGATCTAGACAGATCAGTTGCCATTTCAGTTTTGTCTCACTCAATAGACAAAGTCGTTGGTTCAGAGAGCAAGGTCCGTGTACCCTAACCTTTTTCCCAGTCCATCCGAATCTCGGGGTCGAGATTCCTTCTAAGGGGGGTAGGTTTGTAACATCCCAAAATCTCGCTTTCTCTAAAATTTAATTTCAAATTAATTAATTAAAATTTGTTTAGATTTATTTGGATCTTTTTATTTTAAAAAAAATAATAATAAATAAAAAAAAATTGAAGTACCGTCAGGTCACCCATCTCGCATTGCTCCCACACATGGCTCACTTAACTCCAAGACATGCATGCATGCACTGCCATCGTGGGATCTTGCATTCATTTATCTTTATACTCCCTCCTCTCCTTTTATCCTCTATTCTTACTCTCTCTCCTATTCATCTTCTTCCTCACGGAGTCTCTCTCTGTTACTTCATTTCGCTAATACATCTCCATGGTGACCACCTTCTTAGCGCCTTGATCCTACTGTCGCCACCTCAGCCGCCTCACCGCGTCGCCTTCCCTTGCCACCCGCACCGCTTCTCCTCCTCCCATTGATTTTGTGCAAGCGCAGAGCTTCAAATTGCCATTAATGGCTGCCACCTTCTCTTTTCTCATTTCTTCTCATTCAAAGCTTTAAATTCGAAGAAGCGGCTGCATTAACCTCTCCCATGATGCTATGCCTTCATTGTGCAGCCCATCGATTGCACCACTACCATTTCATCCGTTTCCAAAGCGAAACGTCATTGTCGTGATGTCGTTATGCATGCTTCATTGCCTACCGATGATTCGGCTCCCGATTGCGGCTATATAAGGGCATGCTATCTCTTCTTTGATCCTTTGCTTTCCCTCTAAGCTTTAGATTCTTGAGCATAGCAATCTCCTTTGTGATAGCTCCACCATTGCCGCCATCGTAGCTTGGTAGGTCACCTTCGGTAGAGCTCCACCTAGCCATCCTCACCCGGTCGACCACCGCCACCATGTCATGCCAACACCTTGAGATTACGCTTGGTGCTTGCTTTTGAGATTCTGTTCTCCTTCGGCTATATGGTTTTGCTTTCTGTTGTATTGAAGAAGATGATGAATAGTCTTGCTAGTTAGATGCTCATCTTTGGTCCTTATCTGTTGCTCTAATATCTAGTCTTCACTTTGAGCCTTTTCTTGTTAAGCGACATCATGTTGATTTGCTTCTATACTTCATTCGGTGCAAGCTTTGCATTCTGTCCATTTTAGATGGAAGATGAGCGTCTTGCTACAAGTTAGTCTTGTTAGATGTTTTGTACATCTCTCCTCCGTTCTCTCTCCTCGGTCGGTCATTTCCGAACCGACTACGTCGCGCGTGCCCCTCGACTTCCTCTTCACATCCACAGAATTCGCTCCCCAAATATCGCCATTTTATTTTGTTCACTTTGTTCATGAATAGTGCCATGCAATGTATGTACGTGCATGGTGTATGTACATACATGGCTTTAGTTTTTTTGGAGAATTGATTTTCTAGAATTTCGTTCGTTCTCATACGAACTCGAATCCATCGATTCTTTCTCCTAAATTCATCTAAATTCATTCTCTACCTCCAGTATTTATTTTGTAATTTTTGGATTTTATTTATTTTCTGCTATTTATTTTGGTCCTTTCATGCGTGTGTAGAGTCCGACGTCGCGACGCAAGTTTGGACCAACAGAAGCTTTTACCTCCAACGTCACCGGCGAGTCTCCTTTGACCACTTTGAACCTATGATTTGTAAATCATGTTTACTGATTTAAAAGTTATGCATTGCTATTTAAATGATAAGTTAAACCGTAGGTTGTTAGTTAAAACCTAAAGTTTGCTACTATCATCCTTGATATTTGATGTCCTGCACCTTTGTAACCTAGTGTAGAAATTCGCATTATTGAATATAATTTTTGCAGAATAGTTTATTACGGTAGAATTGCTTAGACATGCTTTATGGCTTTATTTAACCTTTGGGGGAGAAAAACCATTATTTACCCTTTATGCTTTCTTTGGAAAATATAAGACATTAGGTAATGTCAGTGTTTGGAAAATAAAATATAATGATGAAAGTATGTTTTAGACTTGGGTGGATGGTAAGATCAGGCGGGTGCAGCTAGAGCACGAGATCATGTATTGTGTTAGTCCCGCCCAAGTCATATTAAGGACCGACGCTTGTGATTATTCAAACTGAGCACTACCGTACAACCACATGTCCAAAATGGGAACGGACCTGGCCAACTAATTAGCAAAATTTTGAGTCGGTTTTGTCATGGTTGTGTGTGCTGATTCACATGGCGCAAGAGGGGGCCAGGAAGGCGAAACCTTAGCGGGCAGAACCGAGTCAAAAGGAAGCTTTGTAAAAGCCTTGTGATGTTCTCTCCTTGATTCACACGTCAAAGGAAACGTGTGGTATATCAGGCGATCATCTCTTGTGGGTCAATTGTACAACCTCTGCGAGTGTTAAAACTATTCGAATAGCCGTGCCCACGGTCAAGGGCGAGCAAGGTGCGTTTTCACATGGTAGATTTTGGTTTTGATTTTAAAGCAGTAAATTTTGGGAACAGGAGCGGTTGGGACTCTCGGGTAGTTTCTGCGACTAGAGCCGGTTAGGCGCTAGAGCCTTGATGCTAGTGGTTGGTAGCTAGAACCTCCACTAGTAATACAATTAATTTATTTATTGAAATTGCGTTTGTCAAATGTGCTTTATGAAAATTGTTTTGAACTTAAAAATTTGCTTTGTGCAAAAGAACCATATAAGCCTCATTTGTCAAAGCTATGCATATGCATATTTCCCAAGACTCATGAGTACTTTATGTACTCACATGCTACACTCATAATTAAATCTGAAGCCTTCATCGACACGGAGGACTCGACTACTTCGCTGTGGCTTTGTGAAGGATACCCGAGTACTAGGTTGCGCTCCCGATCGAATGCGGTGGGCACTTTGATGGGCCACTACTCGGAGTTTAATTTTTGTTGTTTCATTCTCTTGTAAGACTCAAGGTCTTTCGACCTCTTTTGTAATAAGTGGCCATAAGGCGATACTCGATTGTTTATTAATGTTATTCGTGATTCGAATTTGTTATCAACAATGTTTCCACTTTGTGTGCACTAGCTCACGATCATGGGGTGAGTGCGATATTACGGAGGGTTCGGGTTCGTAAATCCGGTCCCGGCGGTGGTGGAGGAGAGTGGAGCGCGGGATCGTGCGCGCGTCGCGGGTCTCGCGCGCGACTAGGCGGCGGTTGAGTGGAGCTCGCGGCGGAAATGGAGGCGGCGGCGCGAGGAAGAAGATGGACGCGAAGAAGGGGGCGCGGGGAAGAAGATGGTCGTGCGCCGTTGGATTTGCATCCAACGGTGCGGGGCGGCGGTTGGCGTGGTGCGGTGGCCGTCCGATTTGTCGGACGGTGGGGCGGAAGGAGGAGAGAGAGTGCGCGACGGTGGGCAGAAGTGGACCGAGGCGGGGGAGAGGAAGAGATGGGCCGGAGGGGTTTCGGCCCAAAATGAATTAGGGTTTTAAAATTGCTTTATTAATTGATTTAATTCCGATAATTCATTTAGGCTTTAGAAAATAGCAAATTAAACCCAAAATTATGAGAAAATTCATAGAAATTCCCTTATTTATTTTGGACTTAATAAAAACTATTTCCAACTTTATGTTGGTTTTTAATTTTGCAAATAAATTTGTTTTGGCTTTAAAATATTTACAAAAATGCTTTTAAAAACTCAGAAAATTCTAGAAATTAAGTAAATTTTTATTTTTCAATTTAAATCTAATAAAACTTCAAGAACTTCAAATCAATTTTACTTTTGACTTTCAAAATTTCAAAGATTCAATTAAAGCAATAGAACTCTTTCCAAATTTTCAGAAATTCCAATGAAATAATAATTTTATTTTAATTTAATTTTGGTAACATAACCTTGGGATGTTACAACTCCCATGACACACCAATGCCAAGGGTACACTTTAAACAATAGTTGATTTTTGGCTGAAATTCCCCAAATTAAACATTTTTGGTCTATAAGCATGGCTAAGCATATGATTACTTTAGTATTATTTTGCCTAATGGTGACAAGGTATTCATGTTCAATATTCAAATTGGCCATACAAGGAAAATTGGAACAACTAGGGAATTAAAACAGGGAATTAAAATAATTGTATAAACTTGTGCACGCAGTAATAATTTAAAACTGAATATAAATAATTTAAAATAGTGGGGTCAATATGATCAAGGGTATAACTTGCCTTGCTTGGTTACTCATTGTTCTTAAACGGCGTCGAAATCCGGTCGTCCGAAGTCGTCGAAATCTATACGCGAAAACGAGCTAAATTCAAATAACACTCAAATAAAATCCAAATAAAATCCAAGATAAATACTGGGAGGAAGGTATAGACTTTATATGAATTTAGGAAGTTGAATCGACGGAATCGGAGTTCGTATGAAGGAGAACGAACATCCGAAAGGTTGATTATCACATGAAAAGATGAAATTCTGAATTTCAGAATTTAAGGAATTATTTTTCTGAAGGAAATCCCTTTATTGTGTTAGCGTGATGTCTGCAGGTGGGAAAATGAATTTTCGGCCGAATTTATTTTGTAAAGAAAAATGGTTGGAGTCAATGACATGTGGGTCCGGGTCCACGAAAATGGGTTTGGTCCACGGTGGGTGCCCAAGGAATAGTGCCCGACGCAAGCGCTGCGTGGTCGCCACGTGGGCTTGGGCGATGAGGTGGCCGTGACATGGCGTGTGACGAATTATTGTGAAATTCAAAATTTTGTTTGAATAGAAAGGTAGATAATATTGAAAGGAACATGTAGGTAAAATGGTTGAACAATTACCCAACGGATGAAGAGATCGGGCTCGACGAAGTTCTCGTCGGACTTGGGAAGAAGATGTGGCGGTGGTGAAAAATTAAGTAAATCAAAATTCCACTTGAATAGAAATATGGAGAATCTCAATAGGAACTCACGGTCAAATTTGGTGCACTGAGAGCAACGGATGAGGAGATCGGGCTCGCGGAGTTATCGCGGAGTTGGAGAAGAAGACCGTCGGTACTTTTGTGGCGCGGTGAACCAACAGATAATCAAAATTCGTCTTGAATAGAAATGTAGAGAATCTCGAGAGGAACTCACCGGTAAAATTTGGCGAACAACGGAGCTACGGATGAGGAGATCGGGCTCGCCGGAGTCGGAGAAGAAAGGCTAGCAGGGGGTGCTTCGGGAGGATTTTGGCAAATCTGAGCGAGAGGGATGTTTCCGGGATTTTTCTAGAGTCCGGGATTTTTTTTTAGAGTCTAGAGTCCGGGATTTTTCCAATCCAGCCCACATTAAAGAAGAAGAGCACCTTACCTCGTGAGGCGCGCACGGGAGCCAGCGCTCGAACCGTGGCGGGCTAGGAATCTGAAGCTCCCCTTGCCAACTAAGCCCCAGCTTAGTCCTCAAATAACCCCAGCGAGAACACATGTGCCGAGCCAAAGGCTCGAACGTGTGTGGGCAGGGCACCGAGCCAAAGGCTCCGCCTCATGCCACCAACCAGCCGAGCACAGCTCGGTTCTCTACCATAGAGAATTTTGGCTTAATGATCTTAAACATCTCTCTGCAGATTATATGGCAATCACATTCGCATGCATAGGACATTATGTTAGCGTATTTTCTGTTTTGTGGTGCACCAACCAAAAATATTTTTGTTGGAGATAAGGCTTATGTTGTGATTGATCATCCCATTTATTAAATTTAAATCTCACGGTTGTTGAATGACTTGGAGGCTTGATGGAATGCCCCGATGCTCTATGAAAGTGTTTGGTCCCCCGGCTCATTGGTACGCAAGTTATTCGAGTGACACCTATTAACAAACCAGGCATAGGCAGGAGTTCTGAACCAAGATGGGCCTCCTCATCCATCCAGTAACCTATATAAAGGAGGGGGACACAAACATTGTAATACGGTTTTGAGAAGAGCAATAAAGAGAAGCCTGAAGTCCCCTCATATCTCTGTGTTCAATCTATTATTTTGTTCTTGTGTTCTTGTATTGTTCTTACGATTCTGAGTTTGTCTACGAGGTAATCGCTCGGACTGGACTCATCAGCTGTAATATCCCAAGGTTATGTTACCAAAATTAAAATAAAATAAAATTATTATTTTATTGAATTTTCTGAAATTTGATAGAGTTTCATTGCTTTATTTGAATTTCTGAAGTTTTAAAAGTCAAATTTTAAAATTTATTTCAATTTCTTGAAGTTCTATTTGACTTAATCTGAAAAATAAAAATTTACTTAATTTCTAGGATTTTCTGGAAATTTTAAAGCTTTTTCCAAAGTATTTTTGAAGCCAAGATAATTTATTTGCAAAATTAAAAGTCAACTTTAAGTTGGAAATAATTTTATTAAGTCCAAAATAAATAAGGGAATTTCTGTGAATTTTCTCATAATTTTTGGATTTATTTTGATAATTTCTAAAACTATTTTGAATTAATCAGAATATTTAAATTACAAAATGAATTGAAAACCCTAAAATTCCATTGGGCCTAAACCTCCGCCCATTTCCCTTTTCTCTTTTAGCGGCCCGCTTGGCCCACGCGCCACCCGCCACTCCACCCGCCTCGCTCGCCACTCACCTTCTCCCCACCGTCCGATTCACATGAGCGGCCACCACCGCTCCACACCACCCGCCACTCCGGACTCGTCACACCGTCGGATGGAGATCCGACGGCCCCGCTTCATCGTCTTCCCCCACCTCCTTCTTCCCCGCGGAGCGCGCTGCTGCCGCGTTCGCCCACGGGAGCTAGTCAACGCCGCCATTTCCGCTTCCTTTCTTCACGCGAGGTGCGCATTTCGCCATGAGTCTCGCCGCCCCCACTCCGCCCATGATCCCCTTTCTTCGCGTCGGTTTCGCCCGTTTTCACCCGTGAGCTCCGCAACGGCCGCTGCTGCCCCCGCACACGATCTCCCTCCTCCGGCCTCCTCTCGCCCTATAAAATGGAGCACGAGGAGCCCCTCATTCCGCTCAACCTTCTCCCACCATCCACCCCTCTTCCCTCACGGTTTCGCCGGAATTTGAATTTGAAGATCGCCGGCCGAGCAACCTTTCTTCCCCGACCCCGGTGACAACGTCGCCTCCTCGCCGTCGCCGCCTACACTATCAGCACCGCCTCATCGCGGCGCACACCGTGCGCACCTTCCCGACACCAGAGCTCCACCAGAGCGCCTCGCCGCCACGACCCGAACGTCGCCGCCGCCTAGCTCCTCGCCGCCGGCTAACGCCGCCGCCTCAGGTGACCAAACCATGCGCGTTTTAACCCCCACGCTGCCCTCCCTCTTCTGGTGCCTTCGCCAGCCGCCACCGTGCCACCGAACGCCGGCGAGCCGCAGGCCGGAGCGCCGCCGGACTTGTGCCGACGTGGCTCGCCCACGTAGACGCCACATAGGCGCCGCCTCGCCCACGTGGATGCCACGTGTGCGCGCGCGCCGCCGCTTCGGCCACTTCGTTCCCAAACCACCATGAACCCAGTCCACCATGGGCCATGTCCATGACATGTGGGTCCCACATGTCAGGGATTTAATTTTAATTCTTTAAATTATGAAAATCAGCAGCTGACGTCAACATTGCGCAATAAAAGGGTTTTTCTTTAGAAAAATAATTCAATAATTTCTGTTAAAATCAGATTTAGGTTTTTAATAGATTTTAAACTTAGAAAATTCATATCTTTTGAATCACAGCTCCAAATTGGGTGATTCAAATTGCAAAATTTGTATAAAATCATTATCTACCTAACTAAACCACAATTATTTAATTTTGAGTTCATTTGACCACAAATTCCTTTAAACCCTAAATCTAACATTTCATGTAAATTCAAACTTCAAAAGCCCATATCTTTTGCATCTGAACTCCGATTGAGCCCATTCAAATTTCTAAATTTATATAAATTCAAGATCTAGCCAACTAAACCAAAATTATTCAATTTGGAGTTTATTTGAATCTTATTTCAATTTAGTTTGAATTTGGCTTATTTTTGCGTATAGATTTTGTGACTTGTAAAGTCGATTTGACGTAGTTGAAGAGCACATAAGAGGATTGATTTTGACTGTATGATCATCGTGATTGTACACATAGACTACCTGAAGAAAGTACTTGTGAGTACTAGGTGACCTGGCTAATTAATTTGCAAAGTTCCATTATGGTCATTCCTGTTGGTGCGGTGGGTAGTCATGTTATGAGCTATGTTAGTCCCACCTGGCGCAAGAGGGGGCCTGAACCCTGCGGACGGATAGTCCAAAGGGGGCGAAACCTTAGCGAGAGAGGACTATGGTGGAATGATGCGTTGTAAAGGCCTTGACACGTCCTCTAGACTGCTTATCTAAGGTAGTGAGCGGTGGTATCGACGGATGCCAAACAACTAGAGAATTCATGTCTTGTGGGTAAAGTTATACAACCTCTGCAGAGTGTAAAACTATTCGAATAGCCGTGTCCACAGTCATGGACATCTTTGGCAAAGCCACTCAAAATTAGACTTCGATTTCAAAATGTTTTTGTAAAACAGTTTGACATGGATGGGTGTCCATGAGAAAAGTTATGGGTTGAAGCCCCGGGTTGGTACCCGTGTTTATGTTGGTGTTAGGTTGGTGCCTACACTATCTTTATCAATTCAAAATCAATTTTAGATTTTATAAAACTTGAGCTTTTGAACTTAGTATGGTATTTAATGTCAAATGTTGTTTTCGCACAAATAACACTATAAGCCTTCCTTTGTTACATCCATTTATTCATAACATGTTGTTATTTGACGGGTGTAACTTGCGAGCACGGAAGTTGTGCTCATACTTGCTTAATGCAAACAAATTTCAGAGGAGAAGAACTTCGCTTCAGGTGTGAATCATGACGACTAGGCTGCTACCCCAGTCGATTGCCTGTGGCAGATTGCTGGACCATACTACTTCTTCATCGTCTTCCGCTGTGTTTATTTAATGTTGCCTTGTAAGGCTATCTCGTAATCAACTCTTTTGTTATTTAATAACTTTTAACGTTTATGGTTGTGTTATCACATTTGTTTACTGTGTGAGATAGCCACTGATCATGGGACTAGTTCAGTTATGCACAGAAGATCTGGGATGTTAATCCCGGGGTCTTACAAAAGTGGTATGAGAGCCATATCGACTGTAGGTTGTGACCTAATTAGAATGGATGTTAGTTGAAAACTTCAAAATTTATTTTATACAACAAGAAAAATAAATTGTTCTCTCCTCATCTGGGTCATCTATCTACCTTTAGCCTTCTTACCTTATTATTCCCTCACAATTTTATAATGTTAAATTGATGCTCTTTCCCTGATAAAATTTCTATAGATGGTCAACATGTTCTTAACCCTTACATTCAAGACCACAAGTCATAAAGCTGTCAAGGAAGCATCGCCATCCAAGACTACGAACAGAAGATATGATGTCAGCCCAGCCATATAATCTAGGTTTGCTAAGACTCATCCTATGCATTGAGTCGTTCCACCAAATTAAGAGTTCAATCGATAGAACGTTGTGTAAAGTTGTTCTGAAAAGTTTTTCAGTTGGTTCTTTCGTTTGGGAGTATTGTTTTGCTCTATCCCCCTTAGTTCTTCTTATTTGTTTCTCCCCTATCATTTGTCTCCTTCCCTAACTCTCTAGAGTAAACAGCAGATGGTGAACCCTCGTCGCCCAGGAAATGGAGCCAACGCCAACAACAATGGAAGTGCCCCGATCAATGAACCAGAGTGGCAGCAGTTGATGTCCAATCAAAACCGTCTGATCGAACTACTCTCCCAGTCCATCAACAACAATCAAACCCGACAAGCTACAACGTCCCAAGTTCCAACTCCATCTCCACCACCTCAAAGGACCAGTATGTCAGAATTTATGAGGATGCGTCCACCAACTTTTTCAAGCAGTACTGAACCCACGGATGCAGATGATTGGCTCCGGGCGATTAGTAAGAAGTTGGACATCGCCCAGTGCACTAATCGTGAGAGGGTGTTGTTTGCTACGCACCAGCTCATGGGTCCAACTTCCGAATGGTGGGACAATTTCAGTATCTCGCATGCTGATGCTCAAGCCATCACCTGGAATGAATTTGTGCGAGCTTTCCGCCATGCACATATCCCTTCCGGCATGATGACCCTCAAGAAGAAGGAATTTCATTCGCTGCGCTAGGGCAACCTCTCTGTAAATGAGTACATGCACAAGTTCAATCAGCTGGCACGATATGCACCTAACGATGTTGTTAAAGATGAAGACAAGTAGGAAAGATTCCTAGAAGGACTCAATGATGATTGGTCCGTACAACTGATTTCCCAGGACTATTCAGATTTCCAACAGCTAGTTGACAAGGCGATTCGTCAAGAAGGCAAGCACCGCGAGATGGAGAATCGCAAGAGAAGAATGACTGCATAGAAGTTCTACTCGGGAAGTTCTTCTAGAACTAGAGGGACTTCATCGTACCAAGTCAAATCCCAACCAACAGCAGACAACCCAGTCAACTTGGAGTCCTCCAACACATCTGATGGTGATCAGGCACAGAAGGACTCATCCTATGTTCCAGGCATCACGTGCTTCAATTGCCATGAGGTTGGGCATTTCGCTAGTAAATGTCCAAAGAAGCAGCAGACAGCAAACCTAACCAACCCAGGAGTCAACATCATGCAAGCAAATAGGAAGCTGCAAAATTCTGAACGAGGACGTCTGTACAATGTCACAACTCAAATTCTGTCGGATGATGAGCAGGATGTAGACGACAACAACGCCAGTTGAAAACCTTGTATTCCCAGCTTTCTTTCTAGCCTCTTCGAATGTCAAGGACGAGATTCCTTTTAAGGGGGGAGTTTGTAACATCCCAAGGTTATGTTACCAAAATTAAAATAAAATAAAATAATTATTTTATTGAATTTTCTGAAATTTGATAGAGTTTCATTGCTTTATTTGAATTTCTGAAGTTTTAAAAGTCAAAATTTCAAATTTATTTGAAGTTCTTGAAGTTCTATTTGACTTAATCTGAAAAATAAAAAATTACTTAATTCTAGGATTTTCTCGAAATTTTAAAGCTTTTTCCAAAGTATTTTTGAAGCCAAGATAATTTATTTGTAAAATTAAAAGCCAACTTTAAGTTGGAAATAATTTTATTAAGTCCAAAATAAATAAGGGAATTTCTGTGAATTTTCTCATAATTTTTGGATTTATTTTGATAATTTCTAAAACTATTTTGAATTAATCAGAATATTTAAATTGTAAAATGAATTGAAAACCCTAAAATTCCATTGGGCCTAAACCTCCCGGCCCATTTCCCTTTTTCTCTTTTCCCCGGCCCGCTTGGCCCACGACCCGACCCGCTCCACCCACCCCCCTCAGCCGCGGCTCTCACCTCTCCCACCGTCCGATTCACATCGAACGGCCACCACCGCTCCACACCACCCGCCGCTCCCGGACTCGTCCACACCATCGGATGGAGATCTGACGGCCCCGCTTCATCGTCTTCCCCCACCTCCTTCTTCCCCGCGGAGCCGCGCCCGCTGCCGCCGTTCTCGCCCACGGGAGCTAGTCAACGCCGCCATTTCCGCTTCCTTTCTTCACGCGGAGGTGCGCATTTTTGCCCGCGAGTCTCGCCGCCCCCACTCCGCCCATGATCCCCTTTCTTCGCGTCGGTTTCGCCCGTTTTCGCCCGTTAGCTCCGCAACGGCCGCTGCTGCCCCCGCACACGATCTCCCTCCTCCGGCCTCCTCTCGCCCTATAAAATGGAGCACGAGGAGCCCCTCATTCCGCTCAACCTTCTCCCACCATCCACCCCTCTTCTTCCCTCACGGTTTCGCCGGAATTTGAATTTGAAGATCGCCGGCCGAGCAACCTTTCTTCCCGACCCGGTGGTGCGTCGCCTCTCGCCGTCGCCGCCTACACTATTGCACCCGCCTCGTCGCGGCGCACCGTCGCGCACCTTCCCGACACCGAGCTCCACGTAGCGCCTCGCGCCACGACCGAGCGTCGCGCTGCCTAGCTCCTCGTCGCCGGCTAACGCCGCCGCCTCAGGTGACCAAACCATGCGCGTTTTAATTCCCACGCTGCCCTCCTCTTACGGTGCCTTCGCGGCCGCCACCGTCTTGCCGCCGCAGCGGCGAGCCGCGGGCCGGAGCGCCGCCGGACTTGTGCCGACGTGGCTCGCCCACGTAGACGCCACATAGGCGCCGCCTCGCCCACGTGGATGCCACGTGTGCACGCGCCCGCCAGCTCAGCCCCGCCTCGTTCCCCAAACCACCATGAACCCAGTCCACCATGGGCCATGTCCATGACATGTGGGTCCCACATGTCAGGGATTTAATTTTAATTCTTTAAATTATGAAAATCAGCAGCTGACGTCAACATTGCGCAATAAAAGGGTTTTTCTTTAGAAAAATAATTCAAGAATTTCTGTTAAAATCAGATTTAGGTTTTTAATAGATTTTAAACTTAGAAAATTCATATCTTTTGAATCCCAGCTCCAAATTGGGTGATTCAAATTGCAAAATTTGTATAAAATCATTATCTAGCTAACTAAACCACAATTATTTAATTTTGAGTTCATTTGACCACAAATTCCTTTAAACCCTAAATCTAACATTTCATGTAAATTCAAACTTCAAAAGCTCATATCTTTTGCATCTGAACTCCGATTGAGCCCATTCAAATTTCTAAATTTATATAAATTCAAGATCTAGCCAACTAAACCAAAATTATTCAATTTGGAGTTTATTTTAATCTTATTTGAATTTAGTTTGAATTTGGCTTATTTTCGCGTATAGATTTCGACGACTTCGGAAAGTTAGATTTCGACGCCGTTGAAGTGCACATAAGAGGATTGATTTTGACTGTATGATCATCGTGATTGTACACATATACTACCTGGAGAAAGTACTTGTGAGTACTAGGTGACCTGTTAAGAAAAACAACATCACCTCAGTATCAGTTGATCTGTTCACCTCAAGCGAGGCAAGTTACATTCTTGATCATATTTGCACCCATTATTTAAAATTATTTAAATTCTGTTTCAAATTATTACTGCATGCTTATTTGGGAGATTTCAGCCAAAGATCAATTGATGTTTAATGGTACCCTTGGCATTGGTGTGTCACGGGAGTTTTATAAATGACTTTGGAAAATGAAATAAAATGATGGTTTGGACTTGGGTGAAATGGTTGTTTGGTGGGTGCAGGTTTATGCACGGGCTCAACTGGGTAGGTTGAGGCCCAGGGTTCTGTTGGTTGTCGCCCAAGTCAGTTAAGGACCGGTCTTCGAGCCGCATCTTGCTAAGCCACATCGTACTACCACATGTCTTGTATGGGCGGGACTGGTGATTAATTTGCAAAGTTCCATTATGGTCATTCCCACAGTGCGGTGGGTAGTCATGTTATGACCTATCTTAGTCCCAGCGCAAGAGGGCACGAACCTGCGGACGGATAGTCAGAGGGGGCGAAACAGCGAGGGTGGACTATGGTGGAATGATGCGTTGTAAAGGCCTTGACACGTGCTCTAGTTTGCTTACCTAAGGTAGTGGCGGTGGTATCGACGGATGCCAAACAACTAGAGAATTCATATCTTGTGGGTAAAGTTGTACAACCTCTGTAGAGTGTAAAACTATTCGAATAGCCGTGTCCACGGTCATGGACATGCTGGCAAAGCCACTCAAAGTTAGACTTCGATTTCAAAATATTTTTGTAAAACAGTTTGACATGGATGGGTGTCCATGAGAAAAGTTATGGGTTGAAGCCCCGGGTTGGTGCCCGTGTTTATGTTGGTGTTAGGTTGGTGCCTACATTATCTTTATCAATTCAAAATCAATTTTAGATTTTATAAAACTTGAGCTTTTGAACTTAGTATGGTATTTAATGTCAAATGCTGTTTTCGCACAAATAACACTATAAGCCTTCTTTTGTTACATCTATTTATGCATAACATGTTGTTATTTGACGGGTGTAACTTGCGAGCACGAAAGTTGTGCTCATACTTGCTTAATGCAAACAAATTTCAGAGGAGAAGAACTTAGCCGGTGTGGATCATGGCGACTAGGCGCTACCCGATCGATTGCACGTGGCGCATTCTTTGGACCATACTACTTCTTCATCGTCTTCTGCTGTGTTTATTTAATGTTGCCCTGTAAGTCTATCTCGTAATCAACTCTTTTGTTATTTAATAACTTTTAACGTTTATGGTTGTGTTATCACATTTGTTTACTGTGTGAGCTAGCCACTGATCATGGGACTAGTTCAGTTATGCACAGAAGATCAGGGATGTTAATCCCGGGGTCTTACATCAGCGATGGTTCCTCAACACGTTATCAGCATGATCAACTCTCCTCGGATCGAAACGTAACCGTCGTAGCACGAAGCTCTTAGATTGAATCATATTTTCTATATCGCTTTCAATTATGCAAATTTGGCTTTTTAGATTGTTTTTCTATGGTGCAAATCCGCTCTAATTTACCGTGAGCCCACTTGAAGTCATCGGCACAATGTCGATCGGTAGATTATATGGAAAGTGGATGTCAATTGTACCGTAGATTATATGCAAATACGTTCTAATCTACCGCGAGCCGACTTGAAATCGCTGGCCAAGCCGATCGGTAATTGCATCTGATGAATAGTAATCGAGCAATGCAGAGTAATCGTGCCGATGAACAGTACTTGCGCTGATGAACAGTAACTGACGCGCGTGGATAGCAATAGCGCTGATGAACAGTATCACGTGTGTGAACAGCAATCACGTGTGTGAACAGTAATCGCGCGTGCGAATAGCAATTGCGTTGATGAATAGTATCAAGCACGTTGATAGTAATTGCGTGCTTGAACAGTAAGTTCGTGTGAACAGTATCCTCCGTGTGTAGCGATCGGCCTAAAGCCGCCGACCACACGCCACCCGCGCTGGCCTGGAGCCGCGCCGTAGCGGGACACCCGCGTCGACCTAGAGTCGCGCGCGGTAGTGAAGCCGCCGACCGCCACCGCATTCGCCGCCGACCACGCGCGCCGGCACGAGCCGCACCGCCACCTGGCGGGCGCCTCGCGCGCATGATCGGCCGGCCCGCCACGGGCACCACGCGCCGCAGACCTCCGAGCGCCGGCCGCCATGCACCGTGTCCGCACAGGCGACGTCGCCGCCGTTGCCACCTCCTACCAGCCGCCCGCATTGCCGACCGCGCGAGCCCACTGCTCCCGCATGCGCCGCCAGCCACACGACATCACGGGCTGTCACCTCTGCACTGGCCACCACTGTGCCCGCGCACTTGTAGCGCACCGCTGGCCTCCTGCGCATAAGCGCCCGCATGCGTCGCCTTTGCGCCCATTGCCGCCATCGCCATCTGTGGAGGCGCTAGGGTTGAAAACCCTAGCGCCATAGCTCTTCATGCCGCGCTCGAGTAGGCCATGGGCCGAATGAATAAGGCCCAAAACCGAAAAGGGGTGGTCGACTGGTCTGATCGTTCTGGGCCTCCGGCCCATGAGAATTCAGGAAAAAAGAAAAATAGGGGGAGAAAACCGAAAATCCCAAAAATTTGCAAATAAATCCTCAAAAATTTAAAAATTACGAGGAAATATTTCGGGAAAGAAATTCTTGCAGAATAACCCCTCAAAAATTGAAAAATTACACGAAAATTTCTCAAAAATAAAATTTAGTGGTTTAGCCCCCTAGAAATTGCAGAATTCAATGAAAATCGATATTCCAGCAGAAAAGGGCCTTGACAATTCAAATTTTGAATCTTTTTGAAATTTTGAAGCATGTTTAACTTTGTTATTATTATTTCTATAAAATTTATGTATTGTATTTACTGTTTTGACTATCTGTGATTGTTTATATTGCTTTTAATCACTGAAAATAGCATTAAATCATGAAAAATACGTAGAAAATACGGGATCACGAACCGGGAGTTCGAAGAGCATTATAAGAATTTTGCAACCATTTTATATAATTTACCAGAAGTAATCTTACGAACTCTTTGCATGAATATAAAAGATAACTGGCATCACGAATCAGGAATTCGAAGAACTGACCCAGTATGGCCAGAATTTGTATAGAATTTGTACCAGTCTTCAACTCTGTAGTAATACAATCACGGATGAGCAGAAGATTGAGAAGACTCTCTCTACCTTTCACCTGAATGCAGTACACTCCGCACGCATCTATCGTCAAGACGGCTACAAGAAGTATGCTGAATTGATTGACATCATGCAAGTTGCGTAAGCTCAAGATGATGTTCTAAGGAAGAACTACATCTCACAGTCGTCTAGTAGCAATGTTCGCCAGGAAGCCAATGCTAGCAGCTATAAGGTGAGGAAGCCTCTCACGAAGGAGAGGGGCCAGAAGGATAAGGTCGTGGGTCAAACGTTATTGATGCTTTCCTGTCTAAGAAAAAGGGTAAATGACAGCATGTAGCACACCTTACCATTGCAGGCATAAAGGGTCCACAGCTATTAGTTGAACTAATAGATGTGGATAGCACAGTAGCAGCCCCCATCACCCCTCCTTTGGACATCGCAGTGGTCGCAGCCGTAGTTGCCCAAGAGGAGAAGATTGCCATGTCGGTGTTTTAGAACCGATCTTACGTAAAGATTGTTTTATTCGGGGGGTCTCCACAATTGATCACATAGACGAAGAAGACACGGGGATTTTTATACAGGTTCGGGCCTTCTCCGGTGAGAATAACAACCCTACTCCTGTGTATCTTGTATTTGCTCTTTGGATTACAATCGAATAAGTATTTTCCTAACTGTTCTCCAAAGAAGGCTCTGTTTCTTCTTTCCCCCCAAAAGCCCCTCCCTCTATCTCTAACAGATACCTATTTATACTAAGCAATAGTGGACGTTGTCCTTCCAGTCTAATTAGTCGCTCATTATTATGTAAAAATGAGTAATTAGGAGTAGTAACCTCCCATCTTTGTCAATCGATTACGATCGGAGATAGTGGGAATTATCTGATTATGTCGAGATAATCTGCGTATTTTGACCGCTAGATTCTCTTTGTTTAATGGGCGTCAAGCGGGTGGGTCGATGAAGTCGTGAGGAACACATGTGCCCCGATCGTGAAAAACTTACGACCGGACATACTCGTGCGATCATACCATAGTCGTAGAAGAGCTTACGACTAGGTAGTAGTCGTAACGATTATACCATGGTCGTAGAAGAGCTTACGACCAGGGGGTAGTCGTAGGGATTATACCGTGGTCGTAGAAGAGCTTACGACCAGGAGGTAGTCGTAGGGTAGCCTACGACTTCCTGACTAGTTCTTCCCTTTTGATATTTAAGGGGTATGTCTTATGATGTCATATTTCTTGATTATGGAGTAAATAAATGTGGATTATTTAGATCCTCGTCATCTAGCCCCCCAGCTTCAAGTGAAAATAACTTACTTGAGTGAAGGGTCGTAGACGATCTTTTGACCACTAAGGGGGTAGTCGTTAGGAAAACGTTGAAGGAAAAACTCTTCAACCCTTGTTTCTCTCGACCAGGAATATGCTTGATCGAGGTAATTGGTTTAAGGTTGTCACGACTACGAGATGTCTTACGACTTCGAAGCCGTCGTAGCCTTAAAACCGGAAATAAGGTTTTCCCGGTTGGTCTTTCACTTGACCCGGGGTCAAGATGGTAATTTCACTTGAGGTGTGAAAAGGTGTCTTGGGACTTTCCATAGGCGTAAAAAGCACGTCCGTTGAAACGATTCGAGCGGTGGCGTCGTTGGGATTCGCGACGTTTCATCTCAACTGTGCGGTTATAAAACGGGCCGCAGGGGAAGAACTTAGGGTTCTTACCTTTTTACCCAACAGTCTATTGCTTTCTTGTTTCTTCCGCCGCCGGTGACTCCGTACATTTTCTTGAAGCTTTCCCAACCTTAAATCTTCGTTCTTGAGAGAAAAATGGCGAGATTGTCTCGAATGGGCGAGTCGAGATGGGCGATGCAAAATGAGCGCTTTGGTGCGCCGAGAAGATCCCCGAGGGTCTTCTCGTGACTTGGATTGCGGCGAATGGGCAGCATTGGCCTTCGGGAGAGGTAGGCCAAATTCCCGTCTTCCAGGCTTACTGTGAGTGTGGCCTTCGATTGCCTGCTCACCCTTTCCTCACGCTCGTGCTCGAGCACTTGAGTGGAATTAGTGAACCTTGGTCCTAATTCCTCACGATGTTAAGTGTATTCGTGTACTTGTGTGAGGCCTACCTAGGATTCCGCGGACCTCGAAATTTCGATATTATTATGGAATGGCTCGTCAGCCGGATCATTGTGTAGTCGTGGTCCAAGCTCCATGACAACAAGTCGAAGGAGTATATTCAGATGTTTACCCGGTCGTCTGGCGGGTTGGAAGAAGAGGTGGTTCTACTAGGAGGTTACCCGGAAGATAGCCTCTCGTTCGTTGGACGGCCGCGGCGATCTTCTTCACGGGACTCGACTCGATAATCTCGGCCAGGATAGCCCCTATATTCAAGCTATCAAAGACTTGAAGTCGGAGGGCTCACCGGTTGGCGCGTGGTGAAGGACTTCATCACGCACGGATTAGTCCTTTGAAGACAAAGGTCCCTCCCATGTGGAGGTACTCGAGAAAGGACGACCCAACCGGGGACTACAAGGGCGGTGAGTAGAAAGACTTACTCTTTTGGTTTTATCCTTGGTTAACCATGATTTAGTCTGCTTAATCGTATTGTCCATATTCCCGGATCTTTCGCGGCGGAGGTTGGCCGCGTGTCGGCTCATCTGCGAATATGGCGCCCCTCAAATCCTCGCGGTTTTGACCACGGAGGAGAAAGAAAGGCGCCTAAAGGTAATCAAACGACTCGCCTTTAGGTGTTTTATTATCGTAGAATAGTATACGACTAGCTGATTTGTCGCGAGAAAAACTTACGTTCGAGTGCGATCGTAGAAAAACTAACGACCGGATGTAATCGTGAGAATAACTTACGATTAGACAATGTCGTAGAAAAACTTACGACTTAACGTAATCGTAGAATGACTTACGATTAGATAATATCGTAGAAATACTTATAATTTTGAGTGATCATACGGACCACTTTTCTCCTTCTTCAACGAAAGTTAGCATGGAGAACCGCCGAGGCAGCGAGGAAGTCGAGTGGTGGTTGTAGGGGCGACTCTGTGACGGAGTTAGCGAAGTCCCCTCCATCTAGAAGCGCCGATCGGTAAAAGTCGGCGACAAGGGGGTTCGAGTTCGCTCCTCCTGCTCCTTTTGCTAAGTTTGCCGCAGATCTAGCGCGGCAAGAAAGAGAGCGAAGAAGAGGCTCTTGCCCTTAAGCGCAAGGTCCCCAAAGTTAAGTACCTTTCTACTACGATGACAAGTCCTTGCATTTACGCTTCTCGCGGCTTTGTAAGACAGCTAGAAAAGGAGAAGCGGAAGGAGTTCATGTCTTTGTGAAGAAGCTGCTGCTCGGTGGAATCGAAGCCGGGAAGCGGCATTCTCGAGGTGGTCGAGACCGATCTCGTCCACCGGAAGTCGGGAGGAGATGACTCTGTTGCCCGAGTGCATCTCAACCAATGGTGGTTGAGAAGAAGTCGAAGAAATCTTTCATTGGGAAGGTTGCTCCCAAATTTGGGTTAGGTCCAGTATACAGGTATGTAAAATAAAACACATAAGTGTAATGACTACTTCTGTTTTATTTGTTGACTTATTATTGCGCTGCGATTCTCGGCCGCCTTCTTGACCCGAGGGAACTCTCATAGAGGATCCGTTATCACCCCTTCAGCGAAGTGGTGCGACAACGACGATGGTGAAGATCTAGCTCATCCTGCTGCCGAGAAGAGGCTGCGATTCTTTGAAGTCGCCACGAAGGCCAATGATGTTGAAGTCGCTCGACATCCGAGTATCGTAGAGGCGTGATGGAAACCACACAAGCCTCGATGGAGGCACCGAGACGCGACGGCGGTGAGAGCGGCCGCCGTGTGCGGCAAGGAGGTCGTTGAGGATGTTCCTCGGCCCTCGGTGGAGTTCACGTCCGCAGTCGGAGGAAGAGGAGTATTTCAACTTTTGCTCGACTTCTTTGGCCCGACTCCATCGTAGGATCTTCCGCCTACCGCTCCGTGATCGAGTTCCCACTCGATAGCATTGTCAATTGCGGAGACATATTTGACAATGAGCGACTTGAAGGGTATGGTGGGCGAGTCGGAGATGGATGAGTGAAGGATCCATCACGAATAGTCTCCATGTTTGCTTGGTCAAACATGAGCGTAAATATTTATCGATACTCACTTAGGGTTTTATCTCTTTATCTTATCGTTTCTCTCTTTTGAGAGCGTTGAGCAAGTCGCTACGATTTGCGAGTACAATCGGCAACTTGTCAAGCTTCAACAAGAAAAGGCAACACTCTGCGAACAAGCAGAGAGGTAGTGAGTGACACTCGTAACCAGTTGTCGTAGAAAAGCTTACGAATTATACTAGTCGTAGAAAAAACTTACGACTAGGGGTGGTCGTAGAATAACTTACGACTACCCATTGGTCATAGAAATGCTTATGACCACTTGTTTTCATGTCTCCTCTTTTATCTTTCTGAGTTTAAGAGCGACGAAAAGACCTTGGCTGATTCGCTCGACTTTGAAAAAGCCGAGTCAAAGAAGCTAAGGGACAAAGTCACTGACCTCCTGAAGAAGCTTCAGGAGGCTAACTCTGCAGCTAAACAGTTGCAGGAAAAAATAAATAGTACGTATTACTACGACTGCTTCTGATCTTGGTTTCTGCATCCCTTTGCTTTTTGACCTCTTATTCTTTTGTAGAAAAAGAAGTCGAAAATAAGACCCTTCAGTCCAATATGGGGGCTCTCCGGACTGAGGTTAATGAGAAGACCTCCGTTGTCCGCGAAATCTCCCGGATCGCGAAGGAGAAAGACCAAGAGATTGAGAACTTGGGTTCTCAATTAGCTGGTAAGTAGAACTTTTACCTGCTATTTATTCATTCTATCTTCTCATAGAATCGTTTTTCTTATTCAATCCTCGCTCTTATCAGACCGATTGACTGAAATAAAGCGACTCCATGAGGCTTCGACTTATTCCCAGGAGGAGACAAAATCAATGAAGATCAATCTTCAAGATAATATCTCACTTCTGAACAATGTACTCGATGGGCTTCGTGCCGGGAGGGTTGTTCCTCGTGACGACACGATGGCCGCTCATACGAGTGCCATTGGGGAACAAGTCGGTACTACGAGCGAGATGATATCTACTCGAAGGCCAATCGAGCGATTCAATAAGGCAAGCGGTCAAAGGAGCCGTGAGTTTTATTTTAGCAAAACTCAAGGCCCGCGATCCTAACCTTAATCTTCATTCTGTTGAAGCCGACTTATTGCACCGAATCTGAAGCCGAGAAGCTGATCGAAGAGATGCATTCGGTTGGCGAGAAGGTCCCGGAGGAGATGCAGATAGAATCTCCTAGACATAGTAGTCTTGTAATATATTCTTGTATAAACAAGTCTTTTTGGTGGTGGCGCTAAATATATGATCCTTTTTCCCTGCAAATTATCTTGTAGAGTAAATAGTAACTCGTAAGATAAAAGAAGAAATAGTTAGACCGGATATGAGCGATTCCTCCTTCCTTCAGTATCTTTCTGCGAATCATCTCATAGAGTAGTTAGTAACTCGTAGGATGATATCTTTAGAAAAATTAGATTAAGAAATGAAGTCATGTTTATAATTTTATCCTAGCCCAGACTACTTACTTAGTTTATTTTTAATAAACTAGGTAAGTAGTAAAGAAAGGGTTCGAAAAACCAGAGAGGTTTGTTAGTCTTAGAGTTGTCAAATATCGACTTGTTTGCACTAGTCGAAAGAGTAGAAACAGATCGGCGCTAGGAAGTTCCTCTAGTGGGCGGGACCACGTCTGAGAGAAAAAGGCTTCGACTAGGTGATGTTACCATCTCAGGCCAGATTAATTAACTCGATAATGGCGACTAGAGCGAAACAAGCTTCTCGAGTACCTTAAGGATTCATTCGCTACATTCATCTTTCCGGACTTAGTTGTTACGGCGGCAAAGTAGGAAAGCGAGCGACATTAGGAAGTTCCGTCTAGTGGGCGTAACCACGTGCGCGACGTGAGAGGCTTCGACTAAGTGTGTTTCTTCCTTCGACCATAAAACTAATCAAGTTATTTGAAAAGGTAGCGAATGCATCTCAAAAAAGGTTACTCTTCTCGGTTTATTTTTGAAATAAGCTAAGGTGATATGAATTAAACTTAACAACTTTCGACCATTTTTACGAGCTCAATAAGCTTTGTACTGATTGTTTAAGAACGAAGCGATATTAGGAAGCTCCTTCCAGCGGGCAGAACCACATGCAGAGAGGAGAGACTTCGACTAAATGTATCGTCCTTTTGCTAACCATTGTACAGGAAGGATGAGAAGAAAAAAATGGTCGAAAGAATAAAAGCGAGATTCAAAATAGACAAAAAAGATAGGGAGAACCTGTTGCTTTATTGCTGTTGAAGTTTGTTACACATAAAATTTGCGTAACTGGTCAATGTTCCAAGAATTTGAGAGAACACGACCGTCTTCCATTGCAAGTCGTACCGATCCCGGACGCGTTACTTCGACCACAGTGTAAGGACCTTCCCACTTGGGGGAAAGTTTGTTCCGATTAGACTGGGATTGGATAAGTCTCAATACCAAATCACCTGCAGCGAGGCTGCGAGGTTGGACCTTACGATCATAGTATCTGCGCAGGGCTTGTTGGTAGACTGTGGAACGAAATAAAGCTTTGTTCCTCTGTTCTTGAGCGAGTTGATGTCGTCGCTCGAAGATGTTCTTGAGACGAGTCATGATACTTGTCGACTCTTTTCGACTGATCTTAATTTACGGAGGAAGCATGACTTGGCACCAAAACTAGAAAGAAAGGTGTTTCTCCGTAGCTCGGCTGGTATGTCGCATTTAATTGCCCATAATCTGAAGGTAATTCCTATACCCAAGCCCCGAGCGCTTTACGGTGATCAAGACTCGGGTCTTGATTCCCTTCATTATCGGCGTTCGCTCTCTCGATCGCTCCGTTGCTTTGGGGTGTGCGACGAGGCATAACACAAACGAGTTCCCAACTCGTCGCAAAATTCTGAAACTTTGCGCTTGTAAATTGTTTACCGTTATCCGTGATAATTCGACTTGGTACTCGAATCGAGTGATCACGCATCTCATCATGAACCGTTTCTTTGCTTAGTTGTTATCCGAAGTCACGAGGTTCGGCTTCTATCCATTTTGTGAGCGTATCAATGGCCTGGCAGAACTGAAACCTCACGGAGCTCGGGTAGCGGTCCTAGGATATCGAGACCCCAAGTTGCAAAGGCCATGACAGAGGAATTGTTTGCAACGCTGGTGGTTGGTGTATTTGTCGGCTATAGGCCCGACCTTTGTACACATCTTTTAACCATCTCCTTGGCATCGTAGAGGTCATGGCCAATAAAAACCTTGTGTAAAAGCTTTACCAACCGTTGTTCGAGGAAGCATGAGTTCCACAGATCCTCCGTGTATGTCGTGAAGGAGTTTTAATCCTTCGCTGCGAATACATCGCATGAGCACCCCTTGGGTTCCTCTTTTATAAAGAACACCTTCGACCAAAGTATACATTTTGGCTTTTCGGGATAATCGATCGATTCTAGATCGTCATCGGAAGAGAACCCTCTTGAAGATACTCATAAATGGCGCCATCCATGTATCTTCGTACTCTAGAGAAATTTGTTTCTATAGAAGGTGTCTCGGTCGTCGACTATGGGCGGTTTAAGGCTGTTCCAGAACACCCTTTCTGTACTACGGATCGGGAGGAAGCTAGGCGAGCATTGGTCATGAGGAAATTATCCTTCGGGGATAAATTGTACCTCAAAGCCCAAAAGTGCTTTTCTAACTTTCGCATTCGATAGGTGCTGGGACATGGTCGAATTGGAGCACGGTACTCCTTTCCGACTTGATTCACGACTAGTGAGAGTCTCCTCTTACGAGCAATCGTCGAATCGAGAGTGCCGCAACTCGTATGCGCCTAGCAAACCTTCGCATCGCCACG
The DNA here is from genome assembly GCA_036346255.1 of Ampelocalamus luodianensis. Lineage (NCBI taxonomy): Eukaryota > Viridiplantae > Streptophyta > Magnoliopsida > Poales > Poaceae > Ampelocalamus > Ampelocalamus luodianensis. Next base: position 47,379 of record JAYEVH010000356.1, read on the forward strand.
TTATTAGTGGCACGGAAGTTTAATTATATGGCATACTTTAAGGTTTCTCGGTAGGAGATTCCAGACCACCCGACCCGAGCCACTTATCGTAGTGACCGTCAAAGTACATCATCCATCGATCGTGGGAATCGTCCTGGGGATCCTGAACATGTTCAGGATTTGTCCATTCGGCGACAAAGTCTGCCAAGATCTGGGATTTAACGGCCGTTCGGGACACGACATGGATGTCGAACGCCCCAAGTTCGACTGACCATTTTGCCATGCGTCCCGCTGTTTCCCTATTAATATGGTTTTGTTGTTTTAATGTTAAAGTGTTTTACTTCAAAGAAATGCATCCACGCTCATATTATGGTAAATCCCCATCAACTAATTGAAATCCTAGCAACTAGTTAAATAGTTTTCCCATATGACTTATGGAGTACTTTGTGTACTCAAACTTACTTTTTTTTACCACAAAGCGTAACAAAGGAATGAAGAACATTGGAGAACGTGTTAAAGTTATGACCACACTTAAACCTTTCTGTGGAAGCTCTTTAGTTCTTCTAATTATAAGTTAAAGTTTTGGGCTTAATTGCCTACTCAGCTGTTCCAAAATAGCCGTTAGATCATAATTTAATTAAATTAATATTTTTTAAATACTCATGAGCGGGTTCGATGTTATTTCAGTCTGCAACTGAAATCCTAAGCGGTTGTGGAAATGAGGACGACCATATTTGAAAAAAAAAAAAAAAATAGGGTCATTTCAGACGCGCTCACTTGACCTGCAAGGCTTGTCCTCCCCAGCACATGGCATCTAAGGCTGGAGAACGTGATACCAATTACGACGTGTGCAGTGAGGAATTACGAGTTGAACCTTTGTTGATTGGGTGACGACAGCGGTGGGGATATAAGCACGGGTGATGAGTTATTCCGTTACGGCTTGTTTGAATAGAGAAGAATTAAAACTAATTCATTCAGTGAAAAAAAATTTAGTTCAAATTTCAAGTCAATCTGAACGAATTAAGTCGGATCATAAATTCATAATAATGTATGCAAACAAACCCTTAATGTTGAAGCATCCCGGAGACATTGCTATACAGACCGGCTTCGCGGATTGGAATGACTCGTGGCCCGCCGAGATTGTGTCATGGAAAATTGCAGAGTACTAATTGAGACGATAGAATATGCATCCTCTGGAGATCGAATCCCACACGATTCCACACAAATCGATCATGAACCATGCCGGTCACTAATCAGCTTTAATTGCTCGGGAGCCCCTTGCGCCTGGAGAGGAAAACAGAAAGGCCTGACGGCCGACGCCGCTGAGATTCATTTTGCGGCTTAGGGGGGAAGAAAGGCTTTGAGATGCTTTGAGATTAGTGTGAAACAGATGGCATATTCTCACAAGGGTCTTAACTTGATGAGGAAATAGATCAGGTCCCATGGGGTTTTTTCCTCCACACACGTACCTTGAGATGAGCAGAAGACTCGACCGACGACTCCTTCCGCAGGCCGACGACCACCAAGTTTGGCTATGGCGATCGATAAGTACACCTGTTTCCGCTGCTATCTGCCTATCTTGATATTGGTCGCTGACCATGTAGATCAATTAGCTTACACGTTAATCATTCACATGATGGGAACTGAAAAGTCTGGAATTTCGTCCACCAACTATTGGGTGAAACTTAATTAACAAAAAAATATTCTACATTTTTCCTACAATGTTTGGAATCGAGGGAAAAGTTTATGAGAAAGACCAAAACGACATGTATTTGGGAACAAAGATAATTTTGCTAAAGCATGCAAATTAGACTGGAGATGTTATATGTAGCTAGGGTGGGTGCACGATAAAGACATGAACAAGAAGAATATCATCCACGCATCGATCTTTTGGGTGCAGATGGGATTGGTGATGTTGGAGGCTGCTCCTCCTCATAGGAAGAAAATGCGATGGGATGGGGAGGCCGTAACTCCTCATACCTGCATTCATGGGCAGTAAAGATTAGTTAGTAGATTATATAGTATTAAATTATACACAAACAAATAAATACACAAGGTGAGACTAATTAATCGAGCACATATTGTTTAATTAAAAGCTAGCTTCGACCGCGTATGACATGGTTGATCTTGGAAGAACTTTATAATGCCTTAAAAAGCTCTAAAAATGGCTGAAAAACTTTTTAAGATGTTTAAGAAACCATCGCAAATATTTAGTAAGAGCAAAGTTAATTGTGGTGATTTATAAAAACTGCCCCAAAAGAGACAAATTAACCTGAAGAAACAAAAACACCCTCTAAAGCATCTCAGGTGCTTTTGGAAACACCTTCAAATATTACATAAGGCTTCTTTCAAAATGCCTTCAAGGCTTCAACTTTTACTGAAACTCGCAAATCTAGTGGTGTTTTGCAGAAACTACCTCGAAAATATATTCTTTTTCAGAGACATTTTCACCACAATACGGCTGTCGTGTAGGGGTATAAAAATTTTCAACCACAGTGCACATATGATCATATTTATGAAATTCCTTTAGCAAGCGTGCATATGCCAACATGCCCTATATCCATGATTGTTTAGAGATTTTTGGAGCCATGTTCATGTGCAAACCAGAGTATGTGCAGAAAATCCACGTTGTATTATTTGTTACTGTTACTTGCAAGAATAGTAGGAACACTGCACTGCAGTTGGTAATCGTAGGCAAATGTTTTTTCTCCAGTTCCCATTGTTAATTTATACTAATATTACTATCTGCAACAAAATGGAGAAAGAAACGTATTGTTTAATACCAAATTCATTTCATCTTGCCCTGAAACATGAGTGAAACAAAAGATAAAAATGAAGAGAGTCAAAGTGCTAGATTTGCGAGTCAAGACATAGCAGCAAATAATACCAATAAGTAGCAGGACATTAAAATGAAGAGAGTCAGAGACAAAAGACAAACAATTCATACACCATGCAACAAGGAACAAATAATACCAATAAGTAGCAGGACATAGCAGCAAAAGTCAAAGTGCACAAAGTTACCTTGTAAAGTTAATCCAAGAGCAAAGTTGTCACAGAGAAGCTAGGATCTCTCTCATTTCATTCACAGATGTCACAGTTTCATTGGGATATATTTTGGAAATCAATTTGAGGAAAGTTGCATATTTATCGAGAAACTCCTTCTGCAAGAACCAACACATTACCCAAGAAAGAATTAGCAAGATACTTCCCTTAGTTTAATTGAACTAATGAATCAGGATTTTCCAAACTCTAATCATGCTTTACTTCGCATGTGGTTCTTTTACAGGTTAAACTTGACTAATTGGCGCCTTACATTCATTCTCACTCCATCACAACCAAGGTCGTTTTTGTGCATGGACTGTCCTCTCGGATTACGACGGTTTATGGTAATAGAGGATAGTCACAAGATGGATTTCCTTCTGGAACTCAGCGACATTTGAGGCACAATATCAGGACCTTGGATGTTACTTGGCGAGTTGGCGACTTCAACCTTATCCTTCAAGCAGAAGATAAAAACAATGGCCGTCTCAACAGACAGATGATGGGCTATTTTCGGCGGTTTGTGGACGATTGCGAACTCAAGGAAGTGTATCTCAATGGCCGGACGTTCACATGGTCGAATGCTAGGGAACATCCCACGGTAGAACGCATAGACCAGGTCCTCATCTCCACAGACTGGGAATTGATCTTCCCAGAATGTTTCCTGCGCGCTCTTCCTTTTACGGCTTCGGACCACTGCTCGTTGTTACTTTCTACAGCGTTCGATTTTGGCGCAAAAAAAAAAAACTTTCGCTTTGAATCGTTCTAGACCAAACTTGAGGACTTTCAGGACACGGTGCGCAACGCATGGGTGACCTCGCCATCCATTGTGGATCCAATTCGCAGGCTTGACTCGCTCCTTAAGTCCACCGGTCGCGCTTTGAAAAGCTGGAGCCAAGTCCAGATCGGAAACGTTCGGCAACAAATCGGTATAGCCAAACATCTGATTGGCTTGTTCGACGTGGCTGAAGAGAGGAGACTGCTCTCACCGCCACCGGTCGAAAGATGGTTTACGAACGAGCTGAAGAAAAGTTGTTTGCCTTTGCTCGTTAGAACACACGATGGGCAGCCAACGGTTACAGATACACTGGTTGCGTGAGGGAGATGCCAATACACACTATTTTCATCTTCACGCCAATCACCGTCGCCGCTGTTCCTTCATTACACAACTCAAGGTTGATGATTCGTGGATTCATTCCAGGGAGAAATTGCCAAGGCTTTCGTGGCATTTTTTGAGAACCTCATTGGCAAACCGGACACGAGATCATACTATCTGGATTTTGATGTCCTCAATGTGCCAGTGCATGATCTTTCTTCACTGGACAGTTTTTTCACTGAGCATCAAGTGTGGGAGGCCATTAGGAGTCTTCCGGCAGAGAAGGTGCCAGGGCCAGACAGTTTCATAGCTCTCTTCTACCAAAAATGCTGGGATGTCATCAAAGAAGACGTCATGGCTGCAATTCTTAAGATAGGGAGTACGGCCGGCAACAACCTACATCTTGTAAAACAGGCCTTCATCACTCTGTTGCCAAAGAAACCGGGGCCCCATTGTTGTATCCGATTCAACAATTGATACATATTTGTTCTCCTCTTCTAAAAAATAGAACTTCTGGGCTTTGGTTTGGTGAGTCGTCCGAGATCATGTTTACATACCTATGAACTTACCCTCTTCAAGTATATCGGATACTAATAAGAATTTTTTATTGTGTCAACTCTCTCTTCACGTATTTTATTATATGTATTTTTTTATATAAAAGAAGAAAAAACCTCTACTTTGTGCAAGTGATAAGAGAGAATATGAAAGATTTTCTTATTTTTCTTGATTTTCTCAAGATTTTGAACTCTCAAGATTTTGAACCAGTCGGCCTTCATCGCTGCACGCTCAATTCAAGATAATTTCTTCCGCGTAAGACATTCGACTCGTTTGCTGCATCGACAAAAGAAGTTGGCATTCCTATTGAAGCTCAACGTCACGCAAGTGTTCGACTCGGTTTCCTGGCTGTTCCTCCTCGAGATCCTCAGGCGTAAGGGCTTCGGGCCGAAGTGGTGTGTGTGGCTTTGCATCATGCTTTCTGTTATAAATATTGTGTATATGTATTCAGAGGCCCAATGGGCAATATATATAGTGTGTACAAGGGGTGTATGCCATATACAGATAAGGCAATACAAAGACAGATAAGGAAATACAAAAGGATTCCTATCTCTAACACCCCCCCCCCAATGCAAGGTGTATGCAATAGCATTGCATTTGGAAAAGGTTGATACTAAAATATGAAAAATTCAAAATCCAAGTCTTGATAATGTCGTCGTAGCATGCAGCTCTTAAAAATATGTCAAGTATCAAAAAATCTCCTTCCATCCAGGGTCGTGCAACAGCCCATAAAGCACAAAGTGCAGGGGCTGAGAGTAGAGGCAAGCGGGAGCAAAGTCGACCGCGGCAACACAACGAAGAAGATCATGACACCGACAAAAAATAGAGAAAACTATCAAATCAAATCGAATAGGAATAGTTAGAAGCATGGCAGCGCAGATCGAAGCCCAAAACGACAGCGGTGTGAAAGAAGCGCAGCAGCCTTAGAAGCTTGGGGCGGTGGCTAAGAAAGCTGCGGCATCATAATGACTTCTACGATCTGCACACGGCTCAGAAAGAAGGCGGGAGCGGCAGCTGCTGCAATGTATAAGGCAATTCCTATACTTCTATGACTAACAATAAATTTATGGACTCGTATGACTTAGACGAATTCAAAGATAAAATGATACGGATTTGGTTGGACACAACGGAAGAAAAAGACTCAAAGAAAAGATAACTAGCAGCATCACCATCTCGACCGACAGGCAGCGACATGGGCCAGGCCTAGGACGTCACTATGGGTGCCCGATTCCCACGAGATGACTTGCATGTGCTCCCGTGAGCTCGAATGTGTTGCTATCCTGTCCTCCAAACCAGAAAACCACATCTCCTCCTCCCCAAACATCGATGCCTTCCCGAGCCCACACCATCCGATGACGGGGAGAGCGATGACTCCTCCGTCTCCTCCGCTTCATCTGCCCCCAGCTGCAGCCACCGGAGGTGCAATCGAGAGGCCTTGCCCACGTCCCGTTCCTCCTGCCTGTTGCGGTGTCGGGAGATGAGAAAGGGCGGCGATGGGAGAGCGAGCACAGGCGGATTGAGGCCATGGGGCCCGAGCTCAGTGTGGATCCGGAGGCGGCGGCTCAGCGGCCGTGGGATCTGGAGCAAGCGGCGCGGGGAGGAGCTGAGCTTGAGGCGGCTCGGGCCGAGTGCGACGACGCCGTCGTCTGTAACGGCGCGGAGGGAGCGGAGCTTGAGGCGGCACAAGCCCGAGCCGAGACGGTCACCGGCACACCGTTCCTGGACAACAACGGGTTCTCGGCCATCTCTCTACTCCTTCCTCCGCATCGCCGATCAAACAAAGACGACTCACAAAGCAGCGAACTGGTTGGCGAACTGGAGGGCTCGCCGGATGGATCTGGATCAGCTGGTGTTCCAGGCGTGCACAGCGGGGACGCCAAGAAAAATCTACAACAGAAGAAGGCCACCCCCGGGAGCGAAGATCGGTCCTCCCGGGGGCAGCGGCAGCCGAGGTAAGTAGAGGCTAGCGGCGGCTGCGCTACAGTAGCCCTAACCCTAACCTTTGCTCTGATACCATGTTATGAATATTGTGTATATGTATTCAGACACCCAATGGGCAATATATATAGTGTGTATAAGGGGTGTATGTCATATACAGATAAGGCAATACAAAGACATATAAGAAAATACAAAAGGATTCCTATCTCTAACATATCTCTAACAGCTTTCAACCGCCTCCACCAGGATTTTGCTAAACAGCCAACTAGGTCACCCCATCTGGCACGGTCACGGATTACATCAAGGAGATCCATTGTCGCCGATGCTCTGTCTTAGTCATGGACGTTCTCAATAGCCTGCTCTCGTTGGCCGAAACTTCCTCACCGCTCCAGCCGCTTGGAGGATCTAGAAGTGTGCCTCACCGGCTTTCACTTTATGCAGACAACGCGGGCCGTCTTCCTCTCCTCGGTCCCTTAAGATTTGCTGACAATCCGCACCGTCATTCAGGTTTTCGGCGAAGCCAACTAGACCAAGAGTTCATTCGCGCCTATCTGTTGCTCAGATCAACACATTGCACTTATTGCCAATGAGCTCCACTATACCATGTCTGCCTTCCCATGCAAATATCTGGGGTTGCCTCTCTTTGCGGAAGCCTACCAAGACCGATTTTCAACCGCTGCTAGACAAGGTTCACAATCAGTTGCAACGTTGGCTGTCCGGAATGCTATCACAAGGAGGTCGCCTTATCCTAGTGAAGACGGTCCTCACAGCACTCCCCATCTACTCCTTCATGGCGCTAGCCCCCCCCCCCCCCTCCCAACCCAGTGGGTGATCGCAAAAATTGACAAACGTCGTCGGGCATTCTTGTGGAAAGGAACCCAATCAGTGGCTGGAGGACATTGTCTGGTTGCATGGCCAACGATCTGTCATCCAACTCGTTCGGGGGGTCTAGGGTTGCTTAACCTCTAAGTCCTTAGTCACGCATTGCACATCAGATGGCTTTGGCTGCAGCAGACTTGGCCGAAGAGGCCATGGTAGGGCCTCGCGTCGCAGGCTAGCTTCATAGAGCACGCCATGTTCCAAGCCACGCTAGAAGTTTAGGTCGAAAACGGGGAACGAGCTTTGTTCTGGACGGACCGCTGGCTCAACGGACGAAGCATCTCGGTCGTCACACCACGTTTGATCACGCTAGAAGTTTAGCTCGAAAACAGTTTAGCTCGAAAACGGGGAACGAGCTTTGTTCTGGACGGACCGCTGGCTCAACGGACGAAGCATCTCGGCCGTCACACCACGTTTGATCACTGCGATCTCGGAGACAATCCGGACCAAAAGAATGGTCACACAAGCTATAATTAACGGCAGATGGATCTTGGACTCTCAGGCCCCCTCGACACTCTCCTCCTCATGGAGTATCTACGCCTGTAGGAGTTATTGCAGTCGTTCCGTTTATCACAGATGCGGCAAGACTCCATCAGTTGGCGTTGGGACCCCTTGGGCCAGTTCACGTCCCGCTCGGCTTACCAAGCTTTCTTCATTGGTTCCCAATCCTTCGCGTGTGCCACGGCCATTTGGAAAGCTTGGGCACCCCTCAAATGCAAGTGTTTCCTTTGGTTAGCAATTCGTCGGCGCTGCTGGACGGCAGATCAACTCGAGCGACGTGGACTGCCAAACCAAGGAACCTGCGTTTTTTGTTGCTCCGCCCCCGAAACGATAGACCATCTCTTCTTAGGATGTGCGATCACATCTCAAGTTTGGGCACGCTTCCTTCCTCGTAGGGCTGCGTCAAGGTATTCTGTTGGCCATTCGTCGTTGGAGAACCATTGGCTAGCCGCCGTCATGCCACTACGAGGAGCCATCGACGTATTTCTCGACTCTTTCATTATCCTCGCTTCTTGGTTGCTTTGGAAGGAGAGGAACGAGTGTTTAATCAGGTTTTAGCTTCGGTTGACCAGATTCTATCCAGGGCTTGTGAGGAGTATCACCAATAGCACATGGCGATTTCGCCGACTAGAGGCGCTGGCACCCGGAGTAGTCTCCTTAACCTCTCATTAGCCTCTCACTTGGTTTCGGTTGAGCCTTGCCCGTTCTGCAAGAGCTATGAGTTCAGTTCCAGTCTTTAGTTTTTGTTTTTTGTTTTAGCTCTTCGTTCCTTTTCGTTTTTTCACTTTTCTTGTTGTATTCGTACTTCTTGTTGTTGTTTGTTATCTCATCTTAATGGAATGACTCGCAATCCTTTTGGGCGACGAAAAAAAAAACTGACTAAGAGTAGCAGTGATCAAATGCACCAATTCACACAAAGCTAATGTGTATCAATATAGAACTGGCATTTGTAGCATCAGTACTTGCAGTCTTTTAATGAAGCAATCTATCCTAAGGAACCCAGCTCACAGCTCTACTTCTCATTTTAAAAAAACCAATGGAGGAAAGTTTCCCAACATGAATTTCACCAACTTTGCATCGGTGACAGAGTACAAACAGCTCCCCTATTCATTTCATTATCTCAAACTTAAGAAGATAAAATACCTTGCATTTTTCCCATAGAGAAGGAAGTAATTCTTCGGCGGTTATATTCTTCTGTAGTTTTCTGTACATTGCATTGATTGTCTTGTCAAGCTGTCGTCCAAAACAATCAAGAATATGGAAAGAAAAAGGATTTGAGTCTACAGTTCATGAAATTCATAAGAAAGGGAAAAAGTTATTCTACTCTTTACTTACACCAGTTAAGCTGGACTTCAACATCTTGCGAAATTCTACCTTTGACATCCCAACTTGGAATGGTATCTGTACAATCATGTAAATAGCAGGATCCATTAAAAAAAATGCTTACTGTACACTAATATTAACAACCAAAAAAATCACTGGGCACCAATCCTTGAATATGTAAATTTTGTACACATGAAAGAGCTATGTGAAAGGAATGGCACTAATCTGAACACATATTATAGCTTAGGAAAATTGGCTGCAGGGCACTCTAAATTTGTGAAGAACACTACAACTTCATGGTTCAGCTCGAGGACAATGGAAAATGGTGGCCAATTGCCAAAACACATTGGGTCCATTATAATAATATTATGTTATCGAGCAGGAGAGAGAATGCATGTGAAAAGTCTGTTTTGTCCTTGTGTCTTGGATACCCGTTTGGTCGAGCACGGGAAGACACAGTTGAGGAGACGACGCGGTAAGCGGCACAGATCATTCTTTCTTTTTAATCCCCAGCACCCACCGTTTCTCCATGGTAAGTAGCTGTCGGGTTCCCACTGCATCTAACATCCACCTCACCGCCATAACTACACCACTGCCTCACGAGAGCCCTGTCGCCGTCGCTCCATCTTGTCAGTAAGCCGCTGCGGCCGAAATCCCAAATCCTCCACGAACACTCGAATTCGCCGTATCAACTTCATCTTAACCTAAACTGCCTGCCAATTCACCACCTCCACATCTCGCTGAACAATCCCCAACCATTTCATTCATTCCCGCACTGCAGGATTTGCACCAATGAAGTGACCCAAGCAATGCCTTTGGCCACTATCGTTGCCAACTCGTTGTGATAGATCTCTACCCAATCAAATGCAATCAACAGCTTCCCTACATGTTGGAGATGCTCAAGTACCACTTCTTCGACCCTAGATGACCCTAGACATCGCTGGAGAACAATTACCACCACAGTCGTGTCCTCCATTTCTGGTCACCATAGTGACGTATGTGCTTGGCGAGCACCAACCTCGCTGCTCTAAAGCCTGAGTTGATGTAGAAGAAGGCCCTAATAAGTAATGCGGTTGGAGCATGGTGTAATCTAATGGGTTCAATCATATTTAGATGGGTTCAAGGGCACCACAAATGATTTAGGAATGTTTCCCTCTCCAAATCAGCTGGGTCAAGTGTGTTTTGGCAAATAGCCAACATTTTGTAGTATCCTTGAGTTGAACCACGGATTTGCAGTGTCCCATGGCCAATGCCACAAATTTAGAGTGTTCTACATCCAATTTTGCCTTTAGCTTGGTACGTGGATCTAGAACAATGAGTTCATTACAAAAAGCATCAAGAATATTTAGGTGTTGCTATTTTCATCAAAACACAGATAACTTAAATTTAGTAAAATGCACTGTAGGTCCCTAAACTTTTCCCGAAGGGTTATGTAGGTCCTTGAACTTACGAATTGCACATCTAGGTTCCTAATCTTGTTTAAGTGGTTAACTACATCTTCCAAGCACGCCACGCGGTCCTATGTGGCAAGCTGTTGTAACGTCTCGTTTGTCCAGAGTTTTGAAAAGTTTTCAAAATGAAAATAACTATTTGGTTTTGTCAAATTGCTCCAGCTTAACTTGAAGATTTTGGAAATTTGGAGATTTAACTTGAATTAATCGAACTTCAATTAACTCTATTTGGTTGATCTTGGGTAGTTGTTGTTCTCTAGCTTTTAGGTCCTTTTTCTCCATTTGCCCCGTGTGTCCCTCGGCTCAGCTTTTTGCTCCTCCAAACCTTTCTTCTGTTTGGACACCTCCTTGTGTCTAGACCTTCCTTTGATTTGGACATCTCCTGGTGTCTAGACCTCCCCTGTGTTTGGACCTCCCTATAGGTTTGTTCCAAGCTCAGGTTTGTGTTACAAACATCCTTGGTCTTCAGAATTCAAGTTCAGGTTGAGTTCCTTCTTTCTGGACCTCCCTTTCATCTAATCTTCTTTTCCTCGTCCCCCTTTTGACCTCTTCAGGTTCATCTTGACCGTCAGGACCTCCCCTTGTTAGGTCTTGACCGTCAGGACCTCCCCTCATTAGATCTTGACCGTCAGGACCTCCCCTTTGGTTCAGACCTCCTCGTCCTCCTTTGGACCTCACCGCCTGTCAACCCTTTTCCTCTCTCCTCGGCTGAGCGTGCCCTATCCGAGCCATCCGATCTTGATCAGACGGCCCTGCTTTGCTGTGTGTTTTCCCCTTGTCCCCAGGACCTCCTCCTGGTTGTTTTTCAAGGACCACCTTCTTGGTCTTTGCTAGTCTTTTTGTAGAGACCACCCTCTTGGTCCAGATCATTCCTTGTGGTCAGGACCTCCCCTTTTGGTTGCGACCTCCTTTTGATCCTTTTTCAAGGACCACCCACTGGGTCACTTTGCACAGACCTCCCCTTTTGACTCGCGACCTTCCCTTTTTGGGTTTAAACCACCCCTTTGGTTTAGACTTTCCCTGTGGTCACGACCTCCTCTAGGTCGCGACCTCCTTTTTGTCAGGACCTCTTTGCCCTCAGGATCTCCTGGTCTTTTTGCAAAGACCACCCTTTTAGTCTTTCCTGGTCTTTTTGCAAAGACCACTCTTTTGGTTGCACCTCCCGACCCGTTGGATCTCCTCCCAACGAGTTGAGCCCTTTCTGAGAACCCGTTTCTTGTTATTGAATTCTAGTTCTTTGCTAGCTGCTCCGAGTTTGGTTTTATATGGAGTTGTTTAAGCCCTGGTGTTGTCTCTTCCCTTCTTAACTTGTCTCGTGTTCCCCTCGGCTCTGCTCTTTATACTTTAGACCTCCTTTGAGGTTTAGATCTCTCTGTTAGAATAGGACTCTATCTGTATATGGCAACCCCCTGTTGTACTCCCTATATATATTGCCCATTGGGCTCCTTGAATAGATGAACACATTATTTGTAACATGGTATCAGAGCAAGGTTTCTAACCTAACTCTCCTTCCGCTTCGTCGCGCCACGCCGCCGTGTTCGGCCGTCCGACGCAAGCATCACCGCCGATCCGAGGCCTTCCCGCCGCCGGATCCATCGCGCCGCCACTGGATCTGCAGCGGCCACCCCAAGCCCGTTGTCATCGCCTGTTGCTGGAGGACGCGAGGCCGCCGCCGCTTGATCGGGACCCGACGCGAGGCCGCCGCCGCTTGATCGGGACCCGACGTGAGGCCGCCGCCGCTTGATCGGGATCCGACGCGAGGCCGCCGCCGCCTGCCGCTTGATCGGGATCCGACGCGAGGCCGCCGCCGCCGTCTGCCGCCGACGCCGCCGCCGGGACCGGACGCAAGGCCGCTTCGACGCCGCTGCCGGGACCGACGCAAAGCCGCCTCTCTGCTACTGTCGCCGACGCGAGGCCGCCTTCCTTGTTGGTCGCCGCCGCTGTTGGTCGCCGCCGCCGCCGCTGCCGCTTCTTTGGTGTGCGCGCGCCGCCGCTAGTTATCGCTGCCGCAAGTGAAGGAAAACCTAGCCCTTTGTTTCTCGTCGTCGCCGTGAGGCCTTACAGGCCGGTTCCTTCGTGAGCCGTAAAAAAAAAAAAAAAAAAAAAAGAGAGAAAAAAGAGAAAAAAAACGCCGATCTAACCGCCACGTCCGCCCAGCTTTGTTAGACTTTGTTGCCTTGGTCGCCACGCCGCCCGCCTGTCGCCACCGATGGCTTGCTCCATCCGCCGCGATCCCATTCTGGAACAAAGCTTCATGGAACGAACTCTGTGGTTGTAAGTCGGGCAGCACTCTGACTTCCTTATCATTCTAGTGAGTCCTTGTCTTCTCGCCCTTTGACTTAGTTCATTGGATGTATGGGGACTGCGCTATTATCTCTAAAGCGGGCATAAACTTTATGTGATCTTCATTGATGATTATTCCGCTTTACATGGATTTTCCCTATGTCTAATCGTGGTCGATTTCTTACGATCTATCGTAGCTTTGCAACGATGGTTCGCATCGCTTGATTCTCCTATCCGCACTTTTATTGTGATTCGCGGCGAGTACTATTCTAGCGCTTTTAGACGCTTTCTTTACGGCGGGGCACTTTACCGCCTTCTTGTCCCGGTGCCCATGCTCGAATGGGGTTGCCGAGCGCAAACATAAATCATCCGATTGAGATCGCTCGCACTCTTCTTTCGCCTCTCACGCTCCACCACGTTCTGGTCGAGGTCGTTTCTACACGCATATCTCATCAATATGCACCTTCCACCGCTCTTAAGGGTGTCGATCCTATAGAGCGCCTCTACTCGAGCCCCCAAAGACACTCACCTTCGTGTTTTTGGTTGTACTTGTTTTGTTCTGCTGCCTCGTGAGCGCACTAAACCGTCACCGATCGGTTGAGTGTGTGTTTCTTGGTTATAGTTCGAGCATAAGGGTTATCGCGCAGGATCCTTCGCTCAACGGATCGTGGTTTCACGAGATGTTGTCTTTGACGAATCTCGACCTTTCTTCTATCGAGATTCGGCTACTCCTGTTTCCACCGTTGAGTCGATTTCGTGGTTGTCTCTTAATGACTCTTCACCCATTTCTCCACTATCACGCTCTTCCCCGGTCTGTCCCGGTGGTTCCTTCAGCACCTCGCCGCCCCAGTATTTTGTCTCTGCAAAGACCGCATCTTGTTCCTACCCCACCACGTCTCGTTTCTCGGTATTCACTACTCCGCACGCCCTGTCCTTACCGCCTCTCTCCGGTATCTTGCCGACACCCACATCTCGATCCTCCCGATTGCTCCTCGTTACGCCCCGTGACCGGACATCCTTCGCCCTCCTAATCGTTTTGGATTTGCTCCGATTGCTCATGCTCTCTCTGTCATCGAGCCTAGTTCTTATCGTGAGGTCGCCTCATTCCGAGTGGCGGCTCGCTATGGCGAAGGAGCTTGATGCTCTTCGACGACGGAGACTTGGGATATTGTACCGACACTGTGCATGCTCGTCCGATCACGCAAGTGGGTGTACAAGATTAAGACTCTGGATCGATGGTACTATCGAGCGCTACAAGGCTCGCCTTGTGGCTCGCGGCTTTCAAAGCAGAGTACGGCCGTGACTACGACGAGACTTTTGCCCCGCGCCCATATGACCACCGCTCGCACTCTTGTTGCGGTTGCTTCGTCGCGGTGGTCTATCTCTCGCCTTGATGTTAAGAATGTTTTTCTTAATGGTGTTTTGCATGAGGAGGTTTACATGCACCACCACCGGGTATTCGCTTCTCGATGGGCATGTCCGCTGCCTTCGTCGTGTTCTTTATGGCCTCAAACAGCTCCTCGTGCTCTGGTTTTGCGCTTTCACCTCGTTGATTCTCTTTGTCGGTTTCATCGTTAGTTCCCACGATCCTGCTCTTTTGTCCATACCTCATCTAGGGTAGGACACCGCTTCTTCAGATGTTGATGACATGCTCATCATGGTGATGATTCCTCCTTCATCACATATGTGAAGCAAAGACTCGATGAGCAATTTTGATGGTGATCTTGGTTCTCTTACATATTTCCTTGGGATTGAGGTCTCTTCCATGCCCGAGGGCTACTACCTCTCCCGCAGCAGGTATGTCCAGATCTTCTTGACCGTCCGGTCTGACCGACACTGCACCGCCGAGACTCCCATGGAGCTATCCTCGGCCAGATCAGCGATGGCGATCCTCTTGAGGATCCTACTGATATCGTCATCTTGTTGGGAGTTTGGTGTACCTTGTGAGCACTCGTCCCGATATTGCTTATGCTGTTCATATCCTGAGTCAGTTCATGGCTCGTCCTACCCATCTTCACTACAGTCACCTTCTTCGTGTTCTTCGCTACTTGCGCGGGACCATCTCTCGTCGTTTGTTTTTCCTAGCTCCACCTCACTACGCCTTCAAAGCGTACTCGATGCGACACGGGCTAGTGATCCTTCCGATCGTCGTTCTCTTTCTCGCATCATGTTTTTCTTGGCTCCTCCCGATTGCCCGAAGACTAAGAAGCGATCGCAGCTTCCGCTCGAGTCAGAGGCCGAGTTGAGAGCTATGGCAGCGATGGATGCAGAGGTTACTTGGTTGAGGTGGTTACTTGCAGATTTTGGAGTGTCTGTAATGGGACCTACGACTCTTTTGTCCGACAGTACAGGTGCTATCAGTATTGCTCGGGACCCAGTGAAACATGAGCTCACCAAGCACATTGGTGTGGATGCTTCATACACTCGCTCACAGGTGCAGGAGGGAGTACTTGCTTTACAGTTTGTGCCATCCGAGTTACAGGTTGCTGACTTCTTCACGAAGCCACAGACTAGGGCACAACATTTGTATTTTCTCTCCAAACTCAGTGTGTGTGATCCACCATGAGTTTGAGGGGGGGTGTTAGAATAGGACTCTATCTGTATATGGCAACCCCCTGTTGTACTCCCTATATATATTGCCCATTGGGCTCCTTGAATAGATGAACACATTATTTGTAACACTCTCAGGTTTAAATCTTCTTTGTGGTTTAGACCTCCTTCGAGGTTTAGATCTCTTTGTGCTTTAGACCTCTTTCGAGGTTTAGACCTCTTTGTGCTTTAGACCTCCCTTGGGGTTTAGACCTCTCTGTTGGTCTAGACCTCCTCTTTGAGTTTAGACCTCTCTGTTGATCTAGACTTCCTCTTTGAGTTTAGACCTCTCTGTTGGTCTAGACCTCCTCTTTGAGTTTAGACCTCTCTGCTGGTCTAGACCTCCCCGTGTTGGTTTAGACCTTTCTCTGTTAGTCTAGACCTCCCTTGTGGTTTAAACTCTCCTTTGGGATTAGATCTCCCCGTTGATCACAACCTCCTCATGGTTCACGACTTTCCCTTTTGTCAGGACCTCTTTGTCCACAGAACCTCCGCGTGGTCTTTTTGCAAAGACCACCTTTGCGGTCAAGACTGCCCCTTGTGGTCAAGACCTTTGGTCTTTTTGCAAAGACCATCTTTGCGGTCAGGACCACCCTTGTGGTCACGACCTCTGGTCTTTTTGCAAAGACCACCTTAGTGGACAAGACCACCCCTTGTCGGTCACGACTACCCCATTGGTCACGACCACCTCTTTGACTGGTCTGTTCATCCAAGTTTGACTGGCCCCACTTGTCAGTCCTGACCGTACCTTGCTCACCTTTTTCTACCCCTTGTCACATCCGTGCAATTGCAAAAGTCTGTGCACATTAAATGCTGTCACCTCCACCTTAACTTTCCCCTCTCTTGTCTCCTCCTTTACCTGCTCTAGTCCTTTTTCGCACTGCTAGCAGCAGCATCGCTATCTTGAACCTGGTCACTCCCTTTTGGTGGTGTTCCTTTCTCCTTCCCCTATAATAGAGCACCACAGGGCACCCACTTCTTCTTTGTTCTTCACCCAAACCTCTCCTTCAGTCCTTCTCGGTTCTGGTGAGCTTTTCCAAGCTCCCCTGGTTCGGACGTCCGCGGGTTTGAACCTCCCTCTCGCTGGATCTCCCTCTCGGACCTCCCTCTCAGAGGACCTTTTCTCCTTTGGTTTTAATTTAAGTTCTTTCGGTTTTCTTGGAGTTGCTTTATTTATTTGGTTTCTTTGCGAACGTGTAGATCCCAGTTGTTGTTGAGAAATTCGTGGACCCAGCTACCTCGACCGAAGCGCTGTTCATCAACAGAGGCAAGTCGTGGACCTTTGATCATCTTGAACCCATTTTACAAAAGTATCTTGTTTCGATATAACCTACATGGCTATTTGTATAAAATAGTTTGGGAGTAGTTACTCACCCACTTGCCAGTAAGACTCCTTGATTATTTGAGAAAAATGCATGTTGACATGCTTCCCCTTGGACAATATAGAATAGGTAATTTTAGTTGGTCTTGTTTGATACTACCAACATGGAACCGTATTTATGCTTAGCCCGCTTTAGAAGTTACCGGTCTTGAGAATCATGATTCGTCATTAATAAATTTGACTAGATGAGCTATGGAATTGTGGCAACGCCACTGCTTCTAAAATTTGTTGTGCCAGGACTTGGTAGTCCTTTGGCTGGGCTGAACCCCAAAACTGCTTTATGCTCGGGTGAGTGATCGTGCAGTAAAAGGGATGCTATACGCACATTGGGATGAGGTTGTCTCGCCTGAGCAGCAACTAAAGACTTAACTTTGTGTTCTGTTAATCTGGGTCTTACCGTGCAACCACAAGACCATTTTATGAAGGTGGTCTGGGCCAAATAATTAGCGATGAGATGGTTCAGTTCTGTTGTGGTGGAAGTGTATGCTGATTCACACTTGGCGCAAGAGGGGGCACGAATCTGGCGGGTGATTTGCCTGTTAGAAGCGAAACCTTAGCAAGCAGAACTGAGCCGGATCAAAGCTTTGTAAAGGCCTTGTCACGCTCTCTAGACTGCTCATCTTCGGAAATGTGGGTAAATTGTACACCTCTGCAGAGTGTAAAAATCTATTCGAATAGCCAAGTCCTTGGTTATAGACATTGCCTGGTGAAATAGCGCAAGGGGTAGACTTTCTTTAAAAAAAAAGGGTGACGCCTACGAGAGGTCATGGCTATCTCTCGAAGAGACCTTGGCCGACTCCCGAGAGGTTGTGACTGGCTCGTGGATGGTTGTGGGCGCTGTCTTTGATGTCCTGGTCGTTGGTGCGACCTGGTCGTGGGAGAGATCCTGGATGTTGGTGCGGCCTGGGCTGTTTGGGGGTGGACTTGGGAGTGAGTTGGTGCTCACGACCTCTTTTCAAATAAATGTACTTAAGTATTACTCTTTTAACTTAAACTTTGCAATCTATTTATGTTATTCACTGTCAATATTGTTTTCTGCAAACTAACCCTACAACTCTCATTTGTTAAGCCAACGCATGAATATTATTTGCATACATGCTTTCTCACAGCTTGCTGAGTACATTCAAATTACTCATGGCTTGTGCCCTCTGTTTGATCAGCAGAAGAAGGAGCTCTTTGAAGGTCGTGCGTGCTAGGGGACGTCCTCCACTCGATAGCCTGTGGGCTTGTCGGTTGGCTCTACGCGTGTTAGTTTTGGTTTTTTTTATTTCCGCTGCAAGTGTTCTTTTGTTGTAAGCCTGTGCGGCAAACCCCTGTAAAAAGCTTGACCGAAAGGTCCTTTGTTAATATATGTTAAGTTGTCTATTGCTTCTTCTTAGCCTGTTGCATGGATTTGATCACACCAATGTTGAGTCTGTGCGAACTAGCCAATTTGATCCTGGGACTAGCTCATTGTGCACAGAGGCTAGACCTTTGGGAGGTCTTGGAGGGCCTCCGGGTGGA
The DNA here is from genome assembly GCA_036346255.1 of Ampelocalamus luodianensis. Taxonomy (NCBI): domain Eukaryota; kingdom Viridiplantae; phylum Streptophyta; class Magnoliopsida; order Poales; family Poaceae; genus Ampelocalamus; species Ampelocalamus luodianensis. The sequence continues at coordinate 65,896 of JAYEVH010000356.1, forward strand.
CCTTCGAGTCCTCCTGGGTAGTCCTGAAGACCTCCAATTGGCTCTGGGAGACCTCCTCGAGTGCTCTTGGAGGACCTCCCAGACCTCCGGGTGGTCCTGTCAGACCTCCTAGGAGGTCCTAGGAGATCTCTCCAGGTGCTCCCGAGTCAGGTCCTTACAGCTGTCCACCGTGCAGGTCACGTGAGGGCTACAGAGCCCTGTGAAATATGCAAAGAAACTCATCTACCATCCACAGCCTCACATTATTCACCTCTCCCATAAAACCTTATCAGGTGCTTTGGACCTGTAGTGAACCATTCAAATAAGATTAGAGACCTAAATGTGCAATTCGTAAGTTTAGGGACCTACATGACCGCTCGGGATAAGTTTAGGGACCTACGGTGCACTTTACTCTTTAAATTTCATGTTACTGTTGGTTGTGACATCTAATTATGTTGCTTCACTAGCAAGAATAGATATCTGGTCAAAACATGCATGATGGTCTGAAAAAGGCTTATTTTTTTAGGTGGACAGAAAACTGAAGAAGATAGTATTAGCACTGCAATCTGATGTCACCAGACAAGAAATAGGATGGAAATTAGGATAAATCAACGACATCAAATTTCAAATTGAAGTGCAGAACCAAATGCCGTTACTTACCTCCTCAGGGCTCATGTTGTACATCAGTTCCTCAATTCTCCGAGCGAACTGGAATAATTTTTCAAAATGCTGCAAAAAACAAATATGCAAAAATTCCTTAGTATGCGATAGTATGGCAAAATTTTCTACAGGACACTGCACTTGATTGGCATTTGCGTAAACACACCGTAAAATCATCTCATTTGTAGGCATAAATTTTTGCTGCCTAAACAAACTATAGCCGAACAACAGGACTAGGTCTCCTCCCCAAGTCGAATATTGCAAAGCGAATTAATTAATAGGTTTACAAGGTTAAGCGGGCTGATTATGCAGATAAGTGGGCAGTACGTATATTAGGCCGAATATTAGGGGTAAGTGTGACATATTACAAAAACACTAGAAACTAGGCTTTACTAGGCTCTCAACCCACTTGATGTTTACTTATGAGAAAAGGGTTTACTTATTTAGTGACAAGACATTACCTATGTATGACATAGTTGGAACTTGGAACGATATATAATATATGAATAATGAACTTTACATCTTTATTGCAAATATCTGTACTGTTACTGTATTATATTGCTGATTTGCATGGTTACATTGACAATAGCTTTGTTTTCAAGCCTATATTCATAAAAATAAAAAAAAAGATACATTAGATGTATTTTTGCTACTGTATGAGTGTACATATATATAAATCTAAAATGTAAAATAAGGTAACCTCAAAACCGAATACAAGGCCAAGTACAAGGCCGGTTTCCGTATAATCACTATAAAGTGGGGTGACCGAAAGAATACCGCTTACCGATTTTTAGAACATTGACTATAAAAATCGCGCTCATTTGCTGGTGGGCACTCATGTTCATTTGCTGGTGGACATTGTGGTGCCTACTAGCAAATGAACACAACTTTATAGTGTATTTGGGCATTAACACAATTGTACAATGTGTTATGGCAAATGTCAACCAAGTGCAGTGTCTTGTAGCCAATGTTGCCTAGTATAAATGCCTCAGTGTACATTGTGCATTGCCAAAGGAAAAATGGAACCAAATGGAGTTGTAAACAACTTACAATATATATCACCAAATTGATATGGCGCGAGCAAGCTTGTTCGTAAGCTTCACTGGCTTGATGATAATATTTAGCAAGTGTTGGCACAACATTCGCTAAATCATATAGACTGCACATTAAATATATCGAGTTAATGAGTTGTAGAGACCACTAGGTATTCCTGATAGTCATGGGTAGATATCAAGCACTCTAATAAAAAGTGGCGTAAAATCTGACAAATTTCAAATGGTGAAGGAGCACCAAGGAAAAAAAAGAATAAAACCTGTGCTGGAAAGCTGCATAATTCTCCAAGAGTACAATATCAACATATTTAGGCTCAAATTGAGCAATTTTTTCCAGGGTCACAAACATAATGCTCACCTGTTTCAATCACAGCAACAAATCAAGTAAACCAGGAGCATGATAAATAATATAACTCCAACCAATACCATATTGGAGTGAGATTGAACAGAATTGTCATTGATTACCCATGTTTTGTACACAAATAAGTTTAATATTCGTTGAGAAACAGATACTCTGCATTATAGTAAGGTCTTGCAATTGAAACAGATACTCTGCATTATAGTAAGGTCTTACAATTTTTGTATATGCCTGGTCAACTAGATCTCTGGATCCATTGATATACTGCTCCATACGTGCTGCAAGTTGAGAGAACCTATATAAAAGAAAACAATGAGACTACATCAATATCAATTAGACATAAACTATGAATCACATAAATCCTCACAGGGGCTTTTTTGAGATTTTACATATATATTATGAAACAAATAACAATGGACCTGGGAATATAGGGCACAACTCCCATTTGCCGTACATTGCGCTCATACTTTTCAATCTGGTAACAGGCATCATCAACAAACTGTGCTGCCCAAGAAAATGAAACAGTAAGGAACAAATTAAACTCCCCAAAGTAGGAGCAGAACGGCTAGCTGACTAGCAGTAGAGTCAAACCCTGCTAAACAAAATGGATATTCTTGTCTCCAAGTCATCAAGCAACACATGTACATATCCTGCAACCTCTGCCTTCTGACCAGAAAGATAGCGATCTGTTATGCCATGCATTGCTATACAACTCAATGGATCTAGCTTGAATGCCCAGTCAACTAAAGCATAGAAGTCCTCCTGAAAATATACAAATAAAACATGTGAAGCCTCCATCCCTATAATGGCATAAATTTCAGCTTTCTATTTCTCAATATTTAGAATTTAACTTGTCTATTGCAAGAGGATAAGACAAGAACATCAACCTGAATACCATCAAGCAACTCCTGTAGGCATTCGCTTAGCACTCCCAACTCGGCTGAATTGTTACCTGGAAAACAAGACATAAGAACATAGTTTTACATCATGCAGAAAGCAAGAACAATTAATCGTGAGAAACACTGTTTAACTTGGGAGTTGGTAGATCATATTACTTGGTTTGACACTGCTTCCAGAAGCTTCTGAAGTGCTCAGAGAAGTACTATTTGCCTCAGCGACAGGATTATTATCTGAAGCATCCGATGGAGCAAGCGCAGCAACTTCGAAGCACATAAAATGTGCAAAGAAGGAGCTCTACATCGTAGATATGCATCAAGAAAAAAAATTGCATTGTGAATAATATTAGCATAACAGGATTTGCTGTGAAATTTTACGACAAATGCATGGACACACGAAACAACCTCATCAACAAGAAGAGGAATGAAAACAGTAATCATCTTGGAGTATGCATCTGCAGGGCTATCTGTAGTACTTGCTGGCTGATTTGCACCTGCAGGACCTTCAAATAATGGTGTGCTGCTCTTTGATGCTTTTGAACTAGCACGGAGTTCATTAGAAAATTCACGGCCTACAAAACAAACATGCACATGTTATATTCAGGTTTTGTTTTGTTGTGTGACTTAATAACGTGCTCCCAAATATGCTAAGGCTGTTTGTGCCTTTATCTTGTGCACATATCAATGCTTTTAAAATAATTCAAAGCGCCTGGCGCAACATCAAGAAAGTCATTTTTCAGTTTATCAAAATGGCACAAACAGAGTCGTATGTTTTGCATGGTCATAGCAGCTCTAGCAGACTAATATGTCAAGCGGCTTGAAATATAATCAACATAACCATTTCACTTGATAAAGTACTCACAGAACCTTACCTCTCTCCGAATTAGCAAGTTCAGAGAATGGCAGTAAGCTTTACGTAAAGGTGTCAAACAACTCTTGTCCAGGCTCTAGAAAAATATAGTATAAAGTGAGCACGAGAATATGGTGCCAAATTTCACAAGTAGCTAACCAATCATTTCCTGTTTGCAGAAGGATAATAATTTTACACCAAGACAACTTGCAAGTAACCTTGATGTGTTGTAGAAGCCGAGCGTAAGTCCTGCATTTGTACCTCATATCAGCATGGTCAGGCCTCTGCACTTGCCCTCTCTGCAAGTGTTAAGAAATATATTCACAGAAGTCCTAGTTTGATCCTAAACTTAAATTCTTTTCAATTATTGGAGTCAAATTTACCTGAGAGAAGTTGCTTTTGTCATTTAGCATAAAATCAATCAAACTTGGAAAGTAATTCCTTAAAAATTCTGAGGCCCTCCGAACAAATGTGCACTTCAGGAGTACAAATTCTGCACGTTTTTCCCTAACCTGTATGAATTTCAACAGAAAATGCACATTGGCTGAGACAAAATATTGTTTTGATAATATTAAAAAATTAAATACATTGCAGATTGCCCATAATGTATAACTCAGGAACCGTGGATTGGTTAACACTCAGCACAATTTTATGTTACTAGGATGTACCACCACAACTGGAAACTCATAGCACAAGTTAAGTAGAAAAAAAAGAAGGAACTGAATATTTGGCTTGTGAAGGAATCAAACACCAGCTCATCTTTGCTGAACAACTAGATTTAACAGATATCTCACAACAAAAAATTATAGTACGGTAGAAAAGTGCTGTCAGCTTTGTCCAAAAGGGACACAGAAGCTTCGAAACAATATTAAAATGGCCGTGCAATCTTCTTTGAGGTGACTATTATTTCTGCAACCTTCCATTTTGGAGAAGTCTGCTTGTTTGCTCCAAGTTTATTCTTGTCTCGGCTCGATCTATTTAGGCGTACCTATCTATGTATATACAAAACAACTGATGAGATTCAAGGTACCTCCTTCGTTTTGAGGGCAAGAAAATCCCACAAAAATCGTAAAAAGGGAAAATCATAGAAATTCTCTCACTAAATGAGAGAAAAAGGTAAGGATCTACACCCTTGTCTTTTGAAGTCCAGATTATAACAGTGAAAATTAATTATATATAGATATTAGAGTTGTATAAAAAAATACAAATACAACTGTATTCTTTCATTATAGACATTAGAGTTATATAACAAAGATAACTGTATGGTAATATATAGCCGCTCAATTGCATGGGTAATTCCGCTAGTTAACAATAATTCCATGTTTCTATATGTCCTTCATATTGGTAGGCAGCTTGCCTGCCAATGGAGTTCTCTCAACATAATCAGTTTCGTCTAAATTCTTATGCATAATAACTATATAACTATTAAGGGAAAAGGCTGTGCAAGTTAATCTTTAACAAGGAAAGAAACAATGATACAGTAGGACTATTTCCTACTGTTTCAACCTAAAAAAAAGGAAAGAAATGATGATACAAGGAAAACAGAGGGCGACATACAACGTGCAATTTTGCAGATGATACAAGGAAGAGGGACATACAGCACGCAATTTTACATAGCATGGATCCAGATTGGACGCTTCTAGGTTCTTTATAGCACTGGTCAACCACTCACAGGCTTCAATGTTCTTAACCATAGTTCCCTCGTCAAATGACCCTCCAGTCAACGATGCCTCATACTACAACATGATCAATCACATGAACTTCATAATTTCTAAATCATAGATGGATATATTGCAGAACATTAATAATCTAATAGGCTGCAAACCTCAGGTGGTATCTGCAGGAGTTCGAGCAGTTTGTCAAGCTCATCAATTAATGCCACATTACTTACAGATTGGAGCTCCAACCTGTTATTACGCCATTCTATCTGCAAAACCAAATAACGTAATTAGCTAAACATATACTTAGGGTGATGAAAGAAATAAAAGTGGGTTGTGGTATATCCTGAAATCAATTTTTGAAGGGTTTCTCTGTGCAAAACAACACCACATCATGAAAGGTGAACTGGCTGGTTTAATTCACAAATGAAGAATCGCGCCATTTTGAAAATGTTATGGACTCGTTCTGGGGAATTTTACTTAGGTGTTTTGGAGAAGTTGTTTTAAAGATAACTTAGTTGCATTAGCAAATCTGTTAGATGGGTAGGATAATTGTAATTGCACGTTTGTCGGTTTGTTAGCAATCTAGTTAGGGGCGCCTATTTAAGAAAGGTGTCATTCATATTGTTGCTCAAGCAAGAAATAAACCAACGTCCTCCTACATTCCCATCTACCGCCAGCCTCAGAAACTCTGCCCCACAGCTGGGGCGGAGTGCTGCTGCCAGCTAGATGGTGAGCATCAAGCACTCTTCCATCCTTCCGTCATCCTATCCGTTCCAAACCTGAAACCTACTACTCCCTACTCCATCCACCGTGTTATGAATATTGTGTGCATATTGAAGAGGCCCAATGGGTAATATATATAGAGTGTACAAGGGTACAGATAAAGAAATATAAAAGACTTCCTATTCTATCTCTAACATATCTCTAACAAAACCCCCTCCCCCTCTCAAATGCAAGGCGTATGCAATAGCATTACATTTGAAGATGGTTGACACTAAAATATAGAAAATCCAAAATCCGAGTCTTGATAATGTCGTCGTAGCATGCAGTTCTTGGAAAATATGTCGAGTATCAATAGATCTCCTCCCATTTGGGGTCGTGCGTCTGCCCATAAAGCAGAGCCTACTGGGGGGCGCGCCAACACGACGAAGAAGATGATGAAACCGACAAATATAGAAAAAGCAGAGCCTACTGAGGGGCGACCCGGATGAAGATGCTGCTGATTGCTTCTAGAGGAAGAACTACGAGTAAACGTGGCCGGCCCCCAGGAGTGGAGATAGCTCCTCCCGGGGGCAGCTGCAGTGGAAACGAGCGCAGGTTAGGAGGCGGTGATGCTACAGTGGCCCTAACCCTAACCTTTGCTCTGATACCATGTTATGAATATTGTGTGTATATTGAAGAGGCCAAATGGGCAATATATATAGGAGTACAAGAGATGTATGCCATATACAGATAAGGCAATACACAAGAGTCTCTATTCTAACTCCTATTCTAACACCCCTCCCCCCCCCCCCCTCAAATGCAAGGCGTATGCAATAACGTTGCATTTGGAAAGGATTGATACTAAAAATATGAAAAATCACAAGGCTCGTATGAAAAAATAAGAAGTAAGGCAGCTCCTTGCTGGTTGTGTCCAAATTCCGGCAGAGGGTGCATGTTTAATTGGATCATTCGATTCTACTAACTGTGAAACAAAATTTGAAATTTATCGTCCTGTATGATTATCTTCAGTAATCTTGCTGCTCACTATGACTTCGAAATTCTAACTACTAGATATACATGTGAAGAGGAAACCTCATTATATGTTCTAACAATTCGAATTCCAAAGATTATAGATTGGAATGACTGACAAGTGACAAGTAGTTATGTAGATGAACAGAGCTGTGAGCCTGTGACAGCAAAAATTCCAGAGATATAATTAAACTCTCCTTTAGCTTTCTTTGTTCGGACAATCCTGAAGTATGTCTTCTAGATGTATCAAGCGTTTCAAAAGAAAATATTTGTCATACATAAAAATTTTAGAGAAATTAGAGAAGATATTTAGCAAATATGGATTAACAGAGATAAAAGGAAACATACAGATTGTATATCCTCTCTCATATGCCTGAGCTTTACATTGAAAATGCCAAGCCATTCATCCATATCTTCAACACATATACTTGCTATTTCTAAGCCCTGCAATACCTGCAGAACTCAAAATTTACGTCTGTAAGGCATTCGATTTCTCTTTGTCAATTAAATAAAATGTATAACCAGGCAAAATTTCAAGCAAAAAAAGACAGTTCAGAACTGAGACTTTCAAATGAAGCTACCAAAAACAATCAGGTAGAGTGAAATGAATGATTGATATAAAAGTTAAGTCATTTAATCTTGCGACACAAAAAGTAAACCATGCCCCTGTAGGAAGTTTAATCGGAGGGTGAAAAAAAGGAAGAGCGTCTGTTATATTTCCACAATTATTTTTCTGGGCACACTTTTGCACCCATACATGCAATGCTAAAATGGGCCATTACCATGTTAAATTACCTGTAACCTGACTCAAACCTCCTTTTGAAGCTATTCAGGTCTTACAATCCTATGAGCTCTCTATGCTAATTTGAGACTGGAAAAATATGATGACTGCTTTTAGGACGTAACATTAGAATGTGAATATGGCTAGTTAAGTTGTTTTACCAGGAAAGGGGTAAGGTGAAAAGTGTATAAAGTTCAAATATATAGCACCTGGGTAGGTTGACATTGGGTGTTGCATGCAGGAACAGTAGTTCTGCAATTGGCATCCAGATAACGACAATGCATTTACAGAGTAGCAAAATGCTCGCATACCTCTTCTACCACAGATTCAGTTTCCATAAGTGCATAAACATTTGCGGATTCAAGAGCTACGAGTTCACGCTTCATCCTGTCTGAAAATGCTTCTGCTTCACCAATGGCCATGACATACCTGCACCAACAAAATGGCCTGCATCAGCATCCTCTTCTTATGTGCAAAAAAACAGAAGTTTGCATGCCGAGCAGCTGAGGAGATGTCTAGTATGTCACTAGCGATTCGGTAACTTACGTGCCGAGGAGAGCCTCAATGTCCTCTTCTTCCGCTTGCGAAACCAGGTCCTTTTCAACAGTAACATGCGAGTCAGCCTCTACCACTACTGATTCGATGGGTCCATCTTTTGTGCTAACTTGAGTAACCTTTGCTGTAGTGTTCTCCTGCAATTTAATGTTGCACTTTCATGTTATACAGACTTATAGGAACTTCAGAATTTAAAATGCTACATCCTTTCGTCAATAGAGACTTGCACAATCGAACAATCAAAGTACAAGTACCAATACAGGGATAAATTAACCTATGTGGCTTGAACACCAAGACTAGAGTTTATGTGTCCTAGATAACAACTTTGACCTTAAGTGCAGTCTAAAGCAGTCCAATCTATCTACTCCTACACTTATTTCTCTATGACAAAACTTAGTAATTTTTGGAAAATGCCACTGTTAAAACTTCTAGTGCTGAAAATGCCATTAAAAATCAACGAATTGCAAGTCTACCACTAGTTTTGCACAACCTTACGTTGAAAATGCCACTTTGATAAGGTGAACAGGCTTTTACCACGTCAATATGACCCTTTTACACTTCTAAAAATCAGAAAATTTCGTCCAAAAACGCCACTCACTCGGTCACTCCATTGCTTTGCTCTACTGGGCATTTCGTCGAACAATTTGCAGGCAGTGGCAAGCGGCGACGGGCGGCGAGCAAGCGGACAACCAGGCAGATTCGGCTTGCCACGGTAGTTTTCGGTGAGGCGGGTGGCGGTGCGCAACGGCACCAATGGCGACGGCGTTGGCCGACGAGATCGGCGGGCGGGAGCCTGGTGCTCGAGGAACGGCGAGGTCGTGACGGCTCTGTTGCTCACGCCGCCGCTCCGCGTCGACACCATTGCCCATGCGCTTTCTTGCACTCGCGTGCCCTGCCATTGCTGCGTGGGGTGGCGGCGGGGACGACGAAGGAATGAGGATGAGTTCGTCTGGTAGCTCGACTACGACGGGAGCTTGGGTGCGTACTGCTGAATCTAGGGTGAATCGTGACTAACTAATTAGCTGTTCGGGGTTAAAATAATCAAGTTAGCTAACCTTAGCCTCGGTAGTTTAGCTTAACCCAATTTCTTTTTGAGACCAAGCTTAACCCAATTTTTTGTGTTGGGCAGCTAACATAGTTAATCTAAAATAATGTTCTTTTTAGATTAGATGGGTTAGCAGGGCCAGTACTAGAAAAACAAAACTCAGGACAGGTGACGCATCAATCCACCTTTTTTGTTGAATTAACTTAATCCTGGATTAGGAGCTAAAAAAATGTTTGACTGGATTAAGTTAATCATTCCTAACCCATATGTCTTCAGCGGGTTAAGCCTCTTACCCACTGTTAACCTCGAACCAAACACAGGCTTAATAGTCATGATGGTCCATCTAGCAGTTGAAAATGGTGCTAGGTGCTCAGGGGGATGATCGGTGGACCGTAGATGGAACGAGTGATGCAAGTAGGGATTTTTTTTTTTTGTTGACCGCATGAGGTATTGAGGTCAGGTAGATTGGGATAAAATGTTGTTTGGTTGCCGTAAAATATATAGTTGGAAAAAATATTTTGCAATCTAACAAATATTTTTTATTCTACCTGAAAAATTCCTAATGCATCTTATCCATACTAAGAACACAATATAGGGCCTGTTTGACATCGCTGCAGCTTTTCTAAAAAACAATTTCTGGCTGGGCTGCAGGACTGAACGACTGAGCTGAATATGTTTGGTATTTATTAGTCTAACTTTTAAGTAGGTTGGCTGAAGTTTCTGAGTTAAAAAATGTCTGAAATGTCCCTAGGGCAAATGATGGCTTGTTTGATACCATTTAAAGGCAATTAACAACAACTAACGACAATTGACGGTATTTTACGACAACTACCGACAATTTACACAAAGTAAATCTTAATGACAATTGACGACAATTTGCACAAAGTAAATCTTAACAACAATTAACGTAATTGACAATAATTAACGATAATTGATCTGATTCCATGATTAAACAAGTGATCAATTTAACGATTACATTAAAAAAAATCATTTATAACAGAAAAAAAAAAAGGAAATTGAACAATTAAAAAAAGAAAATAAAAAAGAAGTCAACGGCGGCTAGGGTTAGGGACGGCGTGGAAGGAGGGCGACGTGGGCGGCTGTGTCAAGGTAGTAAGAGGAGGGTGGTGGCCGCGTCAAGGGAGGAGGCGCCGACATCGAGGGAGGAGGAGGACAGCGCCGATGGCGTCGGGGGAGGAGGAGGACGGCGGCCATGTCGTGGGAGGAGGTGCGAGCGTTGGGGGGAGGAGGAGGAGGAGAAGGGTGGCGCCAAGGGAGGAGGAGAAGGGCGGCATCGGGTCCGGAGGAGGAGGAGAGCGGCGACGGCGGCTCGGGAGGAGGAGGGCGGCATCGACACGTGGGGAGGAGGAGAGCGGCGCCGGGGAGCGCAGAGGGGAGGCGGCTACGCATCACCCGGGGAAGAGGAGAGGGAGGGATGGGCGGTAGTAGGGTTAGGGCTTCGGGCAGAATTGGGGCATTTTTGTTCAATGGCAAGTGGTGGGTAATTAAACACCCCCTCTCCCCCCTAACTTTAGGGGCAAAGTCAATCCCGCCGAAGTCGTGGAAGTCGCCTGGCCGGTTCTCAGCCAGCCTTCCCATGTTATAAACGGTTTTTGGCTTTTTCAGATGCTACTGGAGAATGTGTCCGTTTAGAACACCTTCTAGCCTTTTTTGAGCGAAAAGCCAAAGCCGTCCAACCATATCCGCTGGGAGCCACTTTGGCATCTCATAGCGTGGCTCAATCATGCTCATAAGGAAACTGGTCCCCACAAAAGATACTGCATGGTTGAGCTTCGTTGCAACCCATGCAGGCAACAAATATAATCATGCCCTGATAGAATGTGGAATAACAAAGGCATAGAGGCATTTGTGGTTTTCTTTTTTTTTTTTGTGGAGAAAAGAACACTTACTCTAACCATGGCATTTTCAGAAGAAAAGTTGAAATGAGTGGCACATCAACTACTGCACATTTCTTGATGTTATTTTCAGCAATATTATTGGTTGGACAAGTAGCATTTTCTAAATTTCCCACAAAAATTTGTCACGCAAGCATAGCTGCTCTGTTTGTTCCAACACAGTTCTGTGACCAAAAGACCACAGGTACCGCCTACGATCATACCTTTGCCCAGATAGCCATCTCCACAACGTCCATGCCAACAACTTTGGGGATGCCACCCAATATCTCTTTGCAGATGTTCAGAATACACATCAGCAGGCGGTTCCTACAAGAGATAATGCAGCATAAATACATATGAGCAGAGGGCCTATCTCGTGCATCCTAACTTTTGTTGTATCCCGGTACATTCTCTTCAAAACACACTACAAATGGTCATTAAACACAAAATGCTGTGCGAAGTGTAGAAATAGAATTGATGCATCACCTGTCGTCTTTGTTGCGCATCGTCCATTGAGGAGGCGAAACACTCTGGATCCTGAGGTTATCAAACCCCTATATATGCACACAAGACATACAAAACACAGTACAATGTACATATTCAGTTAATTTTTTTGGAAAGTATGTACAGTTTGTTTTGTCACAGCAGGGAGGGAGAGGATTTATATGCAGTGACTGCAAGGAATGGAGAGTAAGATGTATGTACCAAGAGAAAGGTGCAGCCACTGGGATCATTCGGAACGACCTCCACTTTGAGAGATGCTTTATCTTGTAGACTTTGCTGGCTGACGCATGCATGCATGCATGGGAGCAGAGGAATGAGTTGTGTATAAACATAGCATGTAATCAAACTGATAATCATCTTAGGAAACTGATTAGGTTGTGTAGGTTAGAGAGAGAGGGAGAGGAGATCACCTCAAGGATTCCACCATTGAGTACTTGAGAACTCGCAGGAATGCTTTGGTCCTCTGGCCTTTCGCCTTGGCTGCCATGCACAGGGAGGAGAAGGAGATGGTGAGCGGAGAGACGCATGATTTATACAACCACGGGGTGGTGGTGATCGATGGGAGTGGGTAATTAGTTACTGACTGGTGATGGCGAGGACGCGGGGCTTGGCCATGTGGCGTGCGGCGAGCTTGCCGGCCTTGCCCCAGACGCCGCGGCCCTTGGCGACGCGCATGCACATCACCACCTGCTCCCCGTCCTTCTCCTTCCCAGGATGGCGGCCTCGCAGGCGCGCTTCAGCTCCATGTCGTCCGCGCTCGAACGCGCCATGCCGGGCGGGACGGATCGGTCCTGGTCCTATCCTGCCTTCTGCCGCCGCCGCCGCCGATCGTCGATCTATCTGTATGTCAATAATGGATCCTCGCCGGCGCTTGGTTCGATTCGATTCAGTTGAGCGTTCCTCGGTGGATAGGATCGGAGGATGGAATGAGTGGAATGGTACGTAGTGAACGAACGATGGATGGAATGGAGTAGGAACCCGCCTGACACATTCTAATTCTTTTCATTTGCCAGTCCTCTTTGCATTTCTTTTCTTTTGTAACGAACTAACTGCTTTTTTTCTGCATGAACGGGGCTCCTGGAGCCTTGTCCGCTTCCTTCTCCCTTTCTCTATTTGTGGCACCCTTTGAGGCTTTGAGCCCCCAAAGAGACAAAGAGAAGGGGTAATTTTTTTTATGGCACACATGCTACATGATATCGGATTTGGATGCACTTAAAGCTTCCAATCAAACTCTTATCTTGACGAGGATATCCCTAATTTAGATACAACTACGCCTATACAAACAACTGATCCACAACCAGTGTTACAAGGACCAATTACTCGAGCTCGTGCTCGCTAACTTAATCACCAGGTGAATTCATTCATAGGTTTATATATTACTAAGAATAGACCGTTACCTAATGCAAGTGATTAAATTGTGTGTTAGGAACATGAGAAAAGACCAAGGAGAGGTATATGGAGTCATGGACAAGTATGGAAGGCATAATGGAGGTCACCACGTCACTTTGGGTCCGAGTCAAACAAGAGTTCGAAAGGGCTCGCTCGATTCGAATTCGGACTCTGCGACAACACTAAATTCAAACGGCAGTAACTTCTTCATACGGATTCCGCTTGGGACGTTCTTTGACTTCATTGAAAGCTTATCAAGTCTACTTTCCAATGGATCTAATCTCATCTTCA